>JABWTJ010000201.1:239135-252722 GCA_016801875.1 Solanum sitiens
AAAAAAAAGTCCTATTGTGATCCTAAGTGCGTATGATGAACTTGAAGTAGTGAAAATAAGGGCAAGCCTATGGCAATATGTATAAATGAGTGGTGAATTTGTTCTGAGAGTGAGTGTCGAAAAGTGATCCTTATACTAAAACTAAAATCATTTTTGTGAAAAATGAGGATGTTATTTGAAGTGAGGACAGGAGTTGTAATACCATAAATATTAGCATCTTGGTGAGAAATTAAAGGGGAGAGGCATCGTTGCGTAGTGAGTCTGGGTCATGTTTTGATTCTACACAAGTCAATGCCTAATAGTGATACCATGCATGAACATAATGAGAATAATCGGGATTGATAGCCAAATGATTGCGGAAGTTAAAATAGGGATACTTTTGTACAAAGATCTTGTAGTGAGTCATAGTGCGTCGCTTGAGGACAAACAACGAATTTAAGTTGAGGGTGTTGATGTACCGTGATTTCACGGTATTTTCTAATGCTTTTTCCTTAAGTTTAGTGTGTGTCGAGAGCCTTTTTGTGTTGATTTTGATATAAGTTTCTCTTTGTTTACAGAAAATCTGTCCAAGGATATACGCGGGAGTTTTTGAGAAAGAATTGCAGAAGAGACCACCTACGGAACCTATGACGGTCCATCGCGCCTGTGACGGTCCGTAGGTGGCATCGTAGTGAAGGGAGAAGTTGCTGAAGGAAATTTGGGGAAGTCTGACAAGTATGGGATTACGGAAGTCCATGACGGACCGTCACAGCTACGACGGTCCATCCTGCTGGTTCGTCGTAATGATCAGAGAGTAGTCCCAGTACCCAAATTCCAAGAATTGAAGTATTTTGGAACGAAGACCCTCAATGGACCGTCGTGCTTGAAACGGTCCGTCATACCTGTCCGTCGAGGGGAATGAAGAAAGCAATAGAAGAAATTGTTAAGTATGGGACGACGGAGTCTATGACGGTCCGTCGTGTCCATGACGGTCCATCACGTGGTCCGTCGATCCAGATGCGTTTGGACAAATTTTTAGTAAATAGAATTCTTATTTGATTAGGTTTCGTTTTTTATTATAAATAGTTGGAAAAACCTCATTTTTGGTGTTAGACTTTCTGGATAACTTTTAGTTTTTAGTTCTTCTATTATATGATTGAATTCTCGATTTTGGAAATTAAGATACTTTCTTGGTAATTGATTGTTGGTGATTTTGTTGATTAATCAAGTTAAATTCTGGGAAATTATTCATTTTCATAAAAGTAAGTGCATGAATTCTTCCATTAACAATATGAATTGTGTAATTATGAACATGGGTAACTAAACCTCATAGCTAGGGTTGTGGGAACCATGGGTGAATAATAAGGTAAAAATCTAACTTAAATAACTATTCTAGATTGGTGTCTTGCATGTATTGATAATTCTTTCGTGTAGAAGTTTTTTTAACGGATGGCCAACGTTAGAACTCGCCTTAATGCTACTTGCCGGACCAAGGAGGTAGATAATAGGAAAAGAATTATCAACATAGATTTAGTGTAGACTATCTAATAGGCTAGTATTGGTTGGTACGAGTTAATAACTTAGTCAAATACCGAATACGATGTTTAATATGAGGTAAAGATAAGGGTTAGTATATCAACACACGTAGCCTGACCAAGGTGCGGAGTGAAATTCTCTAGATGCCGGACCAAGGATTTAGAGATACGTAACTTATCACTTTACATGCAAGATATCAGGATAGAATTGTTATAGTTAGATTTACCAAGTTAGGAACCTGTGGGGAACACTAAAGCCCTAGTTACTTTGATAATTTGATTAAACTTCGAAAGCTGAATCTGTTAGTTGTCCATTTTTATTTAGTTAATCATTTTCATTAATTCATTAATAAAAACCCCCTTTTTGTCTCTTTATTTCTCGGAAAATAGTTGGTTAAATAATAGCAATAATAGAATAAAGTTAAGCCTGAACTATTTTCCTTGTGGGATCGATCTCAACCTCATTAGTTGGGTTCTTTACTTGATACGATTGCTTTACTTCTTATTTGAGAAGTAAATTTGAGCGTATCATATGCCTAAATTAAGTATATGGTTATGTGAAGCATGTAAAGTGTGTGATTTGGTGAATGAAGGTCTAAAGTATGTATAAAAGTTAATGTAAATGAAATTATGCTTATGTGCAAGGTGAGTTCACATGTACACACACTCATACTTAAATGAATGAACGAAGCGAAGTTAAGTAAAAAGGGGAGTTTTGTGGTGAACACTCTTCGTGAGTTGAGATGAAGTGTTTAGTAGCAACCTCACTACATCCCAAGAGCTTTCTAAGATAGGTCTGAGTATGAATACCCTTCGTGAGTTGAGATGTGGTGTTCACTTGTTATCCTTAACCTATATTATAAAATGTTGAGAATCCGTGGGGGATTATTCTTAGCACCAAATGCATATGAAGAAGGGGTGTTTACACTTTGTGAGTTAAGTTGTTGTATTCCAATGTACCTCTTGGGATGAGTACTACTCGTTAGTAGATAATGAGTTACTTAGTAGCAATGTCCTTATCCCTTAACTATGCACCTGCATAGGTGTAGATATTGGAAAAGCCATGTAAAAGCTTAGAGCATGACCTTATTCTAGGCAAGTGAGGATCCCTCATCTGATAGGGGTAAATATCAGGATTCCGTGTCTAGATCTCATGGTCTATGTCGGTTGATCTAACCGCCACAAAAGTAATGAATGTGCCAAGTCTTCTAAAAGAGTGTGCTATCTAGGGTAGATAGTGAAATGGGACATTGTTTATCCATTGCACTAGGTGGGCATTCCGAAAGGGGAGTCTTGGTGAGTCTTATATGAATTGAATGAACTAAGTCTCCTAAAAGAACGTACTACTTAGGATAGGTGGTGTTATGGGACTCTATCTATCCATTGCACTAAGTAGACCTTCCGAAAGGGAAGTCTTGGTGCCAAGTCTTCTAAAAGAGTGTACTACTTAGGGTAGGTGGTGGAATGGGACGCCATCTACTCATTGCACTAATTAGGCATTTCGAAAGGGAAGTCTTGGTGCGTTGGTTGAATTTTCTTCTAATGTCTAGTGATTGATTGGTGACTTGTTCTCCCGAGTTGAGTAAGCCTACGGTGGGTACTTTTATGGATATCCTTGGTGTGTATTTAAGGAGGTGTATGGGAGTTTCCTTCATGTCTTACCTTTGAGAGTCTTAGTATAACCTCGGTTAGGGAAACTCCTATGAAAATGAGTTCACTTCCTCTTGGAAATACCTTGGGAGTTCACTATTTTGGAGTCAAAGTTGGTTCATTGTAAGGTTTCAATAGTTTTCTGTAAAATTTGGAAGGTTTACTGTAAAAGGTTTCTTTTTGCTATAATTATGTAAATCCTTCTCTAAGTGTTAAATGATGTTTCTTATCTTGTTTTGCTTCTAAATCATGAATGTTTTACTTATTTGGCATGAAAGCTTATTTTACTAAAATATTTCTTTTTACATGTTTTTTACATATGGCATACTTTGTACATTATTTGTACTAACCCCATACTTTTCTATACTCTATAAGTATAGGTTTGAAAGCAAGAAGAACTCTAGAAGGCGAAGCTTGGGAAAATCTACTCTCTCAAGATTTGGTATGTCCTCATATATTTGAGGACATAGTATATGTTTCTTAGTTTCGATATTAAGACTTATTATGTATTTCTTTCAATGTAAAGGTCCGTGTAGCAAAGATATTATGTCGTGTCTTTAAGTTGGCTTGTGACGATGAGATTCTCTATGTATTTATGAAAGACTTCCTTTTTATATTAAATGTCGTGAAAAGTTTTAAATTCCGCACTATTTTTCATGTCTTATGTAATGACCGATAGTTAAAGGGCTTGTACAAGACCCCAAAGGGTCAAGTACTCCCTGTCATGACCCAAGGGTTCTCCCTGTCTTCAAGGGGGTACTTTCGGGTCATGACAGAGTTGGTATCAGAGCATAGGTTATGGGAAATAGTTTAGGGTCTAAAAGTCTCACAAGACAAATCTAGTAGAGTTTTGGTCATTGGTGTGAGTCGTGACAGATCCATGGACAAGAGTCTATAATATGATAGAATTTTTACTTTCTACTCTATTCTAATGTCGTGCCTTAGAGTTGAGTTCTATAATATATGTTTTCTCAACCTCTTCTCTTTGTGTTTATAGGACATGAATATGGGAAAATCAACCACTAGGAGGGAGGAGAGAGGTGTAGCTAATGACAGGATCCCTACCCGTGTTGACCAAGTTCCTATTTTTGGCCTAGAAGTAGAGAATGAGAAGGTTCCCCTTGAAGAACGTCAAGTGACTCCGGAACGTCAAGAGCCTAAAGTAACCCAAATGCCTCCTATGCCTCAAGCTCCTATTGTTGTAGGAGATATGACTAATTCAGAGTTGAGGGCTATCGTAATTAATTTGACCCAACTCATGACGGCTCAAGCTCATGTCGTTAATAATCACTTTTTTGACCAAGCTAATAAAAGAGTTGGACCTCAACCTAATGGTAGTACTCACGCTTATAGAATTCGGGATTTCATGAGGATGAACCCTACCACTTTTCATGTGACTAAGGTGGATAAAGATCACAAGGTTTCATAGATGAGGTTTTCAAAGTGGTAGATGCTATGGGTGTGACCCCTAGGGAGAAAGCAGAGTTAGCCGCTTACCAACTCAAGGAAGTGGCTCAAGTGCGGTTTGAGCAATAGAGGGGTGAGAAACCCTTAGAAAGAGGTACAATTGATTGGGAAGAGTTCAAAGAGGCTTTCCTATATAGGTTATTTCCCTTAGAAAGAAGGGAGAAGAAGATGGTTGAATTCATGAACCTTCGTCAAGGGGGAAAGAGTGTGCAAGAGTATTGTCTCAAATTCACCCAACTCTCTAAGTATGCCCCAACCATAATAGCCTACCTTAGGGATAGGATGAACAAATTTGTGATGGGAGTGTCTAGCTTGGTGGAAAAGGAGTGTCGTACAACAATGCTCTCAATGACATGGATATCTCTAGGCTCATGGTGTATGCTGAACAAATTGAGGAGTCGAAAATTAATGAGATAAGGCAAGAGGGTAAGATGCTTAGGTAGGATGATTCTAGTCACCAAAATAATAATAAGAGGTTCTATTACCAAGATTCTTCCATTGGAAACGAGAATAGGGCTCCAAACCTGAATTCCCAAGGTGGTGGCCATACTTATGAGAGGACTAGGTGTACTACATGTGGGAAGCAACATATGGGTAGGTGTCTTGCCGGAACGGATGGTTATTATAGTTGTGGTAGAAAAGGCCACAAGATGAGGGACTCACCTACCATCGAAGCAAGAGGGAAAGAGGTCAATGAATATTCCCTAGATCCTAATGCTCCAAATAAGAACCCTCCATACGGGATGGGAGCTAGGAAGGAGAACTAATTTGGAAATTACCATGTTTAACAGTGAATCAATGAATGCTCACTTTAAAGTTTCTCATTTTTGAAAAAAATTGGTTTGCCTTGAATTGCAGTTTAAATGTGTGCAAAAGTGTTGTATATTAAAATGTTTAATGTTGGATAAGGTAGTTTCTCCATAAAAGAAGGATAAAGATGAATTTTTAGTTTGTGAAGTTTTGCAAAAGTTGTAAGTGTTTGGAAATGTGAAATGGTGCTCCCTGCTAGTTGATGCTTTGATTTTGAGTGTTTTGATCATGATTGTAATGTATTATGTGTTGCCGATGGATTCCTTGATGGTCTTAAAGTTTTTAGTGTCATTCGATGACGAATGTTATTCCAAGTGGGGGAGAATGTAACACCCTAAAGTTGCCTATGTATGGGATGCTATCTACCAATTGCACTAGGTAGACCTTCCGAAATGGGAGTCTTGTGGTGTTTTATATGAAATGCATGAACTAAGTCTCCTAAAAGAACATACTACTTAGGGTAGGTGGTGGTATAGGACACTATCTATCCATTACACTAAGTAGACCTTCCGAAAAGAGAGTCTTGGTGTGTTCTATCATGTGTTGTAAAAGAAGTTAGATATTGTAAGGTTTAATGTTAGGGAAGTACGTTAAACCTAAGTTTTGAATGAATGAAGTTAAGAGTGACTAATGTAGGATGCTCAATCCAAGGGAATCCTCAAGGTGCACTAAGTGGGAGTAGTAGTATGGGATGCTACTCTCACATTGCACTTAGTGTAACTTATAAGTCCTATTGTGGAAGAGTACTTGCAGGAAATCCCTCTTATAATAATGTCTTTTAAATATCTAAACAAGAGTGTGGACTTGATTCCCGGACTAGGTAAACTATGGTTGGTAGTCTTAAGGATCGCTTTGGTGTGTCTTGAAAAGGGTGTAAGGGCAGTACCTTCTTGTATTACGTTAGGAAGTCTTAGGATAACTTGGTTAGAGAAACCTCACAGGAAATAGGTTCACATTGCTTGGATTGTGTCATTCAGTGTAATGCTATTCACTGTGTCACTGTAATATTTTCTAATGTTACTGTAATGTGTATTTTGTTTCTAAAATTTTGAGAGTCCTACTTTATGTGCTAAATGATAATTCTTATACTATTTCAACTCTTAAATCATGAATATTTTATCAATTCGGCATGAAAACTTATTTTATTAAAATGTCCCTTTTTGCATGTTTTTACATATGTCATACTTAGTACATTGTCTTCAACTAACCCCATACTTTTCTATACTTAATATATATAGGTTGGAAGCAAGTTGGAAGACTAGAAGACAAGCTTGGAAAGATTCTCTCAAGAATAAGTATGTCCTCATATATTCGAGGTATAGTCGTGTTTCTTAGTTTCTATTCAAAAGACTTATTATGTACTTTTCATTTAATGTAAAGGGAGGTGTCCCTAAGATATTTATATCGTGTCTTAAGTTGGCTTGTGTAGACGAGATCAAATACTTAGCTTTTATGAAAAATGTTCTCTTTATTAATTAATTCTTGAAAAGTTTTAATCAAGCACTAATTTTCATGTTTTATGTAATGAATGATAGCTAAGGCTTGTACAAGACCTCCGAAAGGTCAAGTACACAATTGTTTCGACTCAGGGGTTCTCCCTAACTTCTAGGGGGTACTTTTGGGTCATTAAAAACTTGATATCATTGCATAAGTTAAGGGAAATAGTTTAGGGTCTAAAAGTCTCACAAGCCACATCTCTTAGGGTCTTGGTCATTGGTGTGAGTCGCAACACATCCATGGAAAAGAGGTTATAGGATGATAGAAGTTTCACTTTCTTATCAATTCTAACGTCGTGCCTTAGAGTTGAGTTCTATAAGATGTCTTTTCTCAACCTCTTCACTTTGTGTTTATAGGACATGAATACGAGGAGATCAACCGCTAGAAGGGAGGAGAGAGGTGTAGCTAATGAGAGGATCCCTCCCCGTGTTGACAAAGTTCCTATTGTTGGCCTAGAGGGAGAGAATGAGGAGGTTCACCTTCAAGAACCTCAAGTACTTTCAGAACGTCAAGGGCCTGAAGGACCTTAAATGCCCCCTATGCCTGAATCTCCCTTTGTTGAAGGGGATATGACTAATGCAGAGTGGAGGGCTTCCCTAATGAATTTTTTAAGTCAACTCATTACGGCTCAAGCTCAAGTCGTCACTAATCATTTGGTTTCCCAAGGTAACCCAAGAGATAGACCTCAACCAAATGTGAGTAATCCCGCCTCTAGAATTCGGGATTTCATGAGGATGAACCCCCATACTTTCCATGGAACTAAGGTGGATGAAGATCCACAAATCTTCATAGATGAGATTCTCAAAGTGGTTTATGCTATGGGTGTGACCCCTAGGGAGAGAGCTAGAGCTAGGATGAAAAAATTTGTGATGGGAGTTTCTAGATTGGTAGAAAAAGAGTGCTGGCAATGCTCCTTAATGACATGGATATCTCTAGACTCATGGTGTATGCAAAACAAATTGAGGAGCCCAAAGTTAGAGAGATAAGGCAAGAGGGGAAGAGGCCTAGGTTTGATGAATCTAGTAAATCAAAACCTATGAGGAGGTTCTATCACCAGGAGTCTTCCATGGGGAACAAGGATAAAATTTCCAACAAAAACTCCCAAGGTGGTGGCCATACTTTTGAGAGACCTAAGTACACTACTTGTGGGAAGCAACACTTGGGTAAGTGTCTTGCCGGAACAGATGTTTGCCTTGCATATGGTAGTAAGACTCACAAAATGAGGGACTGCCCCAACATCAATGCAAATGGAAAAGGAGTTAATCAAGCTCCCCTAGATCCTAATGATGCAAAGAAGAACCCTCCCTATGGGATGGGGGCTAGGATGGAGAACTTGTCACGACCCAAAATCGAGCCGCGAGTGGCACCCACACTTATCCTACTATGTGAGCGAACCAACCAATCTAAAACCCCAACATATTGAACAAAATACAAAGCGAAAGACTTAAAACTCATTAACGAAATCAATTAAATAACTTCTAAAATTTATAACTCATTATCCCCAAAATCTGGAAGTCATCATCACAAGAACATCTATCCTCAAGTTACTAATCTAAAAGTATCTAAGAAGCTAAAATAAATAAAAGGCTAGTCCATGCCGGAAGTTCAAGGCATCAAGACATTGAAGAGAAGATCCAGTCCAAGCTAGAAGCATTAGCTCACCCTGAAATCCGGTGTAGTGAAGACTGGCTAGAATTTCTGCTGAGTTGAAGACGACGGTACGTTTGCTGCATTCCCCAAATAACAAAGAAAGAAACAACAAGTAGGGGGTCAGTACAAAACACAAGTACTGAGTAGGTATCATCGGCCAACTCAAAATAGAAAACAGTATATATCAGTTCATATCATAAATCAACTACAATACTCAACATGTAGCAACAAGTACTATAATCATCAATAAGTACTACCAAGTTCATCCTTGAGGACTCACGCTCAAGTACCACACTCTATTGGGAAACCATTAGTCATTACATTGAGTATATAAACATCTCTCAAGATTCATTATCTTTCTTCCTCTTGTGTCGGTACGTACACTCCGATCCCCTACTACTATGGTCGGAACGTGACCACTCCGATCCCTAATTCTATGTGTCTGAACGTGACACTCCGCTCCCCTATTCTACGTGTCGGTCGGACACCGATCCCCTAAATACTACGTGTCGGAACGTGGACACTTCGATCCCCTACTTCTACGTGCGGTCGGACACCCGATCCCCTAATACTATGTGTCGCGAACGTTGACACCCGAATCCCTACCTTCTAGTGTCGGTTAGTTTACATGACACTCCGATCCCCTAATTCTATGTGTCGGAACGTGACACTCCGATCCCCTAATTCTATGTGTCGGTTCGTGACACCCGACCCACTAATACTATGTGTCGGAACGTGACACTCCGATCCCCTAATTCTATGTGTCGGAACGTGACACTCCGATCCCCTAATTCTATGTGTCGGTTCGTGACACCCGACCCACTAATACTATGTGTCGGAACGTGACACTCCGATCCCCTAATTCTAACAATTCATCAAGCCTTCTTTATACCAAGGCATCACCAATCTCATTACTTTAGTTCATCAAGCCTTCTTTTATACCAAGGCATCATCAATAACAAGGTGAATTAGGGTTTCTTCAAGATTTTGGATTCAAAGCTTCATTATGTTATTTTATCACAATCACATTAATCACATTCAGCAAGCATTACACTTACGCATATATAGAAGGGTTTACAATACTAAAATACACTCTCATTCACTATTAAGAGTTACTACGCATAGTATCAAACCATAACCCCCCCCCCCTACCTTCACCAAGGATTCTTGATCAAGCAAGCAATCTCTCCAAGCTGTTTTTGTTCCTCTTTGGTTGTTCTCTCTCTATTAGATCGGTTCTTTCTCTCTTCTTCTCTCTATTTTTTTTTCTTCCAAACTCTCTCTCTTTTCCCTAATTAGCAAATAATTAGGTATAAAAGATGAGGAAATAACCCAATAAGTAACTCAAGGTCATCTCCTTTACACCCCCAAGAATTTGAGTTATTAACATTGACCCACGAAATTTATAATTATAGCAGGAATAGTCCAAAACGCCCCTTTAAAACTTACCCAGAAATTCGACCCAGACTGGGATTACGCAACCTGTGATGGCCCGTCGTGCCTGCGACGGTCCGTCCTGCAGGTTCGTCACAACCTTCAGAGACTCAATTTCCTTGATGAGTCTGAGACGGTCCGTCGTGCCTACGACGGTCCGTCCTGCACTTCCGTCACGACGGACAGAGAATTGCTCTCAGTACCCAATTCTCAAGAGTTTGAAGTGTTTTGAAATGGAACCTCACAACGGTCCGTCATGTCTGTGACGGTCCGTCCTGCATGTCCGTCACAGACTTCAGAGAATTGCTCTCAGTACCCAATTCTCAAGAGTTGAAGTGTTTTGAAACGGAAACTCACAACGGTCCGTCATGTCTGTGACGGTCCGTCCTGCAGGTCCGTCACAGAGTTCAGAGAGTCGATTTCAGCACTCAAATATAAGAATTCCAAGTGTTTGGAACGAGACACCCTCGACGGTCCGTCGTGCCCATGATGGTCCGTCGTTGGATACGTCGTCTCAGACAGTTTTTCCAGAAATAAAATCTGCTGCTCAAAACGACTAAGCAGGTCGTTACAATAGATACCAATTTACCCATAGTTCGTCCTCGAACGATCAAAAGAAGAAAAACAAGGATGAGAGGGAGTACCTGAATTTGTGAACAGATGCGGATATTTTTCTTGCATATCAGCCTCCTTCTCCCAAGTGGCCTCTTCAACTGGTCGATTCTTCCATTGAACTTTGATGGATGCAATCTCCCTTGATCTCAACTTGCGAATTTCTCTATCTAAATATCGCAAAGGTTCCTCTCATAAGACAAATTTTCTCAAGCAGAACCGAATCCCAACGAATGATGTAGTTTCCATCCCCATGGTATCTTTTCACATAGGTCACATGAAACCGGAGCACCTGACAGCCCTGGACGGCAAGGCCTAATTCATACGCACCTCCCCTACTCGCTTAAGTACTTCAAATGGTCCAATATACCTTGGACTTAGCTTACCCCTTTTTCCAAACCGCATCACCCCTTTCATGGGTGAAACCTTCAGCAAGACTTGTTCACCCTCCATGAAATCCAAGTCTCTAACCTTTCGATCTGCATATTCCTTTTGCCTACTTTGAGCTGCTAAAAGCTTTTCTTGAATAGATTTCACCTTCTCCAATGAATCCCTCAACAGATCAGTACCCCAAGGTCTAACTTCAAATGCGTCAAACCAACCAATGGGAGACCTACATCTCCTCCCATACAATGCTTCAAATTGGGCCATGTCAATACTGGAGTGATAGCTATTATTGTATGAAAACTCCGCTAAGTAAGAAGTTATCCCAATGAACCACCAAATTCAATCACACATGCGCGAAGCATATCCTCCAACACTTGAATCGTTCGCTCAGACTGACCATCGGTCTGAGGGTGAAATGCAGTACTAAGGTCCAACCTAGTACCTAATTCCGCGTGCAATGTTCTCCAAAACTTAGAAGTAAACTGCGTACCTCTATCTGATATAATGGAGAGTGGAACTCCATGCAATCGAACGATTTCTGAGATGTAGATTTTGGCTAACTTCTCTGCATTGTAGGTCACCTTGACCGGAATAAAGTGAGCAGACTTAGTTAATCTGTCCACAATTACCCAAATAGAGTCAAACTTACCCAATGTCTTTGGAAGACCAACCACGAAGTCCATTGCAATTCTCTCCCACTTCCATTCAGGAATGGGCATTCTCTGAAGTGTTCCCTCCTTTTTCCTCCGGTGCCATCTGTGTTCATACTTTAACTTGCTGCAATTTGGACATGTGCAACAAAATAATCAACAATGTCTCGCTCTTCAACTCCACCAAAGGTTGCTTTAGGCCCACGGTAACATTTGGTTACCAGATGTATAGAATATCCAGAAAAAAAAAAAAACTATGAGCCCCTGTAAGGATACGTGTGGATCAAATCGATCAAACCGGAGGCACACACTACCCTCCTTAATTCATCGCGTCAAGACCTTCCTCCTATCAATTATTTGCCCTCTTTAGACTCTCCTCGCAACACCGTATCCCGAATTTGGCTTAGCTTCTCATCATCAAACTGTTTTCCCTTGATCTTGTCAAGAAAAGAAGATCTTGCCTCCACACTGGCCAAAAATCCTCCTTCCTCTAGTATTTCCAGTCTCATAAGGTCGTTAGCCAAGTTTTGGACTTCTCTAGCCAATAGGCGTCTAGAAACTTGTAAGTGGGCTAAACTACCCATGCTACCTGCTTTTCTACTTAAAGCGTCAGCCACCACATTTGCCTTCCTGGGTGAAACAGAATGGTAATAATCATAGTCCCTTCAACAGTTCCATCACACCTCCTCTGGCCTCAAATTCAAGCCTTTCTTCCTGGGTAAAAAACATACTGTAGACTACTATGATTCTGGTAGACCTCACTTTGACCCCATATAATAGTGTCTCCATTGCTTTAATGCAAACACACTACCGCAGCAGCCAACTCCAAATCATGGCTCGGATAGTTACGTTTCATGCACCTTAATGCCCTCGAAGCATAAAAGCATACATCTTCTCCTTTAATTCTTCTCTTGCATTAGCACTGCACCCAAACCAGAATAGGATGCATCACAATAAACAATGAAGTTCTTACCCTCTACTGGCAAGGTAAGGATAGGTGCAGTAGTCAGCAAGGTCTTGAGTTTTTGAAAGCTTTCATCACATTCATCCGACCATACAAATGGAACATTCTGCTTAGTCAAGTTCGTCAATTGGGAAGCAATAGAAGAGAATCCCTTGACAAATCGACGGTAGTAGCTGGCTAAACCAACAAAGCTCCGTACTTCTGACACATTAGTAGGTCTTACCCAATTCTTCACTGTTTCAATCTTAGAAGGATCCACCATCACCCCATCCTTAGAAACCACGTGCCCCAAGAAGGACACTGAATCTAGCCAAAACTCACACTTGGAGAATTTGGCATAAAGCTTTTTCTCCCTCAATACTTCCAACACAATTCTCAAGTGCTCCTCATGTTCCTTCTTGCTCTTTGAGTATATCAGTATATCATCAATAAATACAATAACAAAAAGATCCAGATATGGCTTAAAAATCCCGTTCATTAGGCTCATGAAAGCAGCAGGGGCATTCGTAAGCCCAAAAGACATTACTAAGAATTCATAATGCCCATACCTGGTTCGAAAAGCAGTCCTTGGCACATCTGCTGTCCGTATTTTCAATTGATGATAACCGGACCTCAAATCAATTTTAGAGAAGACACAAGCACCTTGTAACTGATCGAACAAATCATCAATGCGAGGAATAGGATACTTGTTCTTAATAGTTACCTTATTCAGCTGCCTGTAGTCTATGCACATCCGAAGACTTCCATCTTTCTTCTTCACAAATAAAACAGGAGCACCCCAAGGGGATGCACTTGGCCTAATAAAACCTTTACCTAACAGCTCCTGAAGTTGGGCCTTTAACTCCCTTAACTCAGCTGGAGCCATTCTATAAGGGGGTATGGAAATGGGTCGAGTACCCGGTTCCAGATCAATGCAGAAATCAATATCTCTATCCGGTGGCATACCAGGAAG
>JABWTJ010000201.1:861737-1213061 GCA_016801875.1 Solanum sitiens
GTTGTGAAAGCTTTTACAATTTGCGAGAAAGAGAGAATGAGTAAATGAGAATGGATAACAGAGCATTAGGTTAATTGAGTTAAATGGGTTATCCTAAATGGGCGGGTCTTTGGGTTAAAAAATATGGAATAATTTTTTTAAAATTTTTTTTGGGTAATTTGGGTCAAATTCGGGGATTCCGTCAAATGAGGGGTAATTTTGATGAAATTGGTAAGAGGAGGGGTAATATTAACTTCATTTTAACTGCGAGAGTAAAAGTAAACAATAAACCAAAGTTGAGGCAAATTAGGAATGCACTCCATATAACATTAAAACAAGACTAGTGAGAGGAATCAAAGCATCAATAAAATCAAAGACATCAAGTAGAAACATCGTCCATAAGAGCATAGAATAATTACAAATCATGCTACCAAGGGCATACAAATGTATTCAAAACATCTCAAAACAACAACCAAGCCTGAACTTGACACCATCATAAAATAAAGCATACATGAAGATAGGGAGTAGGGACTACCTAACTGGAATCATGGTGCATCATGGGGAGCTGTCAGAGGAGTAGTAATGTCTGAAGCCTACTTAAAGTGGTTCTCACTTTTGCGTTGGCACTAGAACTCCAACTTGCTCCTTAAGATATAATCTCCAAAGCTAATCATTTTTATCAATGTGGGACAACACCGTTACCTTAACATTCAAGCATTTGACAGAAATAAGGCACATGAAAGGATATGAATGTTGAAATTAATGCATTCACACCTTGATGTTATTGTTTCAATATAGTCTCTTAGTTTTTCAAGAAGTCTTTTAAAATTTTGTAATACATGTATCTAGTTAATTGTGCAAGACCTTTTGTTTTCTATTTTGAGTTATATAAATAGCGTTGTAGTTGATGATTGTAATCATCTCAAATGAGCTTAAGTAGCCTATATAAAACTTGATCACTCTCTAAGTAAGTATTCTCCTTCTATATTTCCAACAGATACATGTAGTTGATAATTGTAATCATGAAAGTTTAATTAGTGTTGGTCAATTGATGGAAAATGGTTACTCTTGTGTTTATAGATAATTATTGCAAGATTTATGATAAAATTGAGCCAAATCAAGTCATTATCGAAGCACAGATTATAAAAAGATTTTTTTTTTTGTAATTTCATTACAATGCATTCAAAAATGAAGTTGTAGAAGATTCATGACTTTGGTACAAAAGATTTTGTCACTTGAATTTTCATGGTTTGAAGATTTTCAAGCAAAAAGACATGGTGCAAGGCCTTCCTCAGATATATTGTGATTAAGGTAGAGAATAATTTTATCATATCTTTAGATGCGTCAAATCAGAAGAGGTTGAGTAAGAGGAAGATGTCCCTCAAGGGGGAGAAATCTCATATTCAGATGATGAAGAACCACCTCCAAGAGGTGAAAAAATATGTTGAGTGACATTTATCAAAAATGCAACTTTTCCAGTGTAGAGAAAGAAAATTATGAGGAGGCAATAAAGCATGATGTTTGAAAAAAAGCCTTGGAAGAAAAAAATCGAATGATTGAGAAAAAAGAAACTTGAGAGTGTGTGAATATATACCCAAAGAAAGAGAAGTTGTTAGTCTAAAGTGGATTTGTAAAACCAAACTCAATCAAGAAGGAGATATTCAAAAGCACAACAGAAAGGAGAAATTCAGTTGTAATTATTGTCAGACAAGAGAGAACAACTTGCTGACATCTTCACCAAAGCACTTTCGAAAGAATTTTTTTTCCATTTTCGAGAAGGCATTAGAGTTGTCAAGTAAATGCATTAAGGCGAAGTTTTAGAATTAATGCATTCACATCTTTATGTTTAGTCTTTCAATATTGTCTCTTAGTTTTTAAGGAAGTCTTTTAGGATTTTGTAATACATGTATCTAGTTATTTGTGATACATGTATATTTAGTAAATATAGAAGGATAATACTTTCTTAGAGAGTGATCAAGTTTTATATAGGCTACTTAAGGCCACTTGAGATGATTAAAATCATTAACTACATCCCTATTTATACTACTCAAAATAGAAAACAGAAAGTCTTGCAATATTAACTATATACTGCTAAATTAAATCTTAGGCCTAACTCACACCCCAAAAGCTAGCTCAAAGGGGGATGACTGTCCAGGCCTTATAAGGAGTCAACTCATCTCATTAACCACCACTGTGGGACTTCTATCATTCTTTAACACCCCACCTCACGCGCAGTGCTTAATATCTATTGCGTAGACAATTGGGGCCCCAACATTGGGTGAGACGGGCCCTGCTATTAAACAATGTTAAGTTAGGACATAAAGTTATCTCACACCCTCAAAATCTAGCTCAAAGGGAGGAGGATGCCCAATCCTTATAAGGACACCACCCATCTCATTAACCACCAACATAACACTTTTGCCATTCTTTAACAATGAAGTCTCGTTTTGACGGGCACATTTTTTTTTTCTCCTCCCCAATAATTTCACCTAGATTTATCAAGATGTGATTGAAGACACAAGACACAAGTATCTCCTTGTGAATGGCTATTTTGGTATCATTTTTTGAAGGAATCAAGCAAAAACACACAAAGCTGAGCAAATGCTTGGTTAGAATGGTCATATCTTTCTTCATGATTGTGCTACCAGACGTGTCCCAAGAAGACATCCCCGAGCTATAACCTAAGCAATGTAAGGGAATTGATCCTCCTTGTTTCAACCTTATGTGCATATTCAGTACCCAACACCTTTTTAGAATCATAAAACACATAGTTTCTGGCCTTTATTGTGCAATTAACCACAACATCATGAACCAAAATACTTTCTAAGAATATATGGATATCTACCAACGCCTTATAGTTTTTATGATTCATCCTACCTTGGTAGGAAGCAAAAACCTCATGAACTATTTCAGGAAACAAACAACCGAGAGACTCAAAGAGCAATTGACACTCCCTCTTAACTACTGTTTCTTCCACCTCTACATAGTTATCTAGGAAACCAGACAAACGGAAGTCCTTTTCAATGATGAACTCATGTCGCTGACAACCTTTGAATACCATAGATTTGCATGGATGATCCTTGAAATATTCTAGACTTGACGAATATTCTAGAATGGAGAATTATTTGTAAATATGTATGAAATTATATATAAAAATATATTATTTTTATTTTATCCTCAAGTAAGTAATATAAACAGAGTGACACTCATCAGTAAACACATCAACCAAATAATTTAAGTTCTCTCTAATACAAATCTCCCTTATAATTCTCTTGCGAGGGAGATTTGTATTTGAGAGAACTGGAATTAATTTCTTGATTCATTTAGTGATGAATGACACTATATTTATATCAGTCACTTGTGGATAAAATGAAAATAATATTTATTTTATTAGTTTATATACATATTTACAAATAATATCCCTTTCTAGAATACTCTACAAGCCTAGAATATTTCAAGGATCTTTCATGCAAATCTATTATATTCTAAGGTTCTAAGCGACGTGATTTAAACATTGAAAAGGACTGTAGTTGTTTCTTTCCTGAAATCTACTCATATGAGGCAAATTAGAAATGCACTCCATATACAATTAAAATAAGCCTAGCGAGAGGAATCGACACATCAATAAAATCAAAGACATCAAGTAGAAACATCGCCCATAAGGGCATAAAAAAATTACAAATCATGCAACCAATGGCATACAAATGTATCTAAAATATCTCAAAACAACAACCAAGCCTGAATTTGATACCATCACCAATATATTTCATAATATCATAAAAAAATAAACTCCCCAACTGAAACATATGCATTGTCCCTAATTCATAAAATAAAGCATACATGAAGGTAGGGAGTAGGGACTACCTAACTGGAATCATGGTGCATCATGGGGAGCTGTCAGAGGAGCAGTAATGTTTGATGCCTCCTTAAACTGGTGCTCACTTTTGCGTTGGCACAAGAACTCCAACTTGCTCCTTAAGGTATAAGCCCCAAAGCTAATCATTTTTATCAATGTGGGACAACAACGTTACCTTAGCATTTTAGCATTTGATAGAAATAAGGCACATGAATAGCAATGAATGTTGGAATTAATGCATTCAGACCTTGATGTTTAGTGTTTCAATATTGTCTCTTAGTTTTTCAAGAAGTCTTTTAGGATTTTTTAATACATGTATCTCGTTAATTGTGCAAAAAAATTTATTTACTATTTTGAGTAGTATAAATAGGGTTGTAGTTTATGATTGTAATCATTTCAAGTAACCTTAAATGGCCTATATAAAATTTGAACACTCTCTAAGTAACTCCTTTTATATTTCCTACAAATACATGTAGTTGATAATGGTAACCATGAAAGTTTGATTAATGTTGGGCAATTCATGGGAAATGGTTATTCTTGTGTTTAGAGATAACTATTGCATGATTTATGATAAAATTGAGTCAAATCAAGTCATTGTCTAAGTACAAATCATAAAAAGAAAATTTCCTTTGTTAATTTCATTACAATGCATTCAAATGAAGTTGTAGATGATTCATGACTTTGGCAAAAAAGATTTCGTCATTTGAGTTTTCATGGTTTGAAACTTCTCATGCAAAAAGACATGGTGCAAGACCTTCCGCATATGCATATTGAGATTAAGGTAGAGAATAATTTTGTCATATTTTTAGATGTGTCAAATCAAAAAGAGGATGAGAAAGAGGAAGATGACCCTCAAGGGGGAGAAATCTCAGATTCAGATGATAAAGAACCACCTCTAAGAGGTACAAAATTGTTGAGTGACATTTATCAAAGATGCAACTTTGCATGTGTTGAGAAATAAAATCATGAGGAGGCAATAAAGTATGATGTTTGGAAGAAAGCCTTAACAAAAAAATTTCGGATGATTGAGAAAAATAACTTGGGTGTGTGTGAATATATACCCAAAGAAAGAGAAGTTGTAAGTTTAAAGTGGATTTATAAAACCAACTCAATCAAGAAGGAGATATTCGAAAGAACAAGAGATAGGCGAAATTCAGTTGTAATTATTGCCAGACAAAAAAACAACTTGCTGGCATCTTCACTAAAGAACTTTTGAAAGAAAAGTTTTTCCATCTTCAAGAAGGCATTATAGTTTTCAAATAAATGCATTAAGGGGTATTGTTGAATTTAATGCATTCACATCTTGATGTTTAGTCTTTCAATATTGTCTCTTTATTTTTCAGGAAGTGTTTTAGGATTCGGTGATACATGTATCTAGTTATTTGTGATACATGTATCTGTAGAAAATATAGAAGGAGAACTCCTTCCTAGCGAGTGATCAAGTTTTATATAGGCTACTTAAGGCCACTTGAGATGATTACAATCATTAACTACATCCATATTTATACTACTCAGAATAGAAAACAAAAAGTTTTACACAATTAACTAGATAATGTTAAATTAAGTTTTAGGCTTAACTCAGACCCCAAAAGCTAGCTCAAAGGGAGGATGACTGCCCAAGCCTTATAAGAAATCAACTCATCTCATTAACAACCAACGTGTGAATTTTGTTATTCTTTAACACCCACCTCTTGCGCAGTGCTTAATATTTGGTGCGTGGACATTTTTGATTTTTTGGGTGCCCCAACATTTGGTGAGAGGAGCCCTGCTATGATACAATGTTAAATTAGGTCATTGACTTATGTCACACCCCAAAAGCTAGCTCAAAGGGAGGAGGATTCCACAATTCTTATAAAGACTCCACCCATATCATTAACCACCAAAATGAGACTTTGTCATTCTTTAACAATGAAGTCTTGTTTTGACGGGCACACTTTTTTTATTTCCTCCCCAATAATTTCACCTAGATTTATCAAGGTGTGATTGAAGATACAAGCCACAAGTATCTCCTTGTGAATGGCTATTTTGGTATCATTTCGAAGGAATCAAGCAAGAACACACAAAGTTGAGCTAATGCTTAGCTTGAATAGTAAAATCTTTCTTCATTATTGTGCTACCAGACGTGGCCCAAGAAGACATCCGGACCGAGCTATAACATGAGCAATTTAGGGGCACTGATCCTCCTTGTTTCCACATGTATATTTAGTACCCAACACCTTTTTAGAATCATACAACACATAGTTTATGGCCTTTATCATGCAATTAATCACTACATCATGAACCCAAACACTTCCTAAGAACGTATAGCTATCTACCAATGCCTTATAATTTTTATGATTCATCCTAGATTGGTAGGAAGCAAAAACCTCATGAACTATTTCAGGAAACAAACAACCGCGAGAGTCAAAGATCAATTGACACTCCCTCTTAACTATTATTTCTTCCACCTCTACATAGTTATCTAGGAAACCATACAAACTAAAGTCCTTTTAAATGTTGAACTCATGTCAGTGACAACCTTGAATACCATAGATTTGCATGAAAGATCCTTGAAATATTCTCGACTTGACGAATATTCTAGAATGGAGAATTATTTGTAATATGTATGAACTTATATATATAAAAATATTATTTTTGTTTTAGCCCAAGTAAGTAATATAAATACAGAGATACTCATCAGTAAATACATCAACCAAATAATTAAGTTCTCTACAATACAGATCTCCCTCATAATTCTCTTGCGAGGGAGATTTATATTTGAGAGAACTTGAATTATTTGCTTGACTCGTTTAGTGATGAATGACTCTATATTTATAGTAGTCACTTGTTGCTAAAATGAAAATAATATTTATTTTATAAGTTTGTACATATTTACAAATAATACCACTTTTTATGGAAGGTAGAATGTACGCAAAACTCACAACCACCTTATGGAGGTAAGCATACAACTTCCAAATGACCCTCGACTTAAATGCAATAAATCCCGATATAAAGAAGAAGGAGACAGTCAAGAGAATATATAAAATAACAAGGAAACAGTGAAACGATTACCATATATGAGATAAAATAACAATAAAATAATGTAAATAATCAAAACACAATCAAAATACTGGGATATATTATTGAAAACAATAATAAACAATGATAAAAAAAAACATGAACTAAAATAATATGACTAGTACCGTAGCAAACAACAGCAAACCTATGCAACATAACACTACATTACCTACTAACCTTATGTCCTAATATGCATCCTTCACACCCTCCTATCTAAGGTCATATACTATAGTTAACATGAAATTTTATCATATCTTGTCTTATCACCTCCCCTGGTTACTTCTTTGGCCGACCTCTACCTCTTATCGTACCCTCTATAACCAACCTTTTACTTCTTATCATTAGTGTGTCTATACATTTACTCTTCACATGTTCAAAACATCCAAGTCTCACTTTCCTTATTTTATCCACCATAGAACCCACTCCCAGTGCCACTACGACCTTATCACAAATATATCCTCATTTCTAATCTTATCACTCCTAGTATGATAACACATCCAACTCAACATCCTTATCTCTCTAAAATGAATCTTCTAGATATGGGAGTTCTTGACTAGCCAACACTAAGTCCCATAAGAAATGTACTTCTAACCACTACTCTATATAACTTACCTTTGAGTTATTGCGGTGCCTTTTTATCACTCAAGACTCTAGTGGAAATTTAATGACCCATTAGTTCATTGCCTCTTTATTCGTTATTTTTAGCATCTTGAGAGTTTGTGTAGCGACCCAAGTCATTTATGACTTGTTGGGATCGACAGTCTAGTTACATGGTCGTTCATTTGATTTTATGTGAGTTTTTGTGTATTGGAGATTTTGAAATATGAATGGTTGATTTCGGTGAAAACATTAGGTATATGGCCTCAAAATGCAATTCTGATAGTTGTATTATATGCAAAACCTTGAGTTTGGTTTAGAAAGACCTTTGGTGCAGACCCTGAGACTTCTGGGCTTATTTTGAGCCACATCATGGATTTTAGCTTAAAATAGAGCTTGGTTGTAGGATCCCCTTTTGTAAAGACAACCTCAGTTAGAAGTTTTGGCATCTTCTTTAAGTTTGGAATGTTGAGTTTTGTGGGGTAGCATATTATGTTTGTGTGCATGGGGTTCTAAACAAATTATGAGGCCTTATCAAGGCATTTTGCCAAGTCCAACTTGAGCTTGGGAAACCTTTGTTGGTGCACCATGCTTTTGTTCTTCACGTTCGCGGGCTTAGAGCTGCATTCTTGGAGACCAAGAGATTTTGTCACCGCATTCACATGCTCGACTACGCGTTCATGGAGAGGTGGGACCTTGACCATTCCCGTTTGCAGATGGGCTGCCGCGTTCACGAAGAAAGGTCAGGGTTGGCCTCACCCTATTTACCATCACGATCATGAAAGTCATTTAACTGATCAAATTTAAAAGACTAGTCTTGAAAATTTGATCATTGTGCAAATCTCTGGGTTCAACTATTTCGTGTCTACAGCTCTGATTGAGTTCATTTCCTTGCATTTTGTCAAGAATTTCTGGAACTACATATTTGGACATCCAGACGGTGCGAGGGAATCACATTGGTGGTAAATTCTTATCTTGAAGATCTTCACTTCCCTCTTTAATAGTGAATTATATTCCTTGTTATTGCATGAACTGTTTTGTTTTATTGTAAAAGCTCAAATTGTGCCCGTTCTTGGGGAATAATTTCTGAACTATATGAGACCAATGGGTGGAGTAAATTTTTTATTTCTCAATGCAAGTCCAATAATGCTATTTTGACTCATTTTTGGGTCTGTGTTCAACTGTTGCGATTTGGGTTTCAAAACATCTGTACTGGAGTTGTAATAATTTTTTTCTCACTATAGAAGTGATCGGATGCAATTTGGAAGGGGTAAGCTCCAGTATAGTGGATTTGGAGTGTGTGCGGTACGAATTGAGGTAGCTACAACTTAACGATCATTAGATTGAGTTGTACTAGTAAATTCATGTTCATTATCTATCTTGGCATGGGTTTCTAGTTTGAATCATGTTTAATAGTTAGAACGCTGACCTAAGCCTTATTTTCGAGGAATTGAGCATGCCTACTTTAGTTGCATTGATTGTATCATTCCTTGTGGTTTCTCTATTGTGGATTGTATTGATTAGTAGATTTTTCTTGTCCTTATCCAGTGTGTAGTCTAGTGTTGTATTATACTTGTAATTTGGACTCTTTTTCCTTAGAAATTCTCTAACATTGCTTTGGACAGATTAGCTCTCTGTAGAGTGATATAGCAGACTTTGGTTTGATAGTATGAACTCTTAGCTAGGTGGTAACTCAGCTATTGTAACCGTTGATCCATGATTTCTCGTATGTTTCATCCCATTATAATCTTTTGCGAGTTCTGGCTATGTTGAATATATTGGATCGGTCTTGAATTTCAACCTGGAGTGAAACTTGGTGATTCTGATTATGATTTCTCCCTACGGTTTGTTCCCTCATGGAGAAGAGCGTGTAATTTAGAGGCAATAAATTTTTAATAGCCACGACTCAAGGGCTATGCGCATTTCTACCAAACACATTAAGTCCTGGTACACTTCTACTAGTCAGGTTTATGTTTTGACATGATGGTTCTGTTGGGTTAGTCAGAATGCCTTCACCGTGATTAAAGTCTGATAATGATTATTCGGGACTCTTGGAGAATATGTTCAGAGATAGAGGGTGAGCTGACGATGTCTTAGTTCTACTTATCTCTGCATGTATATAGTTTTCGACTAGCCTTTTGTATTTAACACAAATGTGTACTTTTGATCCACCTTAGGAACTTGTACTTGTATAGTACGTATGTACTATCGTCCACCAAGTCATGTGATTGGATATTGTACTCTTGCTTTGTATATATATTATAGTTATTTCTCATTCCACTGTGTTTCTTATCTAATGCTTTAAACTATTGGTGGGTTAATCAGCCTAATATGTTTGTTATGAGTTGGCTTACCGACCGGTGGGTTATGGAAGATTTCATCATGACTGGGGTTTTTGGATCGTGGCAGGCAAGCCTCCACTTCATCCACGCCACATTAATACGTTATGTGACATTATCGTTGATATCCCCTCTCCCTTGGATTACAGACCCCAGATACTTGAATCTATCTCTTGTGAGGATCTTTTGTATGTCAAGTCTCACTTCCACACCTACCTCAAACATCCATTATTGAATTTGCTTTCCAAATATTTTGTATTTGTCCTGCTCAACTTGAACCCTTTAGTCTCCAAAGTCTGTCTTTATGTACACCTCTAACTTATAATTAACTACATTGTGCGTCTCATCAATCAGTACTATGTAATCCAAAAATAGCTTACACTAGGAACCTCATCTTTAATGTCTTACGTTAATAAATCCATCATTAAGGCAAAAAACATGTAGTAAGAGTTGACCCCTTATGTAACCCTATCTCCACACAAAAGTGCTTTGAGTTTCCTCTCATCATTCTTACCCTTATTTAGCTTCTTCATACATATCCTTTAACATTATAATGTAAGGAATCAACACACATCTTCTCTCAAGACATCACAAGACGTATCTCGATTTTTACAATCTCAAGGTCAATAAACACCATATATAAGTCTCTCTTCTTTTATTGATATATATATTTTCATCAGCCTCCTTACAATATGGGTGGATTCTATGGTCGAACGCCTGGTCAGGATTACAAAATGATTCTTGGAAATAGAGACACCCTTTCTGACACTCATCTTACTCTCTCCTAAACATTTGTAATGTGACTTAACAATTTAATATCCCTATATATTTTGCAATTTCATATATCATACTTGTTCTTTTACAATGGAACCATTGTAATCTACCTCCATTCTTCGAGCATCTTAGCCGTCTTAAAAAGACATTGAACAAGCTAGTCAACCACTCCTAACCTTTTCTGTCCAGGCTCTTCCAAAACTCTATTGGGATATCATATGGACATGTCTCTTTACCCTTGGTAATCCTACTAATATCATATTTCTCCTCTCTCTTTGCCCTTGGTCATCCTACTAATATCACATTTCACCTCTTCAACCTTAATATGCCTACAATACCCAAAAACACAATGTCTCTCAAAGTTCTCCAACTCACCCAACACAATATGTTTGTCACCTTGTTTGTTTAATAGTTTATGAAAGTATGCTAGCCATCATTTCTTAAGGAGGATCTCATCCATTAGAACCTTGCCTTCTTCATCTTTGATCCAAGTCAAGTCTCAAGCCTTCTCTCACTTGCCTTCGTAAGCTTGTTGAACTTCTTATTTCCACATTTGTCTCCTAGTTTAACATAAAGTCTTTAAAAATATGTCGTCTTAGTTGTAGCAACTGATCACTTAGCCTTTGTCCTTTCCACCATATATATTTCTCTGTTGGCCCGCATTTTTTCCTCATCCGTGCAGTTGACTCGCATTGAACCTTCTTTTGCTTTAACTTTGTCTTGAACTTGTCCATTCCACAACTAATACCCTCGGTGTCCACCAAAGTTATCCTTTAACACCCCAAACACCACTCTAACTTTTTCCCTATTGCAACTAGCTAGCTATCTTATCCTACATTCTTTCCGCTTCCGCACTACTCTTCCAAGCTGCCATCATCAACAACTTCTCCCAAATTTCATGGGAAAGGGAAATTGTTAAACTCCCTCCCCAATTTATTCCTAGGCCTGACATGTAACTTATTCTTTATCGTTTCTTGATTAATCTCCATGTTCATAACCAAAAGCTTATGTTGAGAAGTAATATTTTCACCCAAAATAACTTAACAATCCATATAAAGTTTTCTATTGCCTTTCCTTATAAGCAAGTAATCTATATGTGAATTAACCAACGCGCTACGAAAGGTAAGCAAGTGATCAACTTTCTTTGATATGCACAAGTTAGCTATCACCAACTGAAAAGCTCTAGCAAAATCCATGAGCAAGATTCTACCACAGTTTCTAGCCCTAAAACCAATGTCTCCATACACATCATCAAAACCACTAGGAGATGCCAATGTTTATATTGAAATCTCTGTCAATGAAAACCTTCTCGATGATTGAAAAAACCTCCCAAAATCACATCCAATTCTTCCCAAAAACACGTATTTACCTCTTTGTCTAAGACTAAATGTGCAACATATGCACTAACTACATTCAATATTAGCCCTCCAATGACTAGCTTGATCTCCAACAATCTATTGTTAATCCTCTGAAAATCTACCACTTGCTCCTTTTGGGCCTCAGACTTCATGAGTAATCAAGTTTGAACCCATCCACATCCCAAGCTTTAGATCCTATCCATCTAGTCTCTTGAATGTACGCTATATTGATCTTCCTCTTATTAAGGATTTTCACTAACTCAATGGACTTCACGGAAAAATTCCCTATGTTTCAAGACCCTAATATCAACCTTGCAACCCCCTTAATCTCATACCCGACCCTGACCCCAACCTTGGATAATACCGTATTCTATCATCTCTTATCAGGGCCACTAAGGCTAAACTAAGTTGACAAGAAGATATACAGAATTATGTTAATACACAATGATAAAGTAGCACAAGTTGTACCTATACTATACTCAGGGGCGGCTCAACGTAATTGGGGGCCTAAAGCGAAATTTCAATTCGCGGCTTAAAATATAAATATACTTTATATACGTATTTATTAAAAAAAATAAACTATTAAGATAAAAATTATTAGTACTTAATATTATATTTTCAGTTATTAGTTTTAGGTAAGATTTTATTAACTCAACATTGAAAAACTATCTTTAAATGAGACAATTATTATATGTATTGTTAACATAATGATACAAGGAATAAGTTGATAAATATTAAATAAAGATAAGAGTTAAAACCATAGAATTTGACTCAAAAAGTTGGTGACTTGGTATAACCTCATTTTAATATGCTTAGAGTAATGCTTAAAACTAAAATTTAATAAGAAATAAAAAAGAATTTGTAATTCACTTTGTAACACTTTTCACTGTTAATTCTCATTTTTAACAAAGTACTCCACAAAAGATATTAAAGTGGATGAAATAATTTATTTTTAAATTTTTTTTACTTTTTATCATAAATAATTGATTTTTCTACAAAAAATTTTAACACAGAATTTATTCTTTGACAAAAATTTGGGGCCCCCGAAATTTGGGGGCCTAAGGCAAAGGCCTTATTTTTGTATGCATAGAGCCGCCCATGGACTCTATACTATGGAAACAATTCAATGGAAGATTCTGACATTCACAAGCATTCAATAACAAATATGCATCTAAATTATAGGATAAATGTAGGTTAATGTATAGAGTCTCAAATATGTTCTGCAGAGAGAAAGATCAAGAGAACATTGAATTACACTTGGTCGTACCGAGAGGTTTAAAAGTAGCAACAAACCTAAATTTGAATGTCGTCAAAATTGTTGGATGTCATCGGAAGTCGCCAGAAATGGATGGATATTTCCCTATCTGGTCTTTACTGGAATGTATGTTGTCAGATGTCCTGGAAATCTCCCGAAATCACCAGAAGACCACAGAAATAGTTGGACGTTGCTCAATTCGATCTTTGTTGATTAGATCTGGTGCATATTTGTACCGGCCACACTTACCGACAAGAATTATGCTGACGATGGTTTCATCTTACGGGTGGTGAGAGAATAGAATGAGAATGAGAAAAAGAAAGAGTATGATATGAGAGAAAAAGAATTCTAGAGATTTCTTGAATGAATAAAAGACAACTAAAAAAAGTCTAAGGAACTAACTTCAGTCTGATGAAGAATTAAATAATTTCTATTGAAGCATAGAATAAATAAATAAAATATATTAATTATTTGAGAAAAAAACTAGAAATACTAATAATGATAAAAAGTACTTTCAATAATTAACATGAATTGTAGATTTTTCACTGAAAACTGAGAAACCATATTGAAATAAAAATTGAGAATCTTTGGTTCCACACCAATTCACTTCTCAATTCTCCAAAAAAATCCTCTTGCGGAAAAAACAATTAGTAGCCACATGAAAGTTTTCCACATAAGCACATGTTTTAGCAAGATATATATAAGGATATAACTAAAATACATCTATCATTTTTGTGTTTTTCGTAATAACAGAACTCATACAAATAAATTAATATGATCAAGTGATTTAGCTATAATTAAGTAAGATTAAATTTAAAGCAATATCATCTTGTAAATTCTACTCATCAAAGTCTAGAAAAAAGGTCAAAATACCACTAAATTAGATGCTTTTTTTTTACGAATAAGTACATTTTTATTCAATTTATAAGATTAACTACTTAGAAGTCATAAATGGGACACACAATTTAATTTATAACTTTTAAAGGTAGTTTTTGCGTGTATTTTTCATGTGTTTATGTCATGACATGAAACCAAATCATGATGGCACCTTCTCTAACCCTATTAGGCAAGGAAAAACCCCAGATCACTAGCGATAAATAAATCTAGGAATAATAAATGCTGAAGAAATGACAACATAAGAATGCCCCCTTAGCATAGAAATATGGTAAATGGTATCAAATATACAACAAGGTCAGAAAAGACACCGAGAAAGACATATATATAGAGAAGCTAAACATCGTTACAAGAGCATCTAAAGTACAAAATAGAGCTATTTATAATAAGGTTGTCTAACACACTACAAAATATTTAAACATAATAAAAATAAGAAAAGTATAAAGTCTCTGAACGCTAAGAGCTCATATTATGACCCAAAAACTTGAGTCATGATGACACCTATCAAAACCCACCGGTAGTTAAGCCAAATCATATCCCACAACGACAAGTAACATGCATATTGGGAAGAATCAACAACTAACAAGAAGATAAAAATAATAAAAAGGAATAAATAACGGAAACAAGGAAATGACATAGATATATACAAAGATACAAATCCAATCCACAACCTAGTGACTGAAGGTACAAAGCTACTAAAAAGAGTACAAGCTACAAAATAACCAAAATACGTACAAACTTGTCTTGAATAGAAAAGACTAGACAAAACTATGTACACATGGAGATGAGTCAAACTAGGATGTCATCAGGTCAACCTCTATCTCTGAAAGCCCCTATTGCAATATAAAATTCATCATTGTTAGTTGACGCTCGGATCTGCATTAGGAAAAATATATTCAAAGTGTAACATGAATACCAAAATAGCAGGTACTCAGTAGGCATTATAGGCCAATTGATCTTGAAAATAAAATGCATAATGAAAAGCAAGGAAATAAATGATAGTTAAGGTTTATAAGAACGTAACAATATCAAAAAGTCTAACTATACACCTCAATAATCTAGCGAGAACAAAATAATAAATTAAACAACCCTTTGGAATATAGGACAAGAACCCCCCCCCCCTCACACACAAACACACTAGGTTTGATAGAAATTAAACTTCGCCTCAAATTTATCAACTTCATAACTTTTACTTCCACTTGTTTGTTTACCGCATTCACACTTTTTGAACCACCTCATCACATGTTTAGTCAAGAGGTTCATTTTTGTTATCATCCTGCCAATATTTTCATTGCTCTCTTTATCCTTCAACCTTTGTTCTTTGGTAATAGACAAAGAGGAAGCTGTCACGACTGAGATCTAGACTCCAGACGAGACCGGCGTCGTTGACCTCTCAGAGGTCGCAAACAAGCCTACTTACGTCATACTTATTTTAAATAGGTTAATTTTAGCGGAAAATTTGAAACTTTTTGTTCTTTAAACATGCTTACCAATCATCCTTAAAGTTTTACAATCGTTCATCATCAACCATCTAACATTAAAGAGATAAACAATTGAAAGAAATAGTTCATAAGTCTTAATTGTATAATTGCCAAAATGGCCCAAATACAAAGTCTGAATAAAGAGCAGGAAAGAAACGCTAGTGGAACATACTCCACTAGCTCAACTCTAAAGCTACGCTAGAATATAAAACAGTAGTATCCTCGAACGCATGAGGACCTACCAAACTCCGAATGAATACTGACGTCCGGATAGCTGCAACAATGATCCTGCAACTCTATCGACCACCTGTTCCTTGACCTAAAATAGTATAGATGTATAGGGGTTAGTACACACTTGTACTAAGTATGGGTATATGCAAGTACACACCACGGACATGCATGAGAAAGAATAGTTCTTTCCTAACAACATGATTTTTGGGAGTCAAGTCAGTGGACTTGCCAATTTGAGATTAGGAAGGTCATGCCATGAGAGTAACATGCATAATATTAAATATCGCATTGCACACAACACATATCATCTTCATATAGCACATATCATAGCACATAACACATAACACATAGCTTCGTTCATATCATTCATTCATATGCCATGAGACCTTGGAATCATGGACTTAACATTAAGACTTTCCAAAATGAGGGCTCAACATACCTCAACTAGTGAGTCTTCATTAACCAACACAGAGTCTGCTTCATTCATTCATACGTACTTCATTGCATTTCATTCATAGGCCAGTGTGAACACCAGCTATACCTACGGTGTAGTTTAAGACTTTCATCGGGTTTGCTGTGCAATGATCAGGAATAACCTAATGTCATTACCTGAGTCTAGCTCACCTCTTGATTATCCTATCCTAACACCTTCGGTATCATTCAATTATTTATGTGCTTCATTTGAGGCTGGCCTCATTCATTCATTGGGAACTTTAACTTTAACCGACATAGATCATGTGAGCATCATGAAATCCAGTGTCTCCCCCACACCGAAAAGAGGTGGAATCACCGGCCAAAGTGACCCAATCACATGCTAGCGTACATGGGAATTTAACCCCGCCAGATCCCTATATTGGCAGTATAGGTTCGAAGACTAGGAGATATAAGGAGACCCATACCCGACAAGCCGGACAGTCTCATCTCATGAGAGTTATGTGAACCTCCGCCCTTCCCGAAAGAAGGCATCACCACTCATAGCTAGTCTATCGGTGCTCAGTATAAAGTTCCATTTCATTCATCTCATACGTCATGGAAGCTGGCTTCTAGTATGAGGACATTATAGCTCATTAGATGATTTCTCATCTCATAGTTAGTATTGAGTGTGTTAAGCTCAATACTCTCATTAGAGTGTCCATAGAGACTGGTCTCTTCATTATCTTACACTCTCATAGGTGAGTACGTTTTGGTAACGTTTACTTAGACTTATTTGAGATTGCTCTCATCATTTACATTAGCCTCACATCATGTTGTCACCATATTCTTCATCATTAGCATCTTTACTTTTCATAGTTACTCACCTCTTATTACGTGAATGTTCATTTCATCGTATGCCAATGCACTCAGCTTTTTAGTGTATCTTACCCTCACACTTAACCCTTCTAGGGTTCGTCATTTCATCACATACATCTTACGTTCACTTACTTTTGAACGTATGTTAGACTTATGTGTCTATACATACAAGCCATGGGCTTCATTTATAATTCGTTAAGTGATTCTTACTTTCCTAAAATCTGGTAGTACAAGACTTATGTATCTTGTATATATATGCCAAGATCTTAATTCTTTTGAACTTAGTAGATGGCATTATTTTTTTGATAATTTACTCACGTATGACTTATGCATCAATGCGGAATTTTGGGCAAGGAAACCCAAATCTTGAATCACTTGGATATCATTCGTATTTTTCATAAATTTTATTTTCTAATATTCATAACATTAGACTTTAAATTAAATCTCAACATTTATATTGAAGGATAAATTTTCTATTTTAATTTCCCTCTTAATTAATCAAAGGGTTGAGGGTTCAAGCCCCCACAACCTCTTTAATTTTTAATTTAATTAAATTGACTAAAAATGGGGAGGTTGTGGGTTCGAACCCCCACAGCCCTCTTTATTTTTTTTTGTTAAATTTCGCTGAAGGGGGAGCTGGTCGCGAGTTTGATTCCCCCAACCCCCCTCTTATTTATTTTTTCTTTATTTGTTTTGTCTTCGTGCGCACTAGGAGGTCGTGGGTTCGAATCCCACGCCTCCCCTTTAATTTTTCTTTTCTTTTCTTTTCCTTTTCGCGAACTTCAGTGACCAAATGGTCACGAGTTCGATTCCCCTCCCCCTCCCTTATTTTTTTCTTTCCTTTTCGCGAACTCCAGTGACCAAACGGTCACGAGTTCGATTCCCCGCCCCCTCCCTTATTTTTTTCTTTCCTTTTCGTGAATACGGGGCTGGGTCGCGAGTTCGATTCCCCCAGCCCCCCCTTTTGTTTTCTTTTTCCTCGCGACCACTGTGAATAAGAAGGAGGTCACAGGTTCGAAACCTGATGGCCTCACTTCTTTAAAAGTGTGAAATTTCTAGATTTTTGGAAATTTTTCTCTTTATTTTCCATCCGTTTTGAGTCACATGTTTCATGAGTTTACTTAGTTAAAAGAGTGTTATTCCACCCAACATTTTCATTATCATACACACCACATTGCACACACGTTACATACATAAAATACATCAAATACACCCATGAAAAATCGACCCAAAACAGTGGCTAAAGCCACTGCCACGATGCGCACACACACACATTTTTTTTCTTGCACTTCAAATATCGTTTCGTAATTTCCCTCACATAAACATGTTCGCATTTAATATAAACACGTAAATTATGCCTAAATCTAACAGCACAACATACCCATCCTATGAAATCGTTTGGGAGCTAAGGACAAGGACATACGAAGGGGAACAACCTTAGTTTCAAGAGTTTAAGAAACGTTCGAAAGAAAGTACTCTTGGAGAAAGAATTCCATGAGAGAAACCCATACCTTTGGACGTTATTCAAGCGTGAAGCTGCTGCCCGGAAACTCCTCCAAACCACGATCAATTCACTTCAAATTACCCCCTACTCGATGAACCTCTCTTAGCCTTGACGTTTTGATTACTTTGTCTTTTACTTAAAAAAATTCTTGTGAGTTATTCAAGTGCGAAGAACTCTTGATGTATTTTCTGACTTTTGTTGTTATCTTGGAAGAACCAACGTGAAAGAGATTGAGAATGTGAGAGAGTTGAGAAACGTGAGGGAGAGAGTTGGTTTAGGATTAGGAGACTAAATTTAAGACTTAGTCAAAAGTTAGGATTTTAATTAACTAAAAATAAATAAATAAAATATGAATTTTTTTCCTTATTAATCAGATTAATAATTATCAATTAATTAAATTAATTTATCAACCTTAAATCTTGACACCCTAAGTATTGATCCTATTCATTTATTTTTTTTGGGTTGTACATTACCCCCCCTAGAAACATTCGTCCCCGAATGACACTACCACTTCACATCGTAATTCCAGTCAGATCATAACAAAATCACTATACATAGTCAATCAATAGCAACCAAATACGGAGAGATAAGGAAACATAGGTTTAAGAGTAGGAAGTCTAACCTCAAGAGCTGAAAAGGTGAGGGTAGCGGGCTCTCATTTCGGCCTCAGCCTTCCACGTAGCACCCTCAACAAGATGATTTCTCCACAATACTTTCACTGTGGCAATTTCCTTGTTCCTCAGCCGCTTGACCTGCCTGTCTAAGATCTCAACAGGTACCTCCTCATAAGACAAGTCCTCACCAACCCCCAAACCTTTAACAGGTAAGATTGATGCTTGATCACCTAAGCACTTCTTCAACATAGAGACATGAAAGACTGGATGAACAGAAGCTAGCTCTGCAGGCAATGCTAACTCATAGGCCACCTCACCCACACGCTGTACGATCTCATATGGCCCAACATACCTCGGACTCAGCTTCCTTTTTCTACCAAATCTCATTACCCCTTTCATAGGCGATATTTTTAAGTAAACCTGGTCACCAACATCAAACTCTAAGGTCCGTTTTCTGTTATCAGCATATGACTTGTGCCGACTGTAAGCAGTAGTCAACCTGTCCCTAATCACTCTGACCTTCTCTAAGGCCTCATGAATGATCTCCGGACCTAAAATGGATGACTCTCTAACCTCGAACCACCCAACCGGGGATCTACACCTCCTACCATACAGTGCCTCGAACGGTGCCATCCCAATGCTGGAGTGATAGCTATTATTATACGAAAACTCTATCAAAGGCAGATGGTCATCCCAATTACCTCAAGTCGATCACACACGCTCTCAACATATCCTCCAATGTCTGTATGGTGCGCTCTGCCTGCCCATCTGTCTGAGGGTGAAAGGCAGTGCTAAGCTTCACCTGCGTGCCCAAGCTCTTCTGGAAAGATCTCCAGAAATGAGAAGTAAACTGAGCTCCTCAGTCTGAAATAATAGACAAGGGAATCCCATGCCATCTCACAATCTCATCTGTAGAGTCTCGCATAATCCTCAGCTCTGTAAGTAGACTTCACAGGAATAAAGTGGGCAGACTTAGTCAATCTGTCCACAATAACCCATATGGAGTCATGCTGCCTCCTAGTCCTTGGAAGCCCAACCACGAAGTCCATATTAATGGCCTCCCATTTCCAAGTCAGAACCTCAATAATCTGAGTCAGACCACCAGGCTTAAGATGCTCTGCCTTAACCTGCTGACAATTATGACACTTGGCCACGTATTCTGCAATGTCCCTCTTCATGCCATCCCACTAATAAATCTGCTTAAGATAATGATACATCTTGGTGGAACCTGGATGTATGGAATATCTGGAACCATGGGCCTCTGCAACGATCCTGGTCCGCAAATCATCTACATCTGGCACATACAGCCTGTCCTGATACCTAAGTATGCCATCACCTCCCAAAGCGAAAGACTCATTCATCTTCATCAGTACTGAGTCCTTCAGCTCCATCAACACAGGATCTAGATGCTGACCCTGCTTGACTTCAACTACCAAGGATGATTCAGAACTAGGATGAACTAAAACTACCCCACTAGTGAAGTCAACCAAACGCACACCCAGTCTAGCCAGTCTGTGTACATCTTTCACCAGCTCCTTCTTCTCATCCTCAACGTGGGTTGTACTTCCCATGCTCATCCTGCTCAAAGCATCGGCTACAACATTAGCCTTACCTGGATGGTAGTGCACATTCATGTCATAATCCTTCAACAGCTCCAACCATCTCCGTTGACGTAGATTCAACTCCCTCTGTGTGAAAACGTACTGGAGACTCTTATGATCTGTGAACACATCCACATGCACTCCATACAGATAATGCCTCCACAGCTTCAGTGCAAACACCACAGCTGCCAACTCCAGGTCATGAGTGGGATAATTCTTCTCATGAACCTTGAGCTGTCTGGACGCATAGGCTATCACCTTACCAACCTGCATAAGAACACAACCCAAACCAACCCTAGATGCATCACAATAAACAGTGTAATTCTCACCACACTTAGGCAAAGTAAGCACCGGGGCTGAAGTGAGTCTGTCCTTGAGCTCCTGGAAATCTTCTCACAAGTCTCTGTCCATTCAAACTTGGCTTTCTTCTTAGTCAAAGCTATCAATGGGGAAGCAATGGATGAAAAGCCCTCTACAAACCTGCGGTAGTAACCAGCCAATCCCAAAAAGCTATGGATGTCAGTGGGAGTAAGAGGCTTTGGCCAGTTCTTCACAGCCTCAGTCTTCCTGGGATCCACCTCCACGCCCTGATCGGACACAACATAACCCAGGAAGGTCACTGATCTCAGCCAGAATTCACATTTGCTGAACTTGGCATACAACTGATGCTGTCTAAGTACCTGCAAGGTTAGTCTCAAATGTTGTTCATGCTCTTCCTTGGTCTTAGAGTAGATGAGAATGTCATCAATGAATACTATGACAAAAGAGTCAAGGTATTCATGGAAGACCCTGTTCATGAGATCCATAAATGCAGCAGGTGCATTCGTGAGACCAAATGACATGACTAGAAACTCATAGTGACCATAGCGGGTACGAAAGGCTGTCTTTGGGATATCTCCATCCCTAACCCTAAGTTGATGATACCCTGAACGAAGATCAATTTTAGAGAAGAAACTAGAACCTTGGAGCTGATCGAACAAATCATCTATTCTGGGGAGTAGATACTTATTCTTTATAGTGACTTTATTGAGCTGCCAATAATCGATACACATTCTAAGGGTCCCATCTTTCTTCTTTACAAACAACACTGGAGCGCCCCAAGGGGATATGCTCGGCTGAATGAAACCCTTGTCAGTGAGATCTTTTAACTCCAGCTTCAACTTTTTGAGTTCAGCTGGAGCCATTCTGTAAGGAGAAATTGAGATTGGTTTAGTATTGGGTTCTAAATCGATACCAAAGTCAATCTCTCGAAGGGGAGGGACTCCAGGCAAATCATCAGGAAACACATCTAAGAACTCCTTCACTACAGGTACTGAGTCTATGGAAGGAATGTCATGATCTAAATCATTAACACTCACAAGATGACATAATAACCTCTTGGACATCATTTTATTGGCCTTAAGGTTAGAAATCAAGGGGTTAGGACGACTTGAATTGTACCCCTCCCAGACTAACTCTTCTTCATTAGGAAAGCGAAATCTCACCACTCTACTACGACAGTCCAAGCAAGCATAACAACTGTGAAGCCAATCCATGCCAAGAATAACATCAAAATCATGCATGGGTAACTCAACTAAGTTTGCACACATAGTTTTACCACTCACAACTATTGGGCAATCCTTGTATACTCTATCAGTTCTTACATTCTCTCCTAAAGGTGTACTAACCACTATAGGATTATGCAGAACTTCAGGCAATATCTCAAAAGTAAGAGCAATCAGAGGAGTTACAAAGGAAAGTGTAGACCCTGGATCAAGTAAATCATAAACAAAAGTTGAGAACACTTGCAGCATACCTGTGACCACATCAGCGGACTTCTCCTGCTCCTCCCTGCCCTTCAGGGCATAGAACCTGTTCCTCTTAGGAGGCTTGGCTGCTGCTGCACCCTGTGGATTAGGCCTAGGCTGAGCATTACCTCCAGCCTGACCTCTGTTCTGTGGACAGTCTCTGACCATGTGTCCACTCTTACCACAACCGAAGCAGGCATTAGTGCCCTGTCTGCACTATCCACTGTGAGCTCGGCCACACTTAGCACAATTATTCTTAGGACGCTGCATCTCACCTCCATTGCCCTTCTTGGGCTCAGGTATGCCTCCTGTAGTTATAGTACTCCTCTGAGGATTAAAATTCCCAGAACTCTGTTGCCCCTTTTTGAACCTTGGCTGCTCACGGACGCCAAAGTTGTTCCTGTGGCCTCCATGACTGGGTCCTGCCTGATCTTGAGGCCTAGGCCTCCTAGCATCACGAACGCCTCTGTTTTTGCGGCTGTCCTCTACCTGCTGAACATGCACCATCAACCTGGAAAGATCCATATTATCATGGAGCATCGCAGATCGACACTCCTCCTCTAGGTCCCCATTGATTCCTGTGAGGAACCTGCTCATCTCATCCCTGTTGTTAGAAACCAGGGAAGTAGCATACCTGGATGATTTCAACAAAGTTCAGTATTCTCCTCATCCTTGCTATTAAATACTAGGGAAAATAACATACCTTGACAGCTTAACAAACTTCAGAGAATACTCCCTGACTGTCATAGAGCCTTGTTTAAGGTTGATGAATTCCTCAACCTTGGCCTCCCTCATCTCCCGGGGAAGAATCTCTCCAGAAATGTTGTCTTGAACAGCTCCCATGTGACTGGCACTCCACCTAAGACACGACTATCTTGCCACATCTTGCACCAAGTCTGTGCAACATCCTTGAGCTGATAGGAAGCCAGCTCATCCTTCTCAATATCAGTGGCCCTCATAGCCACCAGGATCTTATGCACCTCATCCACAAACTTCTGGGGATCCTCTGCAGTCCTAGACCTTGTGAAAATAGGAGGATTCATCCTCGTGAAATCCCTCATCCTGTCAGCCATGCTACGAACCGGTGGGTTCTCCCTCTGAACATTCTGCCGGTTGACCTGGGCAGTCATGGCCTGGGCCTGCATAGTAATGGCCTATGCCATCTGGGCCAGAGATGCCCTCACCTCAGCATCAGTCAACCCAGCTGGATTAACTGGCACAGCCACTCCTGCAGCTGGAGCCTGGGGTGGAACTCGGTTGCCCCCAGCAGCTGCTCTTCCTCTCCTCTGACCAATAGCCCTCCTAGGGTCCATTTTCTGAAAACAACAAAGATTGATGTTAGATACTCTCATATCACCAAGAAATCAGACATTCAGAAAAGCACGATAAGATCAGAAGAAGGGAAATTTTCCTACGCATAATGCAGCCTCTAATTCAGGATAGTGATGCACTTCACTACCATGACTTAGAAACTACTCAATGTGGTTGATGTGAACTTATTATTTTCGTAATTTAACCTAGGGCTCTGATACCAACTTTGTCACGACTGAGATCTAGACCCCAGACGAGATCGGCGTCGTTGACCTCTCAGAGGTCGCAAACAAGCCTACTTACATCATACTTATTTTACATAGGTTAATTTTAGCGGAAAATTTGAAACTTTTGTTCTTTAAACATGCTTACCAATCATCCTTAAAGTTTTACAATCATTCATCATCAACCATCTAACATTAAAGAGATAAATAATTGAAAGAAATAGTTCATAAGTCTTAATTGTATAATTGCCAAAATGGCCCAAATACAAAGTCTGAATAAGGAGCAGGAAAGAAACGCTAGTGGAACATACTCCACTAGCTCAACTCTAAAGCTACGCTAGAATATAAAACAGTAGTATCCTCGAACGCATGAGGACCTACCAAACTCCGAATGAATACTGACGTCCGGATAGCTGCAACAATGATCCTGCAACTCTATCGACCACCTGTTCCTTGACCTAAAATAGTATAGATGTATAGGGGTTAGTACACACTTGTACTAAGTATGGGTATATGCAAGTACACACCACGGACATGCATGAGAAAGAATAGTTCTTTCCTAACAACATGATTTTTGGGAGTCAAGTCAGTGGACTTGCCAATTTGAGATTAGGAAGGTCATGCCATGAGAGTAACATGCATAATATTAAATATCGCATTGCACACAAGACATATCATCTTCATATAGCACATATCAAAGCACATAACACATAACATATAGCTTCGTTCATATCATTCATTCATATGCCATGAGACCTTGGAATCATGGACTTAACATTAAGACTTTCCAAAATGAGGTCTCAACATATGGGACCTCAACTAGTGAGTCTTCGTTAACAAACACAGAGTCTGCTTCATTCATTCATACGTACTTCATTGCATTTCATTCATAGGCCAGTGTGATCACCAGATATACCTACGGTGTAGTTTAAGACTTTCATCGGGTTTTCTGTGCAATGATCAGGAATAACATAATGTCATTACCTGAGTCTAGCTTACCTCTTGATTATCCTATCCTAACACCTTCGGTATCATTCAATTATTTATGTGCTTCATTTGAGGCTGGCCTCATTCATTCATTAGGAACTTTAACTTTAACCGACATAGATCATGTGAGCATCATGAAATCCAGTGTCTCCCCCACACCGAAAAGAGGTGGAATCACCGACCAAAGTGACCCAATCACATGCTAGCGTACATGGGAATTTAACCCCGCCAGATCCCTATATTGGCAGTATAGGTTCGAAGACTAGGAGATATAAGGAGACCCATACCCGGCAAGCCGGACAGTCTCATCTTATGAGAGTTATGTGAACCTCCGCCCTTCCCGAAAGAAGGCATCACCGCTCATAGCTAGTCTATCGGTGCTCAGTATAAAGTTCCATTTCATTCATCTCATACGTCATGGAAGCTGGCTTCTAGTATGAGGACATTATAGCTCATTAGATGAATTCTCATCTCATAGTTAGTATTGAGTGTGTTAAGCTCAATACTCTCATTAGAGTGTCCATAGAGACTGGTCTCTTCATTATCTTACACTCTCATAGGTGAGTACGTTTTGGTAACGTTTACTTAGACTCATTTGAGATTGCTCTCATTATTTACATTAGCCTCACATCATGTTGTCACCATATTTTTCATCATTAGCATCTTTACTTTTCATAGTTACTCACCTCTTATTACGTGAATGTTCATTTCATCGTATGCCAATGCACTCAGCTTTTTAGTGTATCTTACCCTCACACTTAACCCTTCTAGGGTTCGTCATTTCATCACATACATCTTACGTTCACTTACTTTTGAACGTATGTTAGACTTATGTGTCTATACAAACAAGCCATGGGCTTCATTTATAATTCGTTAAGTGATTCTTACTTTCCTAAAATCTGGTAGTACAAGACTTATGTATCTTGTATATATATGCCAAGATCTTAATTCTTTTGAACTTAGTAGATGGCATTATTTTTTTGATAATTTACTCACGTATGACTTATGCATCAATGAGAAATTTTGGGCAAGGAAACCCAAATCTTGAATCACTTGGATATCATTCGTATTTTTCATAAATTTTATTTTCTAATATTCATAACATTAGACTTTAAATTAAATCTCAACATTTATATTGAAGGATAAATTTTCTATTTTAATTTCCCTCTTAATTAATCAAAGGGTTGAGGGTTCAAGCCCCCACAACCTCTTTAATTTTTAATTTAATTAAATTGACTAAAAATGGGGAGGTTGTGGGTTCGAACCCCCACAGCCCCCTTTATTTTTTTTTTTGTTAAATTTCGCTGAAGGGGGAGCTGGTCGCGAGTTTGATTCCCCCAGCCCCCCTCTTATTTATTTTTTCTTTATTTTTTTGTTTTCGCGCGCACTAGGAGGTCGTGGGTTCGAATCCCACGCCTCCCCTTTAATTTTTCTTTTCTTTTCTTTTCCTTTTCGCGAACTTCAGTGACCAAATGGTCACGAGTTCGATTCCCCTCCCCCTCCCTTATTTTTTTCTTTCCTTTTCGCGAACTCCAGTGACCAAACGGTCACGAGTTCGATTCCCCGCCCCCTCCCTTATTTTTTTCTTTCCTTTTCGCGAATACGGGGCTGGGTCGCGAGTTCGATTCCCCCAGCCCCCCTTTTGTTTTCTTTTTCCTCGCGACCACTGTGAATAAGAAGGAGGTCACAGGTTCGAAACCTGATGGCCTCACTTCTTTAAAAGTGTGAAATTTTCAGATTTCTGGAAATTTTTCTCTTTATTTTCCATCCGTTTTGAGTCACATGTTTCATGAGTTTACTTAGTTAAAAGAGTGTTATTCTTCCCAACATTTTCATTCACACCACATTGCACACACGTGACATACATAAAATACATCAAATACACCCATGAAAAATCGACCCAAAACAGTGGCTAAAGCCACTGCCACGATGCGCACACACACACATTTTTTTTTCTTGCACTTCGAATATCGTTTCGTAATTTCCCTCACATAAAATATGTTCGCATTTAATATAAACACGTAAATTATGCCTAAATCTAACAGCACAACATACCCATCCTTTGAAATCGTTTGGGAGCTAAGGACAAGGACATACGAAGGGGAACACCCTTAGTTTCAAGAGTTTAAGAAACATTCGAAAGAAAGTACTCTTGGAGAAAGAATTCCATGAGAGAAACCCATACCTTTGGACGTTATTCAAGCGTGAAGCTGCTGCCCGGAAACTCCTCCAAACCACGATCAATTCACTTCAAATTACCCCTACTCGATGAGCCTCTCTTAGCCTTGACGTTTTGATTACTTTGTCTTTTACTTAAAAAAATTCTTGTGAGTTATTCAAGTGTGAAGAACTCTTGATGTATTTTCTGATTTTTGTTGTTATTTTGGAAGAACCAACGTGAAAGAGATTGAGAACGTGAGAGAGTTGAGAAACTTGAGGGAGAGAGTTGGTTTAGGATTAGGAGACTAAATTTAAGACTTAGTCAAAAGTTAGGATTTTAATTAACTAAAAATAAATAAATAAAATATGAATTTTTTTCCTTATTAATCAGATTAATAATTATCAATTAATTAAATTAATTTATCAACCTTAAATCTTGACACCCTAAGTCTTGATCCTATTATTTTTTTTGGGGGGGTTGTTACAGAAGCAACACCCTTTGCCACCATGATAGTACCGCCGACAATATTATTGGCTACCGTTTTGTTTATTTGATCAAGTACCTTATAGAAAACTTGTTGGGTTTAGCAAAGTGTGAATGGGGTTAATAACAAAACTTGCAAAAGTAATGCATCTGTAAAACAATGAGTTGGACATTGGAGAGGTTCACCAACATTTTGGTGAAAGTTTGTTATCACATTCGAGAAGGTGGGAAGAATATATCAAGGAATACAAGATATGATAGATCCATCCTTAAACTCAGCTAACCTAGTTGTAGCCTCTCCCATGAGTGAGAAAGGAAATAACCTCATATGAATCGACTATTATCTTATGTTTGCAAAGTTAAAGAACCGCACACATCAATAAAGTTTTTGAGATGATTATGTGGATATTCATGATCTTTCCCTCCATAGAGTCCTTTCATTTGAAGAAAATGTAACATAGGACTATTGATATGAAAGATAGTGTTTACCATGGTTGGTGGTAGACGTATGGCGCTAGCTCTATTCGCATCTCTCAATTGATCCTCATCAGTAAAGTGCCCATCATAATTGACAGTATGACTCCCTTGAGCACTCATGTAGTCACCTATTGATTTAACAAAACAAGAAATAAAGTATGAAAAGACTAGTCCAACAAAGTCTCTTAATATGAAAATTTATATACATTATTCTCTAGCAACAACATCATTTTTGATAACGTTCAACTACACACCCATAATCTAATATGTAGACGATCATATATAATATAAAATCCAACAAGTGAGTTGGGTTGATTCCATGGGAATAGATTGACATAATTCACCTTATAATGTGTTATGTTTCACTAGAAATTAGTACATTGACATAATTTATGCATGTAAGTAAATTGGGGGGGGGGGGTTAAGTAACAATTATGATACGAAGTCTGAACGTTTGATTGTTTGAAACAAGTTCTCAATCACAAAGATTAAAACATCGATTTATCACACGAAATTAAAGACTCTTAGGACTGTAATTTTTCAATAAATCAGTTGATTTTCAATGTGTAAAATAGATTTAAGGTAATGATAACTACTTATTAATCATGTTTGTTTTATTAAACCCCAATAGGTATAACATTAAAATCAATCTACGACTCTAATTCAACCAAGCTTATTTCATTCTTCCTCTGTCAAAAGAAGTTAATCGAGTCATTATCAATCATCTCTTTTCACTCTAAAGATCTTTCACTAGAAATATTAGAAATCTAAAATAAACAAGAGTCTGCACCATCAAATTTTAGATGACTTTGGTGATATGCTGACTTCTCATCTTCATCGCCAACTTGATATGAAGTCGGGGGTTTTAAAACTGTAACAGTTGACAATAGTTATTCAATTTGGCGATGCACTGAATCAACTTTGGCAATCCTTAGTGTTGTTATAAATATTATAGTGTGGATGTCCACTACACCAAGAAGTTACTACTTTCCTCATTATGAAGATGATCATAACCTCCATAACCTCCACCTTTATAACCATTATTCTTGTAACTTTTCACTTTAATAACCTTCCCATTATATTCATGTTAATGTCATTTTTATGACTAACCTTTTGTATGCCTCTATATTACACTATAAATAGAGGCATAAGGGTTCATATTGTAAACACTTGAAGACTTGGAATAATAAGAAAAGCTCTCATATCTTGAGTCCGGAGCCTAAAGGGTATAAAATGTTAACAAAAATTCCAAAATGGTATACAAATTTTCATTTTAACCAGCGATTTTGCTCGCCGGAAAAAGCAAAATCGCTGCAATAGCAGCGATTTGCCAATTTTAAATATTTTTTTTTAAAAAAAAATTTTTTTAAAGAAAACGCTGCAATGACAGCGACTTCCAATATAAATTTTTTTTAATCTTTTTTGAACTTAAATTATTTATTTGAAATTTTAAAAAAATATATTTAAAGCAAATCGCTGCCTAGGCAGCGATTTGTATCAAATTTATTTTTTAATTTTTTGTAAATTAAATAGCTGCTAAAGCAGCGATTTAAATAAAAAAAATTAAAATTTTTTTGTAAATCGCTGCCAAAGCAGCGATTTTACATTTTAAAATTTAAAATTTTTTTTAGTAAATCGCTGCTACTGCAGCGATTTTACATTTTTAAATTTTTATTTTTTTAAAATTTAATTAAATCGCTGACGATGCAGCGATTTGTACCCTTTTTTAAAAAAAATTAGTTAATCGCTGCTCTTGCAGCGATTTCCTAAACCTTTTTTTTTCTTCATAATTTGTACCCTTTTTTTTGTAATATATATGAAATAAATGAAGTAAAAAATTTATAAAAAAAAAATTAATAAGTCTTTTTAAAGCAGCGATTTAATTTACAAAAATTAAAAAAAAATTGATACAAATCGCTGCTTAGGCAGCGATTTGCTTTAAATATTTTTTTCTTAAATTTCAAATAAATAATTTAAGTTAAATCGCTGCCTAGGCAACGATTTATTCAAAAAAGATTTTTAAAAAATTATATTGGAAGTCGCTGCCATTGCAGCGATTTCTTTAAAAAAAAATTAAAATATTTAAAATTAGCAAATCGCTGCTATTGCAGCGATTTTGCTTTTTCCGGCGAGCAAAATCGCTGCTCTACTAGCGATTTTGCCGTTTTGGTTAAAATGAAAATTTATATACCATTTTGGAATTTTTGTTAACATTTTATACCCTTTAGGCTCCGGACTCCTCATATCTTGTCTTCCTATTTCTATTGCTTTCATCTTCTATATTTCTTGTCTTATTTTGCTTTAGTTTTACAACACGTTATCAGCACGAGTTTCTCATCCTCCGTCAAGAATCAATGGTAGGTATTTTTTTTATTTTTATGAATTATCCTAGTAACTCTTCATGCAAGGTATACTTCATAATTTTTTAGTTGCATGGTATACTTCATATCCTATATATTATTTGTACTAACAAAGCTTGTTTTGTAGTTATTCTAAAATGGTTAGTAAATTATAATTATCTTCATAACAATGTTGAGAGGGACTATTAAAATGTTTGAATCTATTTTAACTTGGGACTTTTATATAATTCTAACATGTTGTTCTAATTAATTGATTTTGTCCATTTTTCTTGTATATTAAGTCAAGTTCAGATTATATTTATGATTTTCAATAAGTTTTTCTTTTTGATAATGCATTTGGTTTATTAAGGCATTGGTTGAGGGTAAGACGGTGAATTCAGGTTTCACCGCACCAAGTGGGTAAGACATCGAGTTAAAGTCTTGGTGCACCATGATAATAAGAAGTTGGGTTCAAGTCCAATTGATTTATGATCAAAGGTGTCTTTATATAGGTAAAACATTGGGTTTAAGTCCTAATGCACTATAGTGATGATATGATGATGACTAACATAAACTTTTATACTTTTAACTGAAAATCATGAAATTTACCCAATTAATTTGCTCCATTCTCTTATCTGAATGTGGTAGCAGTGTATTAATATGTCTGAAAAATGACAAGTGGTTGAATGTATGAATATGGGTATGGTAAAATGTTAATGGTCATCATTGTGGTAATTAAAAGGAAGAACATTATGGGTTCTTAAGATGTTCCTTCAAATGTGAAGGTAATTTTGTCCATTAAAATTGTATGAAAGGTTATTGGACACATTGTTTCTTAAGATGGTCCTTCAAATATGAAGGTAATTGTTAAAAGTAATTTTTATCCATCAAAGTGGTATGAGAAGTTGGGCATATTGTTGTTGGTGCAACCCAATTTAAAAAGTTTTGTAAATCCTCCATCAAAATAAATGAATACAAAGTGGTAGTACATTTGGTACTTTGACCTCTTAAAGTGATGTTAAGGTGAGTTACATAATGCCAAAACATGACAATGAGTTTCTAATAAAAACTTATGGAACATGTACAAATGGTTATGGTTCATTTCTTGAAGAAAATGTGACTTGTGTTCGTATGGATAAGAACATATTCATGTATTGTTGGATGAATGTCACATCTCACCTCTACGGGAGGTTTGAGAGATTTAAAGAAAATTATTTTACATAAATAGTCATTTTGATCATATATATACTTTGAGTACTACACAAATATTGTGGTATATTTTAAAATGAACTATTGGAGGACAAAAGAAAAAAATAAATCTTTTCTGTAAAGATTGTGGCCATGATCAAAATAAATATTGTTGTGTAGCAACACAAATTTGTCATTGGTTATCAAGAAATAAGTCTTGAATGTAATAATTTTAATCATGACAATAAAAAAAATCTCCTTGAAATATGGTCACCATAAAAATGACATTGTGAAAATTGTGGTAGTACACAAAATTAATTGATAGTTTTGAAAGAGCTAATTGTTATTATTTGGAGGAATGAAATTATTCATAATATTGGAGTTGTATTAAGTCTCAAAAGAAATTTTTTAAGTTTCGAAAGAATTAAAAACAAATATTATATTGAGACTATAAATTATGGGAAGATTTAATATCTTCAAATTACTACAATCAAAGTGGGTAATAAATATTTACATATAAGATTATTCATTTTTTCCCGTTGTTTGTTGTATACAAATACGGGCATGGTGATGGAATCACATGCAAAAGTAAACTAGGAGTTTACTTGAATAAATATCAGTTGGCATAATCGATTTGTCATTCCAATTCAAATGTGATGCAAAAGAAATTGAGAATTCACGTGGCTATATGTTGAAGAAATAAAAAATTCTTCAAGAGTTCTCTTTTGTAGCTTGTTCTCGTTATAAAATGATCATTGTACCAGTTAAGGTTGGGATTGTATCCCCTAAAATTATTTGGAACATATAAAAAGGTGAATATGGGCCCGTTCACCTATCATGTGGACCGTTTACTATTATGATTTAATAGATGCATCTATGGTATGGTCATATGTGCATTTGTATCAACTTACAAATTGGTTTTTTGTAAGGTTGTTTGCTCGAATTACTAAATTAAGAGCACAATTTCAAACTATAAAGTCATTTTGATAATGCTGGTTGGTTTAGCGGAAATTGTATGCCTCCAATTATAGATACACTATTGATTATGAGAACAAATCTCTCAAATAAAATTTGGTATGAGATGAGTTTATTGAACATGTATGCATCAAGTCAACAAGGTTCTCCCAACACAATCGGTTCAGGATCAAGAACCAAATAATTTCCATCTAAACGTTTGACGTGCGCACATATGATTTTATTGCTACACGCACCAATATGGATCCCCAAATGAGGTTGAGGGTGAATTTTAGATTTCCTAACATTAGGGGGGAGATATGTGTAGAACATGAAAATTATGTGTGGGGTGAATTATCTAGATCCTCATTAAAAAAATATAAACTTGAAGTTCAAAAGATAATTCATTTCCAAAATATTGCAAGTAATTTGTCAAATGTATTTGCTGACTCAATATTTTAATTAAGCTGCAAATGCTCCACCATGAAGGACAGAGTCTATGGTACGCCTGAAGCGTGATAGACCAATCGATTCCAAATGTAAACCTCCTTGATAAAGGAGAGGAGCAACTTATCAAAATGGTCATTGCTAATGAGGAAAGTGCTTTGAAGAGCACTACGACATAACATTTCATAAAACCTTGGCAAAGGTTCAGGTACCTGAAAATGATGAAAAATGAAGAGATCTTGATAAGTTATGTCGTATTGGAATCGATATCAAAATGAGTGTCAACGATATATTTTATATGATGTAGCACTCAGTGCTATAAATGGTTACGAGGATCATAAATTCGAATATGTCATATCGTGTGGACAGATAAATGATTGACACTATTCAAGTATATTTTGTTTCACTTATAAAAGTGATGCTTTTGAACATATAGTTCATAGATCAAAATATATGTTAGTTAGGGTACAAATGAATCATTGTGCGAGTATAACTGTAAGATATAAAGTACGATTCGTGCCTCGGGGCATAACGAATTTTTGCAGAAGTCCTGACATTATTAAATGGAGATATGTTCTCCAATGGTGAATGCAATGAGACTTGTTTCAGTCTGGCAAAAGATGAAATATTTGAATATGCATAATGAATGATTATTACGTCTAACTAGACGATGAAGGTTATATGAAAATCCTTGAAGGATTTAAAAGGTCTTGAAGCAATTCAATGAGTACTCAATGATTTTGAGATTGCTTAACACAAAGATAGAATCTTTTCAATCTCATAAAAATAATTTAAAATATCATGTATTAGTGCAATTGGTGCACTTACGGATTGCTGGTTATGAAAAAGCGAGAAGATGTGTGACTTTCTTTGAGAAGAAAAGACGAGCTTCAATAAAATTGATCAATCTCTCATAAGTCAGAAATGATTTGATTATGTAGATGCAAAATATTTATTTGATATACATAAAGCTCGATTGCAAAAGAGCTACTTGCTTACATATGGAGGCACAACAATATATTGGCATTCAACAAACATTGGTAACCACTTCTTCAAATCATATTGATCTATGAAGTAAGTCAGGGGTGTGTTTGGTTGGAATCATGATCTATCATATTCAGAAAATATATGATTTTCCTTTGACAAAGGATATTCCATCCACCATATACGAAAATAATATATAGCTCAATTGAATGGAGGAACAATCAAAGTAGATCAGACACAACATATTTCACCAAAAAAAAATTTCACATGATCTCCAACAAAATGGTGAGATAGACGTTCAAAGGCTCGTTCAAGTGATAATCTTGTAAGTTTATTCACTAAGGATTACCAACATCAATATTTGAGAAGTTGTGATATAAGATCGAAATGTATCGTCTCCGAGATATCAAGTAAAATTTTTCTTAGGGGGAGAAAAATACGCGTTGTACTCTTTTCCTTAATCATGGTTTTGTCCCAAATGGGTTTTTCTGGTAAGGCAACATTCAAGCGTATTAAAATATATGTGTACTCTTTTTTTTTACTGGAATTTTTTCCCACAAGGTTTTTTCCTAGTAAGGTTTTAACGAGCCATATTATCTATGGACATCCAAGGGAGAGTGTTATAAAATATCATAGTGTGGATGTCCACTACACCAAGAAGTTACTCACCCATTATCTCCACTACTTTCCTCATTATTAAGATGATCATAACCTTCATAACCTTCACCTTAATAATCATTATTCTTGTAACCTTTCACTTTCATAACCTCCCCATTATATTCATGTTAATGTCATGTTTATGACTAACCTTTTATATTTCACTATATTACACTATAAATAGAGGCATAAGGGTTCATATTGTATTCACTTGAATACTTGGAATAATGAGAAAAACTCTCATATCTTGTCTTCCTATTTTTATTGCTTTCATTTTCTATATTTCTTGCCTTATTTTGCTTTAATTTTACAACAAATGTCGCTTTCTCCCTATTGTTCATATTTTTGTCTTCTTTCTCTCTCTTTTAGCTCCATGTCTTCCTTATGCTTTTATAACTGAAATACAAATACATTTTTATGAGTAAAGAACATATATGGACGGAGGACATATTTTGGTGAACTAGAATATTAAAACGAGTCCAAAATCTCTGACTCATCACCGATTCTAGAGGTGGGTCGTGATAAATTCACAATCAAATGTCACCCGCATTTACAAACTTCACTAATAAATGTTATTATATGGATATGAGGGACTGAATTTGTATTTGTATTTGCAAACATTTGTCAAAAGTTCTCATTATGAATATAACTTTATCATATATATTTAATTATGATAGCTAAAAACTTCTTTTAAGATATTGATACTTCAAAGAAAATCGAGGTATACATATAACATATAGATTTTCTCTAACATATTTTCAGTTGTATATATAACAAGACAATTAAAATACTATAACTTCTAGTGATCATATGTTTTTCGTGAAAAGAGAAGATTTAGGAAAGATAAAGGATGTCACGTGACATTAATTTGTCGGAAAAAATTGCTAATTATGTATATTTAGTTAAGAACAAAAGCAAACATGGTGTATATATGTATTATAAGTGACACTACTTGTATGGAAGAAGAGTGTAGCACAATTAGTATGTTTGCTGAAATTCCCTAGGCTAGGTTGTGTGTTCAATCCTCTATAGCCTGAATTTTAAGTTTTTTTTTTTCTTTTGACCTTCTTTGTTTAGTAATTATTTGGTGTTTTGTTTGTATAAACAAATATTTATTTTTTTATGTTTTTTTCCTTTGACCTACTTTATTTAGTAATTATTTGTTGTTCAATAAACAAATATTTAGTATTATATTATTATGGAGATTAATTTGGATACATTTCATAAAAAAAACACAGACATAAAGTATAATGTGTTTTTATTTATTTTTTTAGAAAAAATTTATAATAATATACATTTTTAAAAATATAATAATATACATGATTGTGTTTTGTTTGTTTTTTAAAAAAGATGTGAATTACATTATTTTATTTATTTTTCTCATTTTAAAAAGCGACATCTCTTACGAAAAAACTTACGTACGCTGCTGGGGATTTGAAATTAAAACTATCATTTATCGTAAAAAAAAAATAGTTCTTTTGGAACAAATATAAGGCATGCATTACCTAGTGAATCAATTAACGTGCCCTCAGATCTATAAACAAAAAATCGATTATCATTATTAACAGAGATATAAATATCAAAAAGTACCAATCTTTATTATCATGAAATCATTTTTATTTCATTCTTAGTTTTGCGATTATTGAGAGAAACAATATCGCTAATTCGCCAAAGGAGGAACATTCCTCCGGATAAGAAATACATCTTTCGAAAATAAATTTTAATTTTCTTACCTTAAATATTTTTGAAGTAAATTTCATATTAGAATTTAAAGATCGTATTAATGATGTGTTATAAAATAATAAAGCAAGAAGAAGAGCATTATAGTGAAATATAAAGGGAAACTTTCACATATAGCCACTTAAAAATAATAATTACTCTCCATAGCTATAGTTTGATAATTACAATTTGTAGCTAAAAGTTATATAGAGGAGAGAGGCGAGCGAGACTGGGAGAGAGAGGAGAGAGGCAAGAGAGAGGGGAAAAAGAGTGGGAGAAAGGTGAATTGTATATGTATATTGGTTAGATAATTGTATATTATACATATGTAATTGTATATATGGCAAGAGAGATTGGGAGAGGGAGGAGAGAGGCGAGCGAGACTGGGAGAGAGAGGAGAGAGGCGAGCGAGATCGAGAGAGGGAGGAGAGAGGTGAGCGAGAGAGGGCAGAGAGTGGGAGAGAGGTGAATTGTATATGTATATGATTGTATGTAACTGTATATTATACATATATATTTGTATAAATGGCAGCGAGATCGGGAGAGGGAGGAGAGAGGCGAGCGAGATTGAGAGAGAGAGGAGAGAGGCGAGCGAGAGAGGGCAGAGAGTGGGAGAGAGGTGAATTGTATATGTATATAGGCTAAAAAATTGTATATTATACATATTTATTTGTATATTCTGGCGAATTATACATATACAAACATGACTAATTATACAAACTCGAAGTCAACCCATGTAATTAATGTATAATGTTAGTCGCGAGTGGTAATTATAGCAAACTATAGCTATGATGAGTAATTAAATAGTATAAGTTTGCTTATCCGCGTAATTTTCCCTATAAAGAGATGCCTAGAAGGGAGAAAACATATTCTCTTAATGGATTAAACACATTAAGTAATAATTCTTCTATTTATTAAGGAAAAAACTAACCTGATCCAAAAATAACTACCCCTATTTTTTCTAAAGAGACTAGGATATATATATATATATATATATATATATATATATATATATATATATACCAATTTATATGACAACAATATTTTTAAATATTTTTGCATATTTTAAGTTTTTATTATTGTGACTTATGATACTTTTACGTTAATTTTAAATAATGTATGTTATTATTTTAGTTATGACAAAGGTGAAATTTGAGAGTCAATTAAATTTTTTATATATATTTTTAAATATTTTAAGTTATTAATTATTATAAATTATATTACTTATTACGTGCATTTTTTAATAATTTGGGGAGTCAAACAAATGCATTATCTTTTCTCTTAATTTATGTGACGTTAACTTAATAGAATATGGAGGGACAAATTAATTTTTTTTATTTCACCTCTGAATATTTCAAAATTATTAATTATTGTAATATATACTCCCTCCGTTTAAAAAAGAATAACCTAGTTTGACTTGGAACGGAGTTTAAGAAAAGAAAGAAGACTTTTTAATTTTGTGGTTCTAAATTAAAGTTATTTCAAATGTACAAAAATGTCATTTAATCTTGTGGTCTTAAACATGTCACGTCTTGTTAGAATTCTAACCTCCTGAATTCTTCACAGGAACACGTTCAGACAACGTGTTTCTGTTTGTGTAAAACTTAACAATAAACAAATCGAACAACACTTTGTATTATTTATAAACTTCAACAATACAACGATTACAGAACTCCGTAACCTAAGAAATTATAAACTCTAATTTCTTCTACCCCAAGACACAAAATTAATCCCTAGTTTCGTATATTCTAACGCTCTTCAAGTTCTTCAACTTGTCAAGCAACTCCTACTCACACAACTCGGATTGTAAACAAGACTCTTTAATACAACCTTACAATTCTCTCAACTCGCAACACTCAAAAGTAATTATCAAAACTCTCTCAAAGCTCTTGATTGTATTTTGATCTTCTCTCTTTGTAAGTGCGCAATCTTCATAAGCGAAACTATCGCCCTATTTATAGATCACATCTACTCGACTCCTTCTTGACTTTGTCATGTCTTCAACTCCTTGTTTAACTAGAAATTCTCCTTCCCGTAGAGTTCCTCGTTGCACAGTAAAAGACCTTTCTACACAATTTCCTTAAATAAATAAGAAAGCATACTTTCCTTATTTAAAAAAGAAAATATAATTTCCTTAAATAGATTTCTGCTTTGTTATTAATGAATCCCAGTTGAACTCGTACTTGTTGAAATCGTGTATTCATATTACGCAGATTCGAACGCCTTTTTTTACAGTTTTGAGCACAAGTTGACGCGTTTGCATTGTTCCTAGTTGTTCCTCGCTAGTTTGCCATTATTTCAAAACAATAAGACTGACAAATTCTCCCTTTTTGACAACAAACTACTTCATGCACTCTAAGTAATATACTACTGTACTCTGTTGCTTTGCTTCCCCCTTTTGACATTAGACAAAAAGATGAAAAGTTGTACTACAAGCACAATCAAGTTCATTAGTTACATAAGATTTCAAACCCACAAAAAACAAAAAACCATCCAAACCGAAAATGTCTACAAAATACTTAAAACAATGACGATTCAAAATATAAAGTCATATCATCATAACACAGAAAACTAGAATAGAAGGCTGGTAAACGAAGGATTAAGTTGAGGAGTCTTTGATCGGAAGATCACAGATATGTTTCAAGCGATCACAATTGGATGATCGTTCAGTTTCTAAGGTTGCCTGAGTCTGAGCTAGCTCCTCTTTGAGTCTGGAAATTTCAGCAACATGGCACTCCCTTATTTCAACAATCTTCTCATCCTTAACACAAAGATCTCAGTCGCTATAGAGGTGCACTAGATTTGCTTGAAAGTGCAGGGAATATTGTAAGATCAACCTCACCTAAGACATCTTTAACCGTCTGTTTTTGACAAGCCTTAACTAGAACTTGAAAGTGCTAAAAAATGCATCCCAACCAAAAACCATAACCAAGCCTATGTATCGTATTATCATCTATACACATCCTATGCATGTGACACAAAATCAATTTAGGAAAATTAATTTGAACCTTAGTTTCCAATAGTTCTATGATTGTGAGATCCAAATAATTTGCTTTCGTACACTTCTCCTTCCTTGGAATAATAACTTTGTGAACCACTTCAAACTCTAACTTATGAAGAGGAAGCATAGCACCTTTGTCTATTTTGGTATAGTTTCTTAATGTAGGATTATTTGCGAACCGACGTGAAATTTCGACAGCAGATGAATTTCTTCTAAATCCGGCCAACAACGTTTTACATACTGACACCAACCTACATTAGCCCCACCAAATATTTGTCCTAACACTTTAGATGTTAAGGTGAATGACACACCACCAACACTACTAATAATGGACTCAATAGACCCTGTAGCATTTATATAGAACTCTCGTGTTTCCTTCCTAGCCATTCTACGATGATAAGCCCCCTGAAGAATCAGGTTTGACCAACCCTGTGCGCGTAATAAACACAACAATTCAGCCATTTCACTTCCCCCTACCCCAGTAATTAATCTTCATCTAATCACACTTTTTTTCTTAGAGGCGCATGATGTATTCTATTGACTTCTAGATCATTATCATCACTTATATTTTGACTGGATTCTTGAGACTTCAAAACAGACCTTTACGCTTCTTATTTAGCCGAGATTTACTAGAGACAAGGGGAGGGAGAAACCTTACTTGAAACCCGACGAGTTTTTGAAGATGTCTTAGTTCTAGTGTTTTCATTATGAATCCTCGACACAGAGCGAGTGATACGACTTTGAATTTTCTTTGATCCACTCAAGCACGAAGTTTCTTTGTGTTCAGGAAGAATCATGACCAATGGTTTGGTGGTCATGGCACGGAGTATTGAACGAATTTTACTTGGGATCATTCGTATTATAAAGAAATCATCGTCCTTAGACAAGTGTTCCTTTGATACTATTTGTTCCCCCTCACTTTGTGCCATGGTTGTGTCATCTGAACCTCCTTTTTTCTGGTTTTCTCTTCCCCCTGACTCGTAGCCGCTTGTGTTTGAGGATGAGCAAGATGGGTAATACCGAATGAGTCAATGAACATCACCGCTGGTAACACATAAAGATCTTCTAGGTTTGGAACGGGAATAATGGCTTGATGAAGATTGGATGAAGATGCCATTGTAGAAAGGGTAAGTTATTTTGGGTGTCAGATGGGTGAGGAAGAAGGAAGATGAGTTTCTGGTGGAGAAGAACTGAAGAGAGAGCGTTTCTTGGTTTTAAGGATTTGGTGTAGAGGAGTGGAAGAGTTTATGGGGAAGAGAAACAGGTTGATGTGATGTAAAGGTAAAGTGGGTTTAGTTTTGGCGGAAGAGAAAGAAAAAGAAAAAGAAAAAAAATTCCAAAACTTATTTTTATGACAAACATTTAATGAGAGAACAATTATTAGTAGAGAACAGCTTTTATTTTGGACCTCACTTTATTAAATAAAAAGTAGACATACCTGGTTAGTGTTGGATAATGAATTTTGAGGTTCAATTTCGTCAGTCCCCAATTGCTTAATTGATCTTCATTAGTCCTAGCTCCAACCTGTTCCTTTCAAAGTGTTCCCTTGCTAATGCCTTTGTAAAGATATCTGCAATCTGTTGCTCAGTGGAACAGAAGTTCATAGAGATTTGGCCCTTTTCCACATTGTCTCTAATAAAGTGATGACGAATGTCGATGTGTTTAGTTCTCTTGTGTTTTAGAGGTTTTTTTGCAATATTGATTGCACTCGTGTTACCACAGAAAATTGGAACTCGTTCAATGTTGAGACCAAAGTCACTGAGTTGTTGTTTAATCCATAGAAGTTGAGCACAACATGATGTTGTTGCTCCGTACTCAGCTTCGGCAGTGGATAAGGCAATCGAGTTTTGTTTCTTTGATCCCCACGAGATGAGACATGATCCTAAGAAGTGAGACATGCCTGTAGTGCTTTTTCGATCATCTAAATATCCCGCATAATCTGCATCAGCATATCTTACCAATTCAAAGTTACTCTCTTTTGGATACCATAGTCCTAAATCAGTGGTCCCTTTCAAGTATCTGAGAATTCTTTTGACTGCTTGGAGATGAGATTCTTTAGGATTAGTTTGAAAATAAGCACATAGTCCCTTACTAAATACGATATCAGGTGTACTAGCAGTAAGATACAAAAGTGAACCAATTATGCCTCTATACAATTTTTGTTTAACAACAGAACATGTTCCTTTAAGGTCTAACTTAGTGGATGTGGCTATTGGAGTATCAATTGGTTTCGCATCTTCCATCTTGAACCTTTTAAGTAATTCTTTGACATATTTTTGCTGATGAATACATGTACCTCCAGATGTTTGCTTTATTGAAGCCCAAGGAAGTAGTTTAATTCACCCGTCATACTCATCTCAAACTCATTGCTCATAAGATTTGCAAATTTGTTTGTGAGATCCTTATGTGTTTCTCCAAAAATAATGTCGTCAACATAGATTTGTACAATCAAAAGATCCTTTTCTTTATTTCTAAGAAAAAGTGCATTGTCAATTTTACCTCTTGAATAACCATGGCTTAAAAGGAATTTTGACAATCTATCATACCATGCCCTTGGAGCTTGTTTTAACCCATAAAGAGCCTTGTCAAGTTTATAGACATGATTAGGAAGGTCATTGTTCTCGAAGCCAGGAGGTTGTTTGACAAATACTTCTTCTTGTAGTAGCCCATTTAGAGAAGCACTTTTGACATTCATTTGATACAATGTGAACTCCATATGAGATGTGAATGCTATAAGTAGTCTGATTGCTTCTAACCTTGCCACAGGTGCAAAAGTTTCATCATATTATATCCCTTCTTCTTGATTATACCTTTGGAAAACCAGCCTAGCTTTGTTTCTTGTTATGGTACCATGTTCATCTGACTTGTTCCTAAAAACACATTTAGTTCCAATTATAGTTCTATTTGGGGGCTTAGGTACTAGATGTCAAACCTTACTCTTTTCAAATTGATATAATTCTTTTTCCATTGCTATAATCTAATCTGCATCTTGAAGAGCTTCACTTATCTTCTTTGGTTCCACCATGGATAAGAAAGCATTATGAGCACAATGATTCTTTATTCCTGACCTGGTGGTAATTCTAGAAGAAAGATCAGTGAGCAGGTTTTCCAATGGGTGTGATCCTTGGTATTTGTACTCTTTTAGAACCAGATTTGATTTTTTCCTATCTTGATCTTCATTAAAATCAAATTGGTTTTCATCAGTATCAGTTATCTATTCAGAACCCTCACTTGTCTCATATGTTTCAGTACCCTCTCTATTTCATATGTCAGAGGAACTTGTTTCGTGTACCTGTTCCTATTCAGAGGTTGTATGTTCTTCAGCTGATGTTTCCCTAACCTGCACATCTTCGTTAGATATAGTGTTGCTTTCATCGAAAATAACATGCACACTCTCTTCTACACACATAGTTCTTTTGTTAAGTACCCTATAAGCCTTACTATGTGTAGAATATCCTAGAAAATTCCTTTGTCACTCCTAACATCAAATTTCCCAGCAGATTTTTTCCATTGTTGTGAATAAAATACTTGCATCCAAAAACTCTTAGATGAGAGATGGTGGGCTTTCTGCCTTTTAGTAATTCATATGGAGTTTTCTCTAACAAAGGTCTGGACATACATCATGAATTACTAAAAGGCATTTCTTGAAGGGTTCTGTTCTTTCTTTCAACCACACAGTTTTGTTGGGGGATTCTAGGGGCAGAAAAATTATGATCAACTCCATGGGAGTCACAGTATTGGGCAAACTTTGAATTCTCAAATTTAGTTCCATGGTCGGATCTGATTGGCTTTAATTGTTTCCCAAATTTTGTTTGAATTTTTCTCATTAGTAAACAAAAATCCTCAAAGGCATCATCTTTCGATACAAGAAATAGTGCCCAGGTGTACCTAGTATAATCATCAACTAAGACAAACACATATTTTTTTCCTCCTCTACTTTGAACCCTCATTGGTCCACATAGATCCATGTGAATTAGTTCTAAGGAACAGGTTGAGCTTATCATCTGTTTCGTTTTAAAAGATGATTTTATCTGTTTCCCTAAAGTACAGGCTTCACACACCTTATCTTCCTTGAATTTTGTTTTAGTAAGTCCTATAACTAAGTCCTTTGTAATGAGTTTGTTCAATTGTACTTGACTAGCATGACCTAACCGTTTATGCCACAATAAGGGATCTTTATCCAACACACTTAAGCATACCAAATTTTTATCAGAGATAGTTGAGGTGTCTACAGTGTAGACATGCTTGTCTCTTTTTCCGGTTAACACTACCTTTTGTGGTGTTTAGGTTAATTACTTCAACACCAGTGAATAGAAAGATTACCTTGTTTCCTTTGTCACATAATTGAGATATGATAAGTAGATTGTGTCTAAGTCCTTCCACATAGTATACTTTTTCAATTGAATGTTCTCAATCTTACCACTACCTCTGATTTAACCCTTTTTTTCACCACCAAACGCTATCATTCCTCATTTTCCTTCTTCCAGTGAGAGAAACAATGTCTTGTTACTTGTTATATGTCTTGAGCAAGCACTATCCATGTACCAATGTTGCTTTCTTTCTCTCACTTGTTCCTGAAAAGAATAACTAGAGGTTAGTTTTAGGAACCCAGATTAATTTGGGTCCTTTGTTTTGATCGAAAGGATAAATAAGATCTCTATGAGCCTATATGGGCAGACTAGTTTTTCTAGAAATATACCTGTTCCTCGGAATAGTTTCACTAGTTCCTCTTGTCTTATTTTCTCCTGTAGCTTTGATTTTAGGACAATATTGTTTAGAGTGACCTGAGTTGCCACAAATAGTACAAAACATAGGATTTCCATTTATAGGTTGTTCATACCCTATTCCAGTTTTAATGTTCCTAGTATTGTTACCTAGATGGGTTACAATCATGGAGGATTTTATCCACTTATTTGCTCTTTCCAGATCGCTTTTCATCCTAAATAATTCTAGATTTATTTTCCTAGTGTTTTCCTTTTCTAGCTTTAAGTTATTTTTGAGTTTGTCGACTTCAAGATTTTGATTAGGCAGTTCACACCCTTTTTCTTTACCAAAAACTTTTCGTTTTAGATTCTCAGTTCTTAGTTCCAGATTGTGAGATTCAAGTTGCTTGATTTTTTCTTGTAGGTCAATGTTATTTTTATTAAGATCAATATACTCAAACTTTAAGCTAGTCATGGAAGCAAGCAAGTGGTTCTTGATTTTAACAAGTTCTTGAATTGTGTTTATGGAAGCAAGTAATAGGAATGAAAGCTTTTTCTTAGAGAACTTTACTAGTTTATCTTTTAAGTCAAGAAGATTTACCTCAGTTTTTTCAGAGTCTGATTTAGGTTCAGGTTCTGTTTCTTCTATCGCCATCAAAGCATGTCCTTATCATCTTCTTCATACATGTCCGAAGAACCTGTTCCCCAAGGTGCATACATTGTTTGTTCCTTTACTTGTGGTCTCTCAAGATTTTTTTCTTTCGTGGGTGGTGAATTTTTACTAGTGCTTCATCCCTTTTTGAAGAATTTCTTGAAGTTCTTACTTATCAGTGCCAAATCATCATCATTTATATTAGATTCATCACTTTCAGTTGCTTTTAGTCCAAGATTTTTCTCTTTGTTTCCTTCACCTCTTTTGTCAACATTCATCTCATAAGTTTTGAGATTTCCAATTAATTCATCCAGAGTCATTGGTTAGATCCTTGACTTCTCTGATTGCAATGTTTTTTATTTCTCAAGACCTAGGCAGAGTCCTAAGTACTTTGTCAACCTGTTCCTCAGTGGTGTATACTTTGCCCAAGGATATTAATTCGTTTACCATAGTGGTGAATCTGGTAATCATGTCTTGAAGAGATTCTCTGGACTTCATCTTAAAGGCTTCATATTCAGAGCAAAGTCTGGCAATCCTGAACTTTCGAACTACAGTTGTACCTTCGTGAGCGTTTTTGTAATGTATCCCATATTTGTTTAGCAGAGGTATAACTTGAGATACGGTTAAACTCATCCGGTCCTAGTCCACATATGAGAATGCACTTAGCTTTTGCATTTTTTCCTAGCATCTTGTAATCAACTTCATCGTATTTATCTGTGGGTTTAAGTACTTTATTTCCTTCGCTATCAGTAATAGTAGGAGTTAGTGGTTTTCCTTAGTGATTCTCACCCATAGTTCGTAGTCTTCATCTTGAATGAAGTCTTCCATCCTTGCCTTCCACCAAAAGTAGTATTATCCATTGAATAATGGAGGTTTGTTGATGTGTTGTCCTTGACCATGTCCGAGTGGAGGTGCAGAACTCATGTTGATCTTATCTTGAGTTATTAGACTCTTCAAAGATAACCAAACTCTGATACCATTTGTTAGAATTCTAACCTCCTGAATTCTTCACAGGAACACGTTCAGACAACGTGTTTCTGTTTGTGTAAAACTTAACAATAAACAAATCAAACAACACTTTATATTATTTATAAACTTCAACAATACAACGATTACAGAACTCCGTAACCTAAGAAATTATAAACTCTAATTTCTTCTACCCCAAGACACAAAACTAATTCCTAGTTTCGTATCTTCTAACGCTCTTTAAGTTCTTCAACTTGTCAAACAACTTTTACTCACACAACTCGGATTGTAAACAAGACTCTTTAATACAACCTTACAATTCTCTCAACTCGCAACACTCAAAAGTAATTATCAAAACTCTCTCAAAGCTCTTGATTGTGTTTTGATCTTCTCTCTTTGTAAGTGCGCAATCTTCATAAGCGAAACTATCGCCCTATTTATAGATCACATCTACTCGACTCCTTGACTTTGTCATGTCTTCAACTCCTTGTTTAACTAGAAATTCTCCTTCCCGTATAACTCCTCGTTGCACAGTAAAAGACCTTTCTACACAATTTTCTTAAATAAATAAGAAAGCATACTTTCCTTATTTAAATAAGAAAACATAATTTCCTTAAATAGATTTCTGCTTGGTTATTAATGAATCCCAGTTGAACTCGTACTTGTTGAAATCGTGTATTCATACTACGCAGATTTGAACACGTGTTTTTACAGTTTCGAGCACAAGTTGACACGTTTGCATTGTTACTACCTGTTCCTCGCTAGTTTGCCATTATTTCAAAATAATAAGACTGACAATGTGGAAAGTTAAAGTGTTGTCAAAAAAGGAAAGGAATCATTATTTTTTAAACAGACTAAAAGGAATTAGGAATACTCTTTTGAAACGAATGAAGTAATAAATTGTACATGATTCTCAAATATATAACCAACAAAAAACGATAAAATAAATTTAAAATAGAATCCAACTAAATAGTAATGAAAAATAATATTATTACAACTTTACTACATACAATCTCAAATGAAAAATTAAGAGCCGACATAGCAAAATAGTTGGAGCAACAAAGTTCAACAAAAGAGTGATTCTTTGATACGTAGAAATATATCGGTTTTTTGTCTAATAAATAAAGACGTACACCTCTAAAGCAAGAAGATACAATGACTTAAAGAAGAATAAACAAAACATTTCCAAAATATTTTTGTCATACAAGCAAACATATTGATCAAGACATGTATTATTATAGATTCTTATATTATGTAAATAAAACAATAAATATTCACACTAATATACAAAACATAACAGTTAATTGTTAATTAGGATCGTAGTTTATTGATTGATTGTTTATTACTTGTTAGATAAAAAATCGTGTACTGTGAATTATAACCAAACTTACGAGAAGGAAAGTTGTTTCCAAGAAGGCAAGAACAAGTGCATCTCTTTTTCTTAATTTCTTTTTTCTTTCAGATTATGGTTGGGCCACCACACATTTATTGATAAATCGAAAATAAAAGAAAACAAATTTTTGTTTACTTTAAAGTAAGAAAACAAAACAATAATAAATAAATAAATATCTGGAGAAATCAAGTGGGAGAAGCAAAATCAAATTCTTCTAAAGTTTAAAAGAGTATAAGCATGGGCGGACCCACCCTTACCGGTGAGTCAAGCCTCAATTCTTCGTCTACACAAAATTTACTCAAATACAGGTTTTTATATTTCCCTTATTTTTAGTATTTTCTTTCTATTTTTATTTTTTTTTTAAAAATGTCATTTCTTAAATATATATGAGCTACATGTTAATATTCCAATCAATATTTAATGCATTCAAACTATATGTATGTATCCGATTTATTTTATAATGCATCTGAGCTAAATATTATGTATTCGAGTTAGTTTTTAATATATCCAAGCTACATATTATGCTTTCGATTTATGTTATAACGTATCTGAGATACTGTTTAATGTATCCGATTTGTGTTAATTTTTACGGTATTAATATAATTACAAACTAAAGAGGAATAAATTGTAATTTCATATTAAAATTATGTGGTTCCTAAAATCTATTAAGTATTGACATCTCTTGACACAAGATAAATTTTAGCCTAATGACTAAGACATTACAAAGCTTCCTTCAGATAGTATGTTCTTGACCTACTAATCTCGTATTGATACACTATCTGTTCAATATTGTCTACTATACTTAAAAATAATTATTTAATTTAAAAAATTAAAAATTAATCTTTCTCTCTATTTTAATGTGAATAACTATTGTTGAAGGAGGAAATATTTTTTATTAGAATCATGGCTCCGCTGCCGCAAATAAGCAACAAGTAGAAAATAAGGTTACACGCGTGATTAAATCAAAAAAGAAGAAACTTACACGCAAGAAAATAAAAAGAACAAAAATAAAATATGAGCCAGAACCAGTAAAATAAAACAAAAAACAAAATAGTAATCAAATCCATCTCCTGCTAAATTCCAAAACCTTAGCCTCCTTAAATTCACCAGGTTCACACCCTTTTACGTGTACAACATATCAACCACTTCATTTCCATTTCAAAATTTACTAAAAAACAACAAATTCATATTCTCTTCTCCCAAATTCTACAACAATTAATCGATCCTGTGTTGAATCTGAAATTATGGGTCCAATTGTTCTTACTCAATTAGGTCTCAGTGTATTAGCCGGTGCCGCACTGGTGAAATCAGTTATGGACCAGAAGACGATGATGGGTTCGGGTCAGTTTCCTCGGTGCCCTAGTTGTAATGGAACGGGTCGGGTTTCATGTATGTGTTCACGCTGGTCAGATGGAGATGTAGGTTGTCGGACTTGTGCCGGGTCAGGTCGGATGGGTTGCAGCAGCTGTGGAGGTACAGGTACGGGTCGCCCAATTCCAGTTCAAATCTCTGTTCGTCCTTCAAACCGTTCACCTTAGAACTGCTTCAAATTTCAATATCGTTATCTTGTACTTAATTCAGATTCTTCAAAATTGAGAAAGGATAAAAAAAATTATGAATTGTATATGTTTTGTGATACATGAAATCAGTTAGACCTACATGGAAATTGCTGGTTCTTATGTTGTAATTATTGTTATAGCTTTGACAAATTTATACCATGAGTTTAGCCCTATTTGTTAATTTGCTTCTTTCTTTTCTTTTCAACTCTGTACATTCCTCTAATTTGTTCCACTTAGATATACAGAAATTGAGTTGGTTGATGCAGACATTTTGAATTCGAGTTTTATTAGGTATGAAATTGTCTTTGTTAGAAAGTGTTTTACGTCTAATGTTGGACTTCCTGTTTAGTCGGGCTGTAATGTGGATACTGTTGATACAATTTAATTTGAACCTTTGGAGATGTTCAAACCAATAGGGTTTGTTTTTTTTTTGACTCATCTTCCTAGTAAAACTCATCAATTTGCAGCAAATTAAACGGAGTATTCTTGCTTTAACATAGCTACATTGGTGTTGGTACTCTTGATATTGGGCTATGTTGAATATAGTTTAATATTACCTGAAAATCAGAGCTTTAATAGTTAGAGATTTAACTTGTATCTTCAACAACACATATCCATGCGCCAGGACTGGGATCGTTGCCAACTGGAACTGTTTTTCAGTCTTTGTGAATCACTGAGCGTGAATTCTTGTGCTCGAGCACATTTTTTTGCCTGTAATCACACAAGTGAGGTCTCAGAAAGGTAACACGTATCCATTGTACTCTTGAGGTCTCAGAAAGGTAGTGTGTTACCTTTACAAGGTAGAGAGGTTGTTTTCGATAGATCATGTCTCAAGTAAAAACAATACAAAGCGATTTGAACAAAACTAAGGTGAAGAAGCTGAGACAGAAAGTTAAATAAAGCATGACAATACATACTAAAAGTAGAATAGTTACTACCACAAAATACTATCATAACGAAATGTTAGAACTAATAAATAGTAGCACAAATGGAATAACAAGAAACTCTTATAGTAATACCATGACTACTAGTACGAAATACTAAGCGAGATACCTCTCAACTACCTAATTAACCCTCCTCTCATTAACCCTCTATCTTAATATGTGTCCTCCATAATCTTCTATATGAGGTCATTTTAGACATGCGATGTCTTGTCTAATCACTTCTTCTCAATTCTTTTGTAACCATTCATATCCAGCCTCTCATACCGTTGCACTGGTGCATCTCCTCTTTACATGCCTGGACTAGTTACGTTTTCCCGCATCTTATCCTACAACGAGGTCACTCTAATCTCGCTTCATTTATTCATATCTGTTGATATTTTGTTAGTTAACATGTTATTATAGCTTTAATCAAGGGATTATTCAACTAGTGTAGTTGCTGTTGATTGTGTTTTAGTTAACATGTTATCAAAGCTTTAATCAAGAGATTATTCAACTAGTGTAGTTGAAAATCGATGGATTCAATCGATTGTTCTTCCTAGAAATCGAGTTCAAAATCAATTGGTTTTCTTGAAAATTGATTTCAACACTGTGATTGATTCATTATCTTTGGGGTTTTAGTTAAATGGTCAGTACACACATAACTCATAATTATCGAGATCATAAATGATAGATGTTTTAGATTGCGACACGTGTCTCGCCATTAGTAGAAAGGTTAAATACGTCCCAAAATTTGGACAGTAAGGACATCAGTGTCCAAAAAGTATAACGAAAGGTATTTAGATATCATTTACGAAAATTCAGAGGTATATTTATCCTTTTTCCCAAAAAAACTACTCACTTATCATGGTGTAAATAGATATAAACATAATTTATCATCATCTTTCAGAAAATCACAATTCATCAGCTGCTAAATGACCAAGTATATGTTATTCAAATCAATACTCTGAGAATACAAGTGTAATCACTGATTAATGTAAATCATCAATAATCTTGTCAAAATATAAACAAATCAATAGAATCATGAGAATTATATTCACCCTGGCCCTGCAGTTATATAGTCTATGTACCTGTCAAAAATCAGTAATGTATCTCTCAAAATCACAAGTCTTACTCTTATGTGTACACAAATGCTATAAAGGGTCTTAGGCTTCATATGTTTGTATTTAATGGAGATCAAAATTGGAATGGTTCAGATATTAAGTTACTAAGTATATTTGTTTTTTCTACTTAAAAATCTTTAAGTGGATCGGAAAGGGTCTAATTGACAAAATCTTATTCATCAGTTTCAGAGAAAAAAAAAGTCTTATTCTCATTCATACTATTTTAAAGACATTTTTATTTTCGGAAAAAAATTGTGCTTCATATTTTTTATAAAAAATAAAATAAATTCAAACCTCTCTCATTTTCCAACTTTATTAGTTATCCAAATTATTTTTCTTAAACTTTTAATTTTTTTTCTTGTTGTTTGTTTATCAAGAATTGATAAAATTTAGTAAAACTTTTATTTTAATTAAGGGAAAAGGGTAAAAAATATCCTTAAACAATGTGAAAGGAACAAATATGTCCTTAGTATATAGTTTGACTCAAAAATATCCTTATCGTCAATATTTTGGTTCAAAATGCTCTTGCGGCAATACTTTGGTCCAAAAATGCCCTGAGTTACAAAATGGGTCAAAAATGTTTTTTTTCGAATAAATATATTATTTTTTCTTTTAAACACATTTTCTTCCTAATTAAAATATTATTATAAGAACATTATTTTTGTTTCTTTCTTCTATAATCACTTTAGCAATAAAAATGTAGGAGATATTTTTTCTTCTTAATCTCATTTTATTATTAAAATAGAATAACTTCATGTACTTTTTCAACGTTAATATATGTCATATACATAAGATTATAGTAAATACATCATTAATTCTCTAAATTTATATTTATATAACGATAATAAATAATGATAATAAAATAAGAAATACTTTCATTTTTTTATTTTTTTCTAAATTGAAGTAAGATAAATATTTGCTAATTTGAAAAACATTATTAGAAAAACAATTTGTTTAAAATAAAATAACAATATATTATTTGGAAAATGAGCATTTTTGGCCCATTAAATAACAGTAAGAGCATTTTTGGACCAAAGTATTGACGACAAGACATATTTTGACCAAACTACAAATGGAGGACATCTTTGTTTTTTTGCATAGTTTAAGGACATTTTTGAGCAAAGTATTGACTGTAAAAGTATTTTTGAGCAAAATTATAAACGAATGACATTTTTGTTCTTTCACACAGTTTAAGGACATTTATGACTATTTCCCTTTATTTATTGTGCAAAGCAACTTCACAAATATGTATTGTTGAAATTGAACGATGATGCCTTTATAAATATGTTTAAATCATTCGAATGTATCATGGTCATTATTTACTTTAGAGAAGAGTACACGCGCAAACACATTATAGAAGCAATGTTTCAATTATTTACTACAGACTAATTTGTGTTGATTTTTTTTTCCAAAACTATATGACTACGTTTTTTTCTAAAAAATATTTTTATTATATATATAGTCCATTTTATTTTTATCAAACTTAAAATATTTGTTTATAATTAAAATATTTAATGTGTAGCAAAGAATGACATTGTTTTCTAATATTTTGTTAATGTAATAATCCCTCTGTCCCTAATTACTTGTCCACTTTTCCTTTTATAGTTATCCCTAATTACTTGTCCATTTTGATAAATCAAGAAAAGACAAATTTTTTTTACCTATTATAGCCTCAATTAAATAACTAATTACTTTGAAAAATGTAGGAATTTTCCATCCACTTCATAATTAATAAAGGTAAAATGGTAAACTCAATGTGTCATTAATTGTTTTCTTAATAGGTGTGTCAATTTAAAAGTGGACAAGTAATTAGGGATAGAGAGAGTATTTAACTACTCCCTCCGTTTAAAAAAATATGACCTAGTTTAACTTGGAACGGAGTTTAAGAAAAGAAAGAAGACTTTTTAATCTTATGGTTCTAAATTAAAGTTATGTTAAATGTACTAAAATGTCCTTTAATCTTGTGGTCTTAAACATGTCACCTGGAAAGTTAAAGTTAAAGTGTTGCAAAAAAAGGAAAGGGGTCATTCTTTTTTAAACAGACTAAAAATGAAATAGGGTTATTCTTTTTTGAACGGAGGGAGTACTATTTTATTGAGTTTTATATATATATATATATATATATATATATATATATATATATATTATTTAGATGCTTTAAAGGAAATAATTTTAATGAAAATACTCAATCAAATAAAAAAAAATTATTCTTTTTCAAATACACACATTACTTATAGAATAATGGTAACAATTCATGTAACTTGCCTCAATTGAAAGAAGTTTTCCGAAACTATAGTTGGTTAAATCTTATTTAAGATCAATAATGTCTCAAGAGAGATTGAATGTATTATCTACATTGTCCATTAAAAAAGAGTTATTAGAACAAATTGATTATAAAACAGTAACTACTGACTCCATATCTAAAAATGTTAGAAAAGTAGATTTTAAATAAAAATATATATAATAGTAGAAAAAAAGTAGTAAGGCCCCTCTCTCTTATATTTCGCTTTAGGTCCTCAATCTTGTTGAGTCGGCCCCTGATTCAATCACAGTCCCAATTGTATCTGTTGGAATGTATGCGTCCACTTATCTTCCTGGTCCTCTTAATACTAGTGCACAGTAATTAAATGACACAAACAAAAAGTAAAAGAGACAATCACTTTTACGTGAAAATCTCCTTACTCAAGGGAGTAAAACCACGACCTGTTCTCAACAGGACTTTTCAACAACCACTTTCACTAATCTTCCACAAGCAAAAGTAAAAGTCAGTTACTAACAAGAGACTAAACTTCTAGCCTCTTCACTAAGCAAGACACCCTACTACTTAGCTGAGCAGCAAGCAGATACAACACTGCTTCATAAGAACCTAAGTTACCCGTAACCTAAGTCCTTACAATGAAACACCTAAGGTTTGATACGTTTCAATCAAGATCGAAACAAATCCTACAATTTGAGAACAATTACTAGCAAATAGAAAAACAACAAATAACTAGAAGAGCTGAAAGCCTTTTAATCGATATCTTGTTGTTCTTGATACTTGAAAGTATTTTCCCTTTTGAATGAATGAGTAATGTGTTGCCTTTTTGTTTGATATATATCATCAAGACTTGTTAACCATCAAACAAAACAACCTAGTCGATTTTGATTGGAGAAGTACACTGCTCTTCACCAACTACCCTGACGCAAACATCTTTTTACAGTTGTCTGTACTTTTCGCAGATGGGACTAGTTTTATTCATATTCTCCAGAGGACCGGATCCCTGCACTTGTGAGGAATCATCAAAACATCTTGAGGCGAATCTCCTATCAATTTCCCCCTTTTTGATGATGACAACCAACCTGCATTTGTTCCTCACACATTCATTCAAGATATACATAAAGCAATAATACCAGATGTCTCCTATCATTCCCCCTTAAACCATGATTCCCCCTTGAACACGTCGAGAACTACTACCAAAATCTACCACAATCTTTTCCCTTTTGACATAATTGAAAAGGAGGGACAATAAACATACATTAAAAACCAACACATGATAACAAGAGAATCCAGGGCTATGACCACACAGAACATGCGAATGTAAGCAAAAAGAGATGATAATAATACGCAGAAATATTGCATAAAAACAAAATTAAGATTTGATTATATTAATACTGGCCACTTAGAGATAACACCAGACCACATCAAGCCACAAAAGAAAAAACACTAGAAAACAGACAGACTGAAAGACACGATAGAACATATTTAGGACAGAGGGGGAGAGGGGTTAAGGGTTTTCAGAAGCAAAAGCACTCGCTCATTGGCATCCTCATGAGCTTTAATGAGTTGCTTATTGAGAGCTTGAATTTCCTCACTGAGTGAGGCATTCGTAGCTTTTAGTTGATTATTTTCAGCTTTCGACTTGCTTAAGACCTCCCCATTATCATGACTAGGACCAGGTCCTCTTGAGAGCACCTTCTGAAGCTCAGACGCATCAGACTTAAGAGTAACCACCTTAACTTCCTTAGCAACCAAGAGAACAATGAGATCATCCACTTCCCGCTTAAGAACAACTTGTTGCTCAAGGACTGTTGCAACTTGTGAGCGACCTGGTGCTTCCCCTTCAATGCACTCGCAATCTCGGAGAGTAGACTTGGAAAACATTTGTTTGACAGTTGTTGGTATTCCCATCCCTAAGGGCACCTCAAAGTGATTGAACACCTAGTTTATAAGATACTCATATGAAATTCCATGATTCGCCTTCTTCCATGTCATAACACGATGCATATGCTCAAACATGATTGCTGGGAGATTTATCTATTCAAGATCGCTTAACTTTTCCATCAGAAAGAGATCTGCAGAAGAATAGACTATACGTTTCTCCGACCTAGGAACCATGACCTTGTTAACAAACTCATAGGTCAACTGATACTCGCCCTTGAGGTACTTTTTGGGTACCCCTACCTGCTTAGGTTCTCTCTTCTTTGAGGCAAATTCTGTGAATGCTGTCGAAGGTCTACACCCTTCAATAGATCAAATTCCAATGGTAGGCACACCCAGGATAATCCCCAATGTTTCCTCATTCAGACTTATCTCTACCCCCTTAACGGAGGTAGAAATACTCCCATCATCAAGCAAGTACATTTTGTAATAGAACTCGCGCATTTCTGGTTCATGGAGATATGGGACTGGAGGCTCGAATAAATGTCCCCATTCTTGGATAGTAATAGTGTCAACAAGAGCTCTCATACCATGCTCTGTCAGAATATCTTTAGCAAACACTCAACCATTCAGAACTTTTTGCAATTTCATCTTCTCAACTCTTTCTTCCCTTGTCATGTCAGTTCCATCAAACTTTACCCTAGGCCCAGGTCCCTTTACGTGTGAAACTTCAAATTTCCTATTCTTTTGGGTTATCACCTTTTTAACCTTCTTTACTGGAGGTTTCTTTGAGTTCTTTTGACTTTCATTGGTTTTCACCTTCTCACCCCCGACTCCCATCTTCGCTTTGCCACATACTTGGCAACTTCCTCAGATTTTGAGTCACTATCCTCAACAGGGACCGGTTAATAACTGGGTCCTCTTGAACCACCCCTTGAATTCTTTGTTGCCTTCTTCTCTTTGTCTGTACTGCATTTGCCAACATGGCACTGCCCAGCACCTTTTGTGTGGCTCTTCGGGTGCCATATTGTCGTTTACCTTCCTTCACACCAGACCTGACCAACTTCCCTTTCCCTTTTCTTTTCCTTTTCTCATCATTGTATGCAAGAGTATGAACATCATTGTCATTGTTGCCCGCCATAGTCTCTTGTTCAGGGCCACCGACAAGAGGAAGATTACTATCTCTTGTTCCTTGCCTATTACATCTTAAGGGAGCTTCTTCGTCTTCTTCCTTCCCTTTAGATGCCACATCAAACGACTTGGGAGTGTGCTCAAAGATTAGTTGACTTTTAGTGAGGACCTGTTCTGGGTACCTGAACGCCTCATTCAACAGTAAAGGATGAGAGTCACCCCTAAGTGAAGCCAAACTTTGTATCGCCACCAATTCTTCCCCTGCTGTGAAAATGCAGGATTTTGGTCCCTTTCCCTCAGGTAGATCCCCTTCGAACAACCTTTCCGACATCGAGGATGACACAACCATAAATGCACCATCTATTTCATCAGAACCTGGTTTGGAACTAGGTTTAGCAACCGATTGCGCCTCATATGTATGCGAATCTTCTTCAGAAAAAACCAGTGTGGGAGAACAAGGTACTCTGTCCATTCTGGGTAAAGCAGACCCACCTTCAACTAGATTCACAGGCAATGTAGACCCATCCAGTGTTCTATCTCCACACACGGGGGTCAAAGATGACTCTTCTAAAATGGGGGTTGAGAAATCAAATAAACTGGGTTTTTCGATTACTGGGAGATATGAGTTTGCGATGAAGAATTAGACTTAGACATTTTTGAGAAACAGAAGACAAGCAATAAGATTGTAGATAAACAAAAATCGATCAGGAAGAAAATGCTTAGAAGATTTTGATGAATTGTTAAGGAGAGAATGGGGTATTTAAAACAAAAGAGTATCGGGTCCTCAAACAGTGCTGACTCTTCGTTTGAAATTGAAAAGACCTCTGAAACTGACGCGACAAACAAGACGAGGACACGTGGCGATGATGCAGGCAGTTGTCAGTGTAGTATTAAATGATACTAACCTTGTGAGGGACCAGGTCCCCTTCCTGTTTTGTCTACCCAATTTTGTGTAGTTAAATCATCTCTTCAGCTATTCATACCATGAGTGTATACCTGTAGTAAGGTACAAATAGTGAATTCTCGAGTACTCAGTGTTAATTTAAACATACTTATCCTTCTAAGCATAATCAATTAGGAGCTCCTTGAGTATCCTTGTTCGAGAGTCACGTAAGCTTAAGCATTCCGAGTCTCAATCTGTTTTTAAGAAGCTTTCCTTTCCCAATGACTTTGTGAAGATGTCAGCCAGCTGATCCTCAGTGCTGTAGAACCTCATCAACACATTCATCTTCTCTACATTGTCTCGCAGGAAGTGATGCCTCACATCAATGTGCTTCATTCTTTTGTGCTGGACTGGATTCTTAGCCATATTCATTGCACTAGTGTTGTCGCACAAGAGAGGAATTGTCTTTGTAAGCACCCCAAAATCCTTCAATTGCTGCTTGATCCACAAGAGTTGGGCACAAAATGCATCATCAACAACATACTCTGCTTCAGCAGTAGATAGATCCGCCGAGTTCTGCTTCTTAGTTCCCCATGAAATTAGAGGTGATCCCAAGAAGTGTGCCATTCGTGAGGTACTCTTTCTATCCTCCAAAAATCTTGCATAGTCTTCATCAGCATAACCAATATGTTCAAAAGAGTCACATGTTGGATAGAAGAGGACCAGGTCCTGCGTTCCCTTCAGATATCGCAAAACCCTTTTTGCAGCTTTCAGGTGTGATTCCTTTGGTTCAGCTTGAAATCTAGCGCACATCCCCACACTGAACACTATATCTGGTCTGCTAGCTGTCAAATATAGTAGTGATCCAATGATCCCTCTATACATGGTTTGGTTAACCTCTTTGTCTGATACATCTTTATCAAGTCTTGCACTTGTGCTCACGGGTGTGTCTAGAACTTTTGCATCCAGCATTTTGAACTTGTTGAGCAACTCTTTGATGTATTTCTCTTGGCATATGGAAGTGCCTTGAGAGGATTGGTTGATCTGCAGTCCTAGAAAGAATGTAAGTTCGTCCATCATGCTCATCTCGAACTCGCTGCTCATCAACTCAACAAACTCCTTGCATAGACAATCTGATGTTGCTCCGAAGACTATGTCGTCAACATAAACCTGCACAATCAACATTTCTTTTCCTCTATTTTTTAGAAACAGAGTGTTGTCTACCTTACCTCTCTTGAACTCATTTGTTAACAAGAACTTTGATAGCCTCTCATATTAGGCTCAAGGAGCTTGCTTCAACCCATACAGTGTTTTGTCCAACTTTAGTACATGATCAAGCAACTTAGAGTCTTCAAAGCCTGGAGGTTGCTTAACATACACTTCTTCCTTCAAATTGCCATTCAGAAAGGCACTCTTAACATCCATCTAAAATAGTTTGAACTCTTTGTGTGCAGCAAAAGCAATTAGAATTCTGATTACCTCCATTCGTGCAACAGGTGCAAAGGTTTCTTCGTAATCGATTCCGTCCTCTTGATTATAACCTTGCACCACCAATCTTGACTTATTTCTAACAATAGTTCAATGCTCGTCAAGTTTGTTTCTGAATACCCATCGATTTCTATAATAGTTTTGTCAACTGGTCGGGGGACCAGGTGCCACACTTTACTTCGTTCAAACTGATGAAGCTCCTCTTGCATAGACACCACCCAGTCAGGATCCTTTAAAGCTTCTTTGATATTCTTTGGTTCATTTAGAGATATGAACGCTGAATATGCAACCAAGTTACGTGTCTTTGACCTAGTTTGAATTCCTGAATCCAGGGGAGAGATTAGATTGTCTAGTGGATGTGAAGATTGATGTTTCCACACAGAATTTCTAGTAATCTCTTCTTCTCTATCAACATCAAAATTACCTTCACTTTTATTTGAAGGATGAGACCCAGTATCTGGAGGAATGTCCAGGGGATCAGGTCCTTCAACATTTTTAGCATGAGTTTCTCCCACTTTTTGAGTGGCCTCTTTATCTTCAGTCAGCTTTTCCACTTCACGATCATCAAGATTTCCTCTGTTCTGAACTCATCAAATTTGAGGTGCACACTTTCCTCCACACAATGAGTTCTTTTATTGAACACTCGATACGTCTTACTAGTAGAGGAGTATCCCACAAAAGCACATTCGTCACTTCTGGCATCAAACTTTCCAAGATCATCCTTTCTATTGTTCAGAACAAACATTTGCAACCAAATGGTTTGAGATGAACTATCGAAGGTTTCTTATCATTTAACACCTCGTAAGGGGTTTTCTTGATTAGAGACCTGATGAGACATCTGTTGGTCATATAGCACGTTGTATTAACTGCCTCAGCCCAGAAATTCATGGCAAGTCAAGAGTCAATCAACATACTTCTTGCAATCTCCACCATTGTTCGGTTCTTCCTCTCTACCACTCCATTTTGCTGAAGAGTTCTAGGTGCTGAGAAGTTGTGATTTATTCCATGTTCACCACAAAAACTTTCGATCTGAGAGTTTTTGAATTATGTGCCATGGTCAGATCTAATGCTTCCAATCTTGCAATTTAACTTTGATTGTACAGCCTTAAAGAACACAATCAATTGTTCAGCTGTCTCATTCTCTGTTCTCAGAAACATGACCCATGTATACCTGGAAAAATCATCAATAACAACAAGAATGAATTTCTTACCTCATCTTCTCAACACTCTGATTGGTCCACACAAGCCCATGTGAAACAAATCAAGAGGTCTTGATGTACTGACTCCTTTCTTCGCTTTGAATGAAGACTTTGTTTGTTTACCCTTTGCACAAGCATTACAAACTTTATCCTTTGTAAACTTCACCTTGGGAAGTCCGCGGATCAGGTCCCTTGCAACAGCTTGTTAAGAAGGGTAGAACTTACATGACCAAGACGTCTGTGCCATAGATCAGATTCATCAGTTTGAGCACTTAGACACAAAAGATCATCTCCTTCAATGATCTCTAGATCTGCTACGTACATATTATTTATTGTTGTAGCAGACATCACAACCTTCCCCGTTGTGCAGTTTGTAACCAAGCAATTATTGGCCATGAACTTGACTTAATTTCCTCTATCACAAATCTAAGATATACTCAGAAGATTATACTTGAGCCCTTCCACATAATGTGCGTTGTTGATTGAGTTACTGTCAGACTTTCCTATCCTTCCAATTCCAAGGATATAACCTTTCTTTCCACCGCCAAAAGACACACCACCACTTACGTGTGCCTGCAATGAGAGAAAGTTTGAAGTGTCCCCTGTCATGTGCCAGGAGCATTCACTATCCATGTACCAGCATTGACTCCTTCCTCTCTTCTGCACAAGAATTACTTGTTAGTTTTAGGAACCCATTTCATACGAGGTTCCCAATAACTATCAAAAGGTTTAACAAGAAATCTTCCAGTCCAAGGAGGTGAGAAGTTTTTACTAACGTAGCGACGAGAACCAGTTCCTCTTTTCAATTTTTTCACAGGTCTATCATATCTGACAGATTCATCGCAAGGACCAGGTCCCCGCCCCTTGTTAGCTTCACAACTATCTGATTTCACAAACTTCACATGCCTCTCCTTAGGCTCCTTTTTTTTGTTGCACCTTTCCTTCAAGTGTCCATTTCGTCCACAATGGGTACACAGAGAATTATCAGCTACAGACACATATTTGCTATGGGGATTATACGGTGGTTCTATTTGTCTGCTCCCTAGACTTTTTTCCCCATTGAAACCTTGTTGAGATATATTAGAGAGAATCATACAGGAGTCAGTCCATTTTAGAGAGTGACTTAACTCTTCCTTGATTTTTTAAAGATATTCTCTTAGCTGAGAGTTAGTTTCAAGAGAAGCAGCTAACTTAGATTCAGAGATTTTAAGTTTATCCTCCAGTTCTTCCTCATAAATGCGAAGTTTTCTTTTATCATTTTCAGAGGTGCTAGGCTCTTCTTCATCAACTTTGTTGTTAGACTCCAAAGATCTCTATTATTGTACTCATCTCATAAATGTGTGTTAGAAAAGTTGCATTTTCATTTTCAAACAAACATAATTTTTTAGTCAGCATTATGTTTTCAGTAGACCGCTCATCTACAGAATCAATTAGTAGGGCAGTAAGTTTCCTCAAACTTTCAGCAGAGATGTTACCAAGATCACCTTTCAATTCTAAAAGAGTTACCTCATTTATATCCTCCTCATCATCTGATTTGGCCATTAAAGAGAAGATTGAGTTAAAAATGCTTTCATCATCTTCAATGACCATCATGGAAACATCTTCGTTATCTTTAACTTCCTCCTCTGACTCACTCGAAGCATCACCCCAGACAGCAAAGGCCCTTTTTACAACCTGATCCGCATGTGCCTTCCTTCGAAAGTTGTCTGGGACCAGGTCTTTCTTGCGATATCTAACTTCGTTTTGACTTGGACAGTCTCTCATGAAGTGTCCAGGCTTACCACATTTGTGGCAAAGGTCATTTGCTGTTGCCACTCTGCTGGTTGATCCTTTCTTTTGGAATCCTCCATGCTTTTTGATGATCTTTTGGAACCTCTTTGTTATGTATGACATCTCAACCTCTTCCTTAGTCATCTCGCTTTGAGAAGATTTCAATGCAATGGTCTTTTCTTTCTTTGACTCCTTTCATGTTCCTCCCTGCTTCCTATTTAGCTCATAAGTCTGCAGATTTCCTATAAGCTCGTCCATAGGCAGAATCATCAGATCTTTTGCCTCAGTGATTGCATCCACCTTGCTTTCCCAAGATTTAGGAAGAACCTTGAGGATTTTTTGAACTTGTTAAATCTGCAGATTTCCTATAAGCTCGTCCATAGGCTGAATCATCAGATCTTTCGCCTCAGTGATTGCATCCACCTTGATTTCCCAAGATTTAGGAAGAACCTTGAGGATTTTTTGAACTTGTTTGCACACAGGAATAGGTTCTCCCAAACCTCTGACTTCATTTGTGATAGTAGTGAAACATAATTCATTTCAAAAATGGTTTCACTATCCTTCATCACAAAGTTCTCATATTGAGTAGTAAGCATGTCCACCTTTGATTCATTCACCCTCTTGGTTCCTTCATGAGCAGTTTGAAGACAGTCCCAAATCTCCTTTGCAGATTCACAAGCTGAATACTCATCATCACCAATACCACAGACTAAGATTTTTTTCGCCTTATAGTTCTTTTCAATCTTTTTCCTATCAACCTCAGTATACTCCTTTTTGGTCTTAACCACGAATGTGCTATGATTTCCATCCTTCACATCCTTCAAAGGAACATAAGGACCATCCAGGATAACATCCCACAACTCAGAATCCTCTGCATTAATGTAGTCGTGCATTCGATTTTTCCATCACCCAGTAGTGACCATTGAATCGAGGTGGTCTTGTGGATGATTGTCCTTCCTCCAGATTTGGCTGAATAGTCATTCCTTCAGGGTCTTTCTTTTCTTGGTGTTAACCAAAGCGAAAAGTCGAGCTTTGATACCACTTGTTGGAATGTATGCGTCCACTTATCTTAGATGGGACCTGATCCTTTTAATACTAGTGCACAGTAATTAAAGGACACAAACAGAAAGTAAAAGAGACAATCACTTTTACGTGGAAACCTCCTTGCTCAAGGGAGTAAAACCACGACCTGTTCTCAAAAGGACTTTTCAACAACCACTTTCACTAATCTTCCACAAGCAAAAGTAAAAGTCGATTAAAAACAAGAGACTAAACTTCTAGCCTCTTCACTAAGCAATACACCCTACTACTTAGCTGAGCAGCAAGCAAATACAACACTGCTTCGTAAGAATCTAAGTTACCCGTAACCTAAGCCCTTTCAATGAAACACCCATGGTTTGATACGTTTCTATCAAGATCGAAACGAATCCTACAATTTGAGAACAATTACAAGCAAATAGAAAAACATCAAATAACAAGAAAAGCTGAAAGCCTTTTGATCTATATCTTGCTGTTTTTTATGTTTGAAAGTATTTTCATTTTGAATGAATGAGTAATGTGTTGCCTTTTTGTTTGATATATATCATCAAGACTTTTTAACCATCAAACAAAACAACCTAGTCGATTTTGATTGGAGAAGTACACTGCTTTTCACCAATCTCCCTAACGCAGACAATTTTTTACAGTTGTCTGTACTTGTCGCAGATGGGACTAGTTTTATTCATACTCTGCAGGGGACCGGGTCCCTGCACTTGTGAGGAATCATCAAAACATCTTGAGGCGAATCTCCTATCAGTATCCAATCCCATGACCTCATGATTAAAATTTATCTTAGGTATGTGAGGTCATGCAATTGCTTCAAAGGCCATTGAATGATAAGGATTACTCTCTTGGAGCTTTATTCTCTGATTACTCTCTTCGAACTTACTTTTTCTAAGGCCATTGAATGATAAGGATTCACATTTCAATTAAATATTACGTATCAAAAAGTCATCCTTAAAATAGTTCTTATTTATGGACCGCTTTATAATTAATTATGATCAATGGTACATACTAATACTGGTAGTATTTTTCTCTACTATCTTGTCCTTCAATTGTTGTTAGTATTTGTTATTTCTTATACTTCAATTATCATATTGTTTTGTTTGTTGTAGTTACTGTCCTACAAGTTGTTGCTTGATATGCTATTTCTCGTAAATCTTTTATCTTTTTTTCTAGACTATTTTGGACTATTTCTCCTTGAGCGGAAAGACGAAAAAAAACTCCCTACTTTTTGTAAGGGTAAGGCCTGGTTCGTACTATATGAGAAAATTACTTATTACGAGAGACATAAATTAAAACCATAAAATAGGGGCAAAAGTGCAAACTAGCCCGATTTTATCGTTGGCCTGTCTATGTTGGACCTAAAAAAAATTGGTATTTTAGAACCACCTTCTCCGGAGTCATCTACTAAAAAATGGGACATAACTTAATGACGAAAAACATTAAAATCGAATCAAACCGATCAATAAACAACATTCAACAAAAACAACATACAATATAGTAGTATAACATTCAAGGTTGAGGTTTGCCTCAAGGGTTAAAAATATAATTTACATAAAGTTTGTATGGTCATCGGTTAAATCGATAAGAATATTGGACAAACGAATCTTGAAGCGATAACCCAATAGTGAAGTGGCATGAAATAGTTGCTCAACATTAAACCAACAACCCGATATCTATAAAATAATAATTGGACAAATCAAGTCTTGAAGCGATACATGAAACACTTGCCCAACCATTAAATCAATAACCCGATATCAATAAAACAGTAGCATTTCGTCGGTCCAAATATCTGCCAGAAAGATTTTTTAAAAAAAGAATAAGAAAAAAGGTATGGCTTCGCCCTGACTCGAACGGGAGACCTTCAGTGTGTTAGACTGACGTGATAACCAACTACACCACGAAACCTGTTTGTTACTCAATGCATCACAACATTAATAATAATTATGCTAATTTTTGTTTGATATTATTTTACTTCTTACCCCTTTCATCTAAGATGACTCCGTCTATAGGTCTGGAGAGAATAGAGTATACACATATCTTACTTTACCATGTAGAGGTAGAGAAACTATTTTCGAAAGACCCTCAAGTTAAATATGTAACATATATCAAAGTAGATTTTAAGACAGAAAAACATAAGTAAGAACACATATATCACAAATAATAAGGAAAACATTCTGAAGCATACAGAGAAAAATAACAATAACCGCCTTTAAATAAAATGATAGCGGAATCATAATATAACAAACAACACTTAGTAACAGAAATTGAGGGACCATTATCAATTTCAATACTTTTAGCGAAACCCATCACTGCTTATATATAAAATCGATTTCAAGACTTAAAATTACTTATCAACTATTTACGATCAGCTAATTCAAAGGATTCTGAATTATTTCCTAAAAAATAATAATCATATTTAAATAGTATGAACATAGCTTTTTCTTTGCAATAGTAGTTGTATAACTAATACTACTACTTTTTCTCTTTTCCCAATTAAACGTTGGCTTAAATAATATATATTGACCCTTCGTAATCGTGTGAATAATACAAAAGACTTGAATCATCTAAACTTCAGCTCCAACTTATCTCTGGGATCTGCTGATTTGGTGAGTGTTCTTTCATTATTTCTTCAAAATCTTATGAATTGTTGTACAATTGTGTAGTAAAATATTTTATCTGTTTCAATTTATTTGTCTTATTTTTCCTTTTAAGTTTGTTTTAAAAAAAATGTCTCTTTTTATTTCTAGCAACTATTTAATCCAACTTTCTACATGATATATTTAAAATCATTCTACATATCTTCAATTTAACATCATAAGATTCAAAAGTTTCTTTTTAATTTATTAAATTTTGTGTAGTCAAATTGAAACAAACAAATTGAAATGGAGGGATTAGTTCTTAATATATAAATCTGAAGTAGATGTATGTGTGGCTATGGTTAATTTGCTTTATAAAAAGTAGAGCCAGGCTGAAGTAGTATTGGAGATAGGTGGCTATGTAATTTCAGCTTACCGAGGACATGACCTTAGATAGGAGGTTATGGAGCGAGGACATAAATTAGGATAAAAGGTTAGTTAGATAGTTGAGTGTTGTATCGCATATTCTTTTATACTATTAGTCATGTTATTCTAGCAGTTGTTTGTCCTTTGAGTACGATTATTATCTCTGGTTTCTATTGCTCTTCAATTATCGTTTAGCTAAATTGACTACAGTTTAGAATGATTCGTCAGGTTGTCTGTAGTATTTTGTCATGACTTTTTTCATTTTAGTTTATTCTTTCTCTATATTATTTTTTCCTCCCGAGCTAAGGGTGTATCAAAAACAGTCTTTCTACCTCTAAGGTAGTGTTAAGGTCTGCATACAATCTACGACCTCCACACCCCTCTTTGTGCGATTACACTAGATATATTGTTAGAAGTAAATGATGCTAATGTATTCTAAGAAGTGATCACTTTTTATGGATTTGTGCTTAATTTGTAAGGAACATAAATTACTATATATATGGCTTCATCCAACCATATGAATAGTGCTGAAGCATTTGAAAGAAGTGATGATCTTGTTCTCAAGATTCTAGTAGTCCTCCCAGCAAAACCTCTGTTCATGTTCAAATTAGTTTCTAAACGTTGGCGATCACTCATTTCTGATCCTTATATATCGTCCTCGTGGAGGCCTCAAACTTCCCCGAGTGCACTCATTGTCCCCTTGGTCATCACAGGATCAATGTGACAATTTCTCTGTCTTTCCTCTCGAAAATGAGTATACTTCTGGTAGTCGACTCTTGGATTTCATCAAAGGCGATGTTTTAACTGATATGATTGAAATTTTGAGTTCGTGTAGTGGTTTGATTTTGTGTTGTTGTCATAAACCACAGATGAGTGAGTACTATGTCTGTAACCCGAGCACTTAGCAATTCTGCATTGTTCCAAGTCTAGATAGGAGTTATATACGAGACTTGTGTTTGGCTTTTGATCCTTCAAAATCACCTCACTATAAAATTCTAAAGGTTGGCTTACATTATATGAGATGTACTCTTCAGAGACAAACTCATGGAGATTACATGATCCGTTTCCAATGTCAATTCTATCGGAATTGATAGAAACCACAGCAGTTTTCTTCAACGGAGCAATCTTTTGGGCGTTTAATAGCTGGTGTTATTTCAATATGGATACAGAGACTCTGTGCTACTTAGACAATCCAATGCAAGAAATGGATACTACTTATCCATATACAGATTATTGGCTTGGATGTGTGAACGAGGTTTGTATTTTGTTGGCTCTGCAGACAACGGATGGATCCCTCATGTCAGCGTGTTTGAATTGGGAAACGATTACTTGTGGATCCTAAAGTATAGGAATGATCCATTGGAACTTCGGAGTAGTTTTCTTTCGGTTATGGCAAGAGAAGATGAACTATTTATGGCTGTATACATGCATGATCATGACCAAGTGATGTTAATGAAGCTAAGTGATAATACTTGCAGCATGGTCTTGCCAGTGCCATTACATGCTTCTGCTTGCATTGGGTCTGCAAATAAAGTTTATCATTTCGTTGAGAATCCATTCTTGGCTAATCTAAGTAGGCATCTATGCCTAATACGTACGTACAATCAGTCAAACTTCACTATAACAATAATCTGGTATCATTCCTTTGGAATCGATTATGTTATCTTATATTATATGTTCTTTATAATTGTATCTGGTCCACTAAGTAGTTGTAAGGTCTATCATCCAAAAACTTCACTTCATGTGGGGACTGGGGTATGTTTTTGTTGGTGTTGGTGTTTTGTAAGAGTAGAACTTCACAAATATATATATATATATATTGTGTTTTTATGTTTATTTCTTTCATCCTTTTTGAGCCTTAAACTTATGTATGGTTTGAAACTAATAGTCTCGGATTCAATCATTGGGAATTAAAACTATCCTAATAGAGAAATATGGAAAATAAGCCTTATAAGACGCGAATTTTTACGAGTTTACGAGAAAAGAAGAGAAAACAAAAAGGATGGCTTCGCCCGGACTCGAACCGGAGACCTTCAGTGTGTTAGACTGACGTGATAACCAACTACACCACGAAACCCAATACGTTACATATTCCCTCGTTTTCGGACATGTCGTCAGTCAGCACATTTTTCTGAAAAAATGTTAGAAAAGTTAATTTCATTACTGACATTTCAAGTTGATTATCTCGGTCTTACCTCTAATTCCCACAGTACTTTACCGTGTACGCTGACCCCCATACTCATATTTATCTAAATTATGTTTATATTAATTTTGTGGAATAATTTTTTTTTTGTTTGCCTACTCCAAGACAAAGATAAGTAAGAAAAATACTTGATTTTCAAGAATAACGTTATTATATGGTTGTCGTGTCCTTGAGAATTATGTCATTTTCATGTTGTCATCCAGAGTGACAATTAAAAGAGTTGATATATTCTAAGTAGTTGTGTCTATGTAATTGGCGCTTGAGTACACAAGTGAAAACAATTGTTTTTTTTAAAAAAAATTGAATCAAAAAGTGTCTAATAATAATTTATTATGTATTTGGATGCGTAATTGATATGCCGAAGTTTCAATATTTAAACAGATTTATTAATAATAAATTTAAGAGATTATTTATGTATTCTAGTATTAATTGTTATTGTAGTACTAGAAATTCAAAATTTTGAACTATACTTGAAAATTGTCATCTTTTAATGCTTTAGTGGTCTATGAGTTTGGGTGTCGGAATCAAAAATTTTACTGTGTATCGATATCAATCAAAGACTTGTGGCAACTTGCTTATTTTTGGTTGTTGCAACATGTCTTGTATGTTCTTCTTTTTTGGATGATTTTAATTTGACATGAATGATTGTTTTTGTCTTCACTAGGATTTGAATCGAGACCTCAATTTCTTCTCCTAATTACAATATAAAAATATTTGCAACGGTAGAATACAAGTTCTACGTGGTATTGCTTAGTATGGAGGTAGAGGATAGGCTTAAGGGGACACTGTACTCTCAGAGGAGAATAATTTTCTTAAGGGGACACTTTACATTCAGTGAGCTCAATTTTTTTTCTTTTCTATTCTATACAATTTTGCTCCATTTACGCCCTCAAAATGCTCCTACATCGCACAAAACTACATATCGAGATTTGAATGATTACCCTTCCCCTAATCTTGTTCTTTGCCAGCTTCCGCTGCACTTGCAATGTGAATATAGAATGAAATGTGGAGTGCATTCCATATTTTTTTGGTCAACTTTTACTATTCAATTGCTACAAGCAATTGTTAAAAGGGAATAGTGATAAGAGTTGAAATTAAAGATTTGTTAGTTAGCAAATTGGTAAGATTTGCAAATCTTTTTTTTGACTTTGCTACATTTACCTATGTCATTAGTATGGCAGGCGGCGGTACCGGAACCGGGATTACCGGACCGGTAAGTTCCGGAACCGGTACGGAACCGGTACTGCGCGAACCGGTATCGTTCCGGAACCGGGACCGGACCGGACCGGTAAACCGATAAATATTACAGGTTCCGTCCCGGTCCGGAAGGGAATCGGTACTGTACCGGACCGGACCGGACCGGTAAACCGGGACGGACCGGTATTTATTTTTTTAAAAAAATTAATTTAAATTATTTAAAACTTAATTTAATTTTATTTAATTGAATATAATTGTTATTATAATACTTAAAAAAATAAAAAAATAAATTTCAAACTTTAAAAATTACAAAATTTAAAATTTTCAAACTTTAAAGTTATAAAATATAAATTTCAAACTTTAAAAGTTTGAAACTTCAAATTTTTTCAACTTTAAAGTTATAAAATATTAAAATTTAAATTTCAAATTTTTAAAGTTTGAAACTTTAAATTTCAAACTTTTAAAGTTTGAAACTTTAAATTTTAAACTTTAAAGTTTGTAAAATTTAAATTTCAAACTTTAAATAAAAGTTTGAAAATTTTAAATTTAAACTTTTAAAGTTATAAAATTTTAATTTCAAACTTTTAAAGTTTGAAAGTTTTAAATTCAAACTTTTAAAGTTAGAAATTTTTAAATTCATACTTTAAAGTTTGAAATTTTTAAATTCAAACTTTTAAAGTTTGGAAATTTTAAATTCAAACTTTTAAAGTTTGGAAATTTTAAATTCAAACTTTAAAGTTTGAAGTTTTTAAATTCAAACTTTAAAGTTTAAAGTTATTAAAATTAAAAATTAAATTTAATATAACAATAATAAAAATAAATTAAGGCGAATAGCCTATATTTTTATTAATATTTATTTGATATTACAATTACATTTACAAAAATATTAGTAGAGTATCAAAAGATTTAATCTACACAGCCACCTTCTAGGAAGGGTTCTGTTTGAATTAAATCTCGAATTATCATACTCTTACTAATAGTTGGTGCCACCATATAAATCCTTTCGTAAATCATTCAACATTTCTTTAGTAACATGTTCGGGAATTGGTTGAATAGAAAGATCTTCCATTGCTTCAATCCCGTCGTCACTATAATCCTGTATTACTTCATCAACGTCATCTTGAAATTTGGTCGGTAGTGGTTCACGACCCAAATTTCTTCTCTCGGCATTAATCCAATCACGAAATAATACCGATATCTCTAAGTTGTCGGCTGCTAGTGAATGCCTATGATCTCCAAGTTGAAACCTTGCTGCACTAAAGACGCCTTCTGAAGCTATTGACGATGCTTGCATAGCTAATATATCTCGAGCCATCGGTTGTAGTTTTGGAAATCCTTTGCCGCGATTTCTCCACCATGCTAGAATATCTTCAGTAGGTTCTGTATTTTGATTAACATAGGCATCAAAATCATTTCTATTATCGTGTGAAAGTTCAAGATAATCATATAAATAAGCATCAATATTATCTTCATCAAATCTACTCCTAGAGCTTTGAGGTTCATCACTTGATATATTTATATTAGCATTATATAAATAATACAATTTTCTAGCTTCAATTTTTATGTTATCTTTAACTTGTTGACAACTAGGAATTTCTTCTAATACATCATTAATATCTAAGTTAAAATAAATTTTTTCAACCATTTTTGATGCACCTATATCTTTATAATGAGGGTTTAAAAGACATGCGGTTAAATAAATTTGAGGAATAGGAATATAATATTTTTTAAATTTTAAAATCATTTTTTCAATGGTTTGTTGAAATCTTGGTTTGTTTTTATATTGATATAATTTAGAAGAAATCCTACAAATATCAGGCAAAACAGTACAAATTGAAGGACTATAAAGTACGGATATTCTTTTTGTAGTTAAGTAAAAAACTTTTAGAAAATCTATAAGTTCATTTATATCACGACAATCACTATCATCTAGTCTATATGTCATATAAGAATTATGAGCATTCCAAACCATTTGTAAGGGTATTCTATATTCATAAGCGACCACAAGCATTTCATATAAAGTATTCCATCTAGTAGCCACTGTTTTTGGAATTTTTCTAGGTGGAAGGTTATTTTCAAAACAACGATTTTAAAAATCTTTACGTCTAGACTTAACTTGACATTTAAATATAAAATGACATGCATTTTCAACTTTTGTACATCCGTTATCATACATCTGTACACCATCTCTAACCATCAAATTATATATATGTGCAGTACACCTAATATGATAATTATCACCATAGAAAGGACAAAGAGTAGGTTTTAAATATTCAACAGCAACATTATTACTTGAAGCATTATCTAATGTTATACTACTTATTTTATCACATATTCCATAACTTTGTAAAATATCTAAAATAGTTTGAGCAATATAACTATCGGTTTTTTGCATTTGACAATATTTATAACCTAAAATTCTTTTTTGCATATACCAATTTTCATCAATTCAATGTGCAGTAACAGTCAAATAATCGTTACCGTTTACACTACGACCCATATCAGAAGTAATAGCTATTTTACAAGTATTATAATAAAATAAACAACGAAGATATTGAAAATGTTGTGCATGATAATCAAATACAACCTTTTTTATTGTATTTCTAGCAAAACCTTTAAAATTTGGATTATATACAATTTGAATATAATGTATAAAACCGGGATTTTCAGCAAAACTAAATGGCAAACCCATAACACATATCATTTTAGCTAGTTCTTCAAGATCTTTTTCTCTACTATATGAAAGTGGTAAACTAGAGCCAGAAACATTAGACGGATTTAATTGTGTTACCATGTTAGAGCCGCCTACTCCTACATTTTCAGGAAGAGGGGTACCATTTTTTTTAGCTTCCGCTACCGCTTTAGCATGCAAAAATTTATTTTTACAACAAGACATTAAATGACTACTCAAATGTCCCGTCCCGCCAGATTTACCAACAGTTTTATGATTTAATCTAGTTTACATTTGTTACAAATAGCTTGTGTTTTATCTTTATTTTGTGTCATAAATTGCCAAACAACCGATTTTTTAGCACGTTCTACCTTAGGCCTAGGATGTACGGGGGAACAAGGGCAGGACAACGAAAGGGAGCGGGATTAGGAGCGGGACTGGGACTGGGAGTATTAGTAGCCGTAGGTGGCTCAGTTTCATCATCATCATCATCAAAAGTAGGCGTATCAGTATAATTATCAATATCATTTTCATTATCATTATCACTAGGCAAATCCTCATCAAAATTACCAAAGCGACGTTGTAAATGTTCATGATAAGGATCTAATCCTGAATTACCATCAATATTCAACATGTGTATAATCATCCGTATTTATTCTTAATATAGTAGATTTTTTAGTTTTTGATTTAGAAGAACTACCGGTTTTTGCATTATCGGATGATGTAACGTTACACATATTTTTTACACGCTCAAATGCACTTTTTTTACCCTTTTCTTTTTGAATAATATTTTTACCGGAATCTATATTCAAATATTAAAAGTGAGATGCAAATAATAAATCACAAAATAATACGAAAAATGTAATGCAAATAATTAATCACAAAATAAATAAATAATTATTTAAATATAAATGAAATGTAAACTAAAAGTTGGAACGAATGTACCGAACGTCTACTTAAAAAAGTAGACATTTATGACCGCCGAAAGCGAACGTGGAAAGTTGAAAGTTGAATTTTGAAGCTCCAAATCCAATTTTCAAAGACCAAATAAGGCAACACCGAAATTTAAGATATTATATATTAGAGAATTAGAGATTAGAGAGTAGAGAGTTGAGAGAATAGAAGATGAATAGATGATTTTGTGATTTAAAATAATGAATTTTAGGAGTATTTATAAGTAAAAAAAATGGGTTAAAGTGTAATTTTTAAAACTTTAGGGTATTAAAAAAGTTAGGGGGGGGGGGTAGGGGGTGTAAGTGGCTATTTTTTGGGTCAAATAGCCGCTGGGGGGGCCCACTAGCCGTTACCCAACGGCTATAAACGGACACATTTTATTTATTTATTTATTTTAAAAATAAAAATAAATTCAACCGGAACGGACCGGTAACGGACCGGTAAGTTCCGAAACCGGGAAGGACCGGTAATTCCTGATTTCCGGTTCGGTACCTGTCTCGGAACCAGACCGAACCGGTCTGTACCGGGACTAACCGGTACCGAACCGATACCGGACCGGACCGGGAACCGGAAATTACCGGTTCCGCTGCCACACTTAGTCATTAGTGACATAGGTATGATTATCTCCTTCTATAAATAGAGCATTCTTGCTTATTTGTAGAACACACCAAGTTAGAGAGAAAAAACCATTTTGAGAGCAAAGTGAAGTATTCCATAGACTTTACAAGAAAAATAGTCTGTGACGAAAAATAGAGTGTGAGCGATACACACTCTATTTTAGCAAGGTGGAAACCAAAAGAGTGTTGTTTCTTTTGAGTGTGTAGTAGTCACTTTGAATATTGTATTCGTGACTACACAGTGTAAAATTTCTTACTATAGTGATATCAGTTGCTCCTCTTGGCCCGTGATTTTTTCCTTATTTAGAAGGGTTTCCACATAAAATTTTTGGTGTCATTATTTTCCCATTTTATTTCATTACTTTGACCATATATATTTTTGTGTTTGTCCGCGCTTTCCCCACGTGAAAAAGTAAAAAATAATCAATTTTATAGTGCATCAATTGAAATGCGGCTATTGAGTTATTTGTTCTTTCTTCTGCTAAATGATTAACTACTTCAAAATGCACATATATCGCATTGCATTTATTCTGTGATTCTTGGTGAAAGCTTGAGTTGTGTACATGTCTTACCCTATATGTAGAGTATTGAAAATGAAGAAATGTAAAAATATTTACATACTTGATGTCTTATGGTGTGCTTGATATTACATTACATTTACAACTATTAAACACTTATTGAACTCATAAAATTGACTAATATTTTGACTCTTTTTGAATCTCTTTGATACATGATATAAAATGTCCCTCAAATTTAGTTCAATTAGAATCTACACTTATGTTAACTTAATGCATCATCCACACACAGTTATTGGCATTTTCTTTCTAATGTAGCTGATTATATTTATAGAAATAATATTTTAATATTATAACAAATAAAATTGTGTACTAATAATCTTAATTTAGTTTTTTCAAGTAACAAAGTTAATGACTTAGTATAATTATTTTTTTAAAAATATAATAATTAACTAAAGAATGTTAGAGTTATTTTTAATTCAGAACTTTATTATCTTTTAAATTTTCCAGACAACATGCGGGAACGAATACTAGTGTTACTCTAAAACGTGACTACTTATGTAAATCTTAAAAATATTGTATTATGTTTGTTAATTAAAGTATATAATATATTATTTGTGTCAAAAATTCTATTAATGTGCTTCTAGCACCATAATTATCTACCATAAATTATATTTGCTAAATCTGTAAAATTGGTGCTTCTAGCATCATAGTTATCTACCGTAACAAGATGAGCATTGCTCATTGATCCCAACTTATGTGGGACTTTGAATTATAGGTGACATTAAGGTGTCAAAATAAAAGGGCGGTGACATAAGTCATAATATTGAGTGTAGGTGACAATTATGTGATTAATGATTAAGGATTATGGAGTTGCCCTCAAGTTTATAAGTAGACACTTTGGTCCATTGAATTAAATGAAGGGTAAAAGGATAAATCATTAAAACCTAATTTAACCAATTTTGGTGGAGGAAGCCACCAGGGAGCTGTAACAAAAGGGAAAATAAAAGATTCCCCCCCCCCCCCACATCCAGTTGTATTCCTCTTCTTCTTCGTTCTTGCTTGCTTGCCTTTCTTCCATTCCCTTCTTCTTCTTCTTCTTCTTTTCATACATTGTTGGTCTTGGATGCTAGTCCTTGAGCTTTCTTCTTCTTCTTGAATCAGATTTAGCTAATCTAATAAATGGATCATATTTCATTTTGTATCAAGTGGAATTACTTCATAAGTGATTGAGGTCACACACCATTGTTTTGGTAAGTAAAATTAATAGTTCTTTTAAATCATTCATCATTATCTGGACGTAGCTGCAATTTTTTCAATATTTTGCATTCGCGTTTCCAACAGATGGTTATATATGTTACAACAGATTGGTTATTTCAATCATAATATAATAGACATATCTTGCAACATATGATTTATACATTTTGTCAAAACATGTGATTTATGTTTCGCAACAGAATAGTTATATATAGAAACATATTAACATTTCACAACAGAATAGCCATATGTGGCAACATATAACCTACACATGTTGCCACATGTGATTTATTTGTCACAATATAACATTTATATGTAGCAACATATGACTTACATCTCGCCACATAATAGTCGTATGTTGCAACATTTGATTTACACATGTTGTCACATGTGAGTTATTTGTCACAACATAACAGTTATATGTAGCAACATATGACTTACATCTTGCCATAAAATAGTCATATGCAACAACATATGACTTACTAATTGTTTTTTTTTTTATTAATTTCTTCAGGTACAATAAATAGAGAAATTATTTATAGATATTGATAGTCGTGGTGAATGAATCGAGAAGAAAAATCGATATATTTGACGTTGGAAGGATAGTAAGAAATGAAGAGGGTCGATAGGGATGACTGTCGAAAAAAATATTTTGTATGATGATTTTATTTGGAAGGGTGTCGGAACCTCATTTGTTGAGAGAAAGATCAATTTGTTGCGCTGTTTATCAATTTGATCACTTTTATTGTAAATTATGTAGTTTTGATTAAGATATAGATGAATTATTACTTTTCTGCATTAATTAAATTTTCATGTGTGACATCATATATACTTTCTTGCAAAATGGGGGAAAAGTGACTTTTTTGTGTTTTGTACTAATTTTTGAAATTGTTCTTTATAAAATGTTTATCTATAAAATTTTGAAATTTTTCCATTGCTAAATCACTCAATTTATCGATTAACACATCCTTGAAGTGACATATGTGGCAACATATGCACGTTCTTTTGGAAAAATTACAACAAACATGTCATATGTGGCAACATATGTATATCATAAACTGATCTTTTGGGGGTTAATTCAATTAAATTGTCACCTAATTCAATATGTAACACTAATATGTAGTCCCACAGCATGTCTAAGTACAAAATTATCATCTAATACAACAATCTTCATAAATTCTATCAATTATTTTAAAAAAGACTATCATACCACTAGTTCATCATACACTGACCAAGTAACTTCATATGATTATGTAACACCCATGTAAATCGTTGTTTCAAGTGTTGTAGCATATTTTTATTGCTTAATTATGGTCCAAACTACTAAAATTTGGTCTAATTGACATTTTTCATTCCTAAATTGCTCAATTTATTGATTAACCCATTTTTGAAGTGACATATGCGGTAACATATGCATGTTCTGTTGGAAAAATTGTATTAGACATGTCATATGTGACAACATATGTATATCATAAATGGTCTTTTGGTGATTAGTTCAATTAAATCGTCACTTAATTCAATATGTAACACTAACATATAGTCCTACAACATGTCTAAGTACAAAATTATCGTCTAATAAAACTATCTTCATAAATTCTATCAATTATTTTTAAAACACTATCATACCACTAGTTCATCATATAATAACCAAGTAACTCCATATGATTGTTATATAACACCCTTGTAAATCATTGTTTCAAGTGTTATAACATATTTTTATTGCTTAATTATGGTCCAAAGTACTAAAATTTGGTCCAATTTGACATTTTTTCATTCCTAAATTGCTCAATTGATTGATTAACCCATTTTGAAGTGACATATGTGGCAACATATGCACGTTTTGTTGAAAAAATTGCAACAGACACGTCATATATGTATATCCTAAAATGGTCTTTTGGGGATTAATTCAATTAAATTGTTACCTGATTCAATACGTAACACTAATATATAGTCTTACAACGTGTCTAAATACAAAATTATGATATAATGCAATAACATTCATCAATTCTAGAAATTATTTTTACAAAGACCAGCATATCACTAGTTCATCATACAATGACCAAGTAACTCCATATGATAGTTATATAACACCCCTGTGAATCGTTATTTCAAGTGTTATAGCATATTTTTATTGCTTAATTATGGTCCAAAACAGTAAAGTTTGGTCCAATTTGAAATTTTTTTATTCCTAAATCGCTCAATTTATCGATTAACTCATCCGTGAAGTGACATATGTGGCAACATATGCATGTTCTGTTGGAAAAATTGCAACAAACATATCATATGTGGCAACATATGTATATCCTAAAATAATTTTTTTGGGGGTTTAATTCAATTAAATTGTCACCTAATTCAACATGTAACACTAATATATAGTCCTACAACATCTCTAAGTACAAAATTATGGTCTAATACAATAACCTTCATCAATTCTATCAATTATTTTTACAAAGACTATCATACCACTAGTTTATCATACAATGACCAAGTAACTCCATATCATAGTTATATAACACCCTTATAAATCGTTGTTCCAAGTGGTATATCATATTTTTATTGCTTAATTATGGTCCAAAGTACTAAAATTTGGACTAATTTGCCACTTTTTCATTCATAAATCGCTTAATTTATGGATTAAGCCATCTTTGAAGTGACATATGTGGCAACATATGCATGTTCTGTTGGAAAAATTGCAACAGATATTTCCAACAGACATGTCATATGTGTCAACATATATATATATATATATATATAATGTGCTTTTTGTGGTTAATTCAATTAAAATGTCACCTAATTCAACACGTAACACTAATATATAATTCTACAACATGTCTAAGTACAAAATTATGGTCTAACACAATAACCTTCATCAATTTTATCTATTATTTTTACAAAGACTATCATACTATTAGTTCATCATACAATGACCAAGTAAGTCCATATGATAGTTATATAACACCCTTGTAAATCTTTGTTTCAAATGTAATAACATAATTTTATTGCTTAATTACGGTTCAATGTACTAAAATTTGGTCCAATTTGATATTTTTCATTCCTAAATCGCTTAATTTATCGATTAACCCATCATTGAAGCGTCATTTGTGACAACATATGCACGTTTTGTTGAAAAATTGCAACAAACATAACATATGTGGCAACATATGCATATCCTAAAATGTGTTTTTTTGGGGTTAAACTTTTTGAAATCAGATAATATTTCAAAAGGAATAATAACTCTAACAAATAAGTGATAAAACCACTAATAGTCCTAATTTAATACCGTAAGTATTTCAAAACTCTAATTAAATTTTACATGAGAATATATCAACGACAAATTAGAAATGATGATAACAACGACGCCTTGTCATAGAATTACCACAGATATTTTATAAAATATGACAACAATTTGATCTGAGGAAAAAAGAGAAAAGAAAATGCAAATTAGTAAAAATAAATTAAATTTGAAATATGAAATAAAATGACCTTTTATGGAGGAGAGGAGAGTGAGGAAAGAGAGAAAATAAAGGGACGATTGTTTTCAACCTTTTTTTTTTGAATTTTGACAATTCAAAGTGTGACATATGTTGTCACATATATCCTTTATGTTGGGGCATAATTCTGCGATATTTTTTACAACAAAGGTTATATATGTTGTCACAGACAGCATATTTCTTCTTTCCGTCATAATTGACATTTGTTCCAACAAAATAAAAATAATAATAATTATCATTAATATTAATATCATCAGCAAAAATGAACAATTGGTGACAGTCTAATGTTGTCACATTCTCCTTTCTGTGATATATGTTACCACCTATCTTCTTTCTGTGACATATGTTGTCACATATATCCTTTCTGTTGGGTCACATGCAGATAATTCTATAGTGTTTTTTACAATAGAGGTTATATATGTTGTCATAGACACCACATTTCTTCCTTTCAATTATAATTGACATTTTTTTCATCAAAATAATAAGAATAATCATTATAGTAATATTATCAGCAAAAATGAACAATTGGTGACAATATAATATTGCCACACATCTTTTTTCTGTAACATATGTTACTACATATCTTTTTTCTGTGACATATGTTGCGACATATATCCTTTATGTTGGGGTACATGCAGATAATTTTGTAGTGTTTTTTTACAATAGAGGTTATATATGTTGTCACAAATACCACATTTCTTTATTTCCATCATAACTGAAATTTGTTCCAACAAAATAAAACTAAGAATAATAATAATTAATATTAATATTATCAGCAAAAATGAACACTTCACCAATTATTTTATACAACTTATCAACAAAAAAGGTAAGTCACAATGGTATACATAACCATCAACATTTTCATCGAACTTTGCTTTTTTAGGTCTAGGCCTCTGTGGGTCTTCATTGTTACTAACATAGCCACTCCGAGCCTTTAAAATCCCATAATTTCATAGGATGAAGCATATCTCATGTGAAGGGTTTTAGAACTAATTTCATAAGATGGTATTTGTAGTCCATCACTCAAAACTCAGTGTATGCGACAAAAAAAAGTCCACAACCTCTGCATGGTATATCATCAATTAGAAAATATAATAGCATCACATTTCAATAGTGGTAAGACAGAATTTGATATTTACAGACTATTGCTTGCTTGTTGGACAATACCAGTAACATCTCTAACTTCGCATGAGTGATATCTGTTCTTCCTTGGTAAGATTTAAGAACTGACCACTTGGTTCGGTCTTTTTGATAAAAAAAATTAAGGTACTTCGATAACAATGTATTTTGAATTTCGGAACACAATTTTCTGTTAATCCTTGATGAGGTGCCAAGGCAGTCCACCAGGTATATTAAACTCTTTGATAGTGCCAATGATTTTATTCTCTTTCTCTTTTGCTATTTCTTTTTCACTTTCTCCTTCTCCTTCTCCTTCTCCTTTTCTTGCTCCCGCTCCTCCTCCTTCTCCTTCTCCTCCTCCTCCTTATCCTCCTTCTCCTTGCCTTTTGGATTTGAGTGTGATACTGAAGCAGTAGTCATTGATTTTTCTTTCTTTCATTAATTATAGATAATGATTGGGAAATAGATTTTTTTAACCTCCTACACTTCAAAGGTTGTGAAATCTTTTTGGATGTATGGACATCAATATTATAAGTCATTTACTTAAAAATATCAGTGAGATCTTTAACATGACTAATAAAATAATCATGTTGCTGCTCACATTCTTCGCAAAGACAAAAAGAACATTTGATTTTAAAAGAGGAAGAAACACCAATAAAAGATTGAGTTATTGTCATGAATGAAGTTTCTTGTATCATTTCATCTAGAAGGTAAATAGAAAATGGTTGAGAGTTTACAATTGATTATAAAATAATTATGAGTAGTAATTTATACTTATGTTGACACATGAATATTATGTTGCCACATATGTACCTATTATTGCCACAAATGAATTTTTTGTTGCCACATATAAATCTTATGTTATCACAGATGAATCTTATGTTGCCACATATCACCATTTTGTTGCCCTAACGCATAGGTGAGATGTTCCAACATATGACAACTCTATTGGAATATGCACTGAACATATCACTAAAATGTGGCAACATACGATACATCTTTCAACAAATGAAATATATGTTGGACAATTGAACAAGACTATATTTCTAAAATCATATCAACAAAATGGCCACAAAAAGAACAACAAAAGCAACAAAAAATGACTTTTCACTGAATGTTAACAATACAAATCAATTTCCTAAAAATTAGAATTTTTTTGGATTTGTTGATTTTCTTTCAAAAACAATAAATAATAGGCACCATTACATCATTATTCAATTTTCACATCTATAGAATGATTGATTGTTCATTAATCTAAGAAAAAGACTTACTATTGTTCAAAAATTGTAAAATTTTTCAAAAAAAATAATTTATTCATTTTAAATCAAACACGATTTCAATTCAAAAAAGGAGAGAGTCGCGATCGGAGATGAGGAGGAATATGATGAAGATAGTCGGAGAGGAAGATAATGGAGATAGTCGAATTTTCAAATTTCTAAGGAAGAAGAAGAACAAAAGAGAGAATGTTGGGAGAAGAGAGAAGAAGGAAAGAACTTTTTTTATTTTTTTTAAATGATTTGGATTGAATTATAAAAGTGTTTTTTTTTGTATTTCATAAAAGATTAGAAAATTTTGAAAATGTTAATTTGGTCCCAAATTTACTAATTACATTTTAAAGAGGATTTCACCATCTGTTGGTCAATCTGTCACCAAAAATAAAAACAAGACTTAATTGACACATTTCTTTTAAAAAAGTTTCACCAAGTCCTGCATAGTATGCCAACAAAGAACGATTTATATTAGCATAATTACCATGCACCAAAATAAGATGGATATGAAGAACAACAATTGACTCAAGTTGATTAGTGAGCTAAAGTTGAAATTAAATTGGAGGGGCCAACTTTTTTTTTTAATATTTTTATTTTTGAGATCAAAAATAATTATTTCTTCTTTTTCAATGAAAAAAACATTAATTCTTTGATGGTTTTAAACTAAAGATATACATATAATATATCAAATATTTTTTTATCTTATGGTCTTAAACATGTTAAATGGAAGTTAAATTTTAAAATTGATAAAAAAGAAAGAAACATTCTTTAATGTTTCGAAACACACCGAAAGGAAGACACAATTTATATTTTTGTTTGTTAAAAGTACTTATAATAAATCTATTATTACAAAAAAAAAAAAAAATAGGGCGCAAATAGCATAATACCTTGAGTTGAAGTTTCCATGAAAGTCATAAGTAATTGTAGAGCTATAGGTCGTTGGCTCAAACGAATTTAAATTTTTTCCGCATATAACTAAATAAAGATTACTCCCTGATGCCTCATCTGCGTGGGGTGTCTTCCCATTCAAACAGTCTCTGGAATGCGATAATTGGAAAGGTTGTTTTCGAATTGGTCGATAAACCAGTTCAATAGTACGATTGCCTCGTTTGCGACATAAATTTGAATTCATTTGGGTGATTGTTGAGAGGCTGACATAAATTAGTCCATTCTTGCCGGTCACGACTATTTTTATAGTCAAGGATTATGCATAATTTTATATCAATAAAATATTTAACTTTTCGTCCCTAGACAAACGACCAAGCCGATTACATAATTTAGATGCTCGAGGATATGTTACGAGTGTGCGTGCTAGACTTTAAGAGAAGTTGGGGTGAACATTTGTCTCTCACTGGGCTTGTGTATAATAACAACCACCATTCCAGTATTAAAATGACACCTTATAAGGCTTTTTAGATGGTGAAGATCTCTCATTAGATGGTTTGAAGTTGGTGAGTCTGAGTTGATTTGACTTGACTTAGTACATCACACGATGGAGCAGATTAAACTTATTCGAGAGCAGTTGTTAACAGCCTAGAGCTTCCAGATGTCATATTCTGGTATGTGACGACGTGACTTGAAGTTCTGTGTTGATGATTGGGTATTCCTGATGGTCATGCCTATGACGGGTTTTATTAGGTTTATAAAGAAGGAAAATATAGACCCAAGATTTGTTGGTCTAACTCAGATTCTCAGAAGGGTAGGCCGAGTAGCGAATGAGATATACTAAGAAACTAATTACAAAGTCATTAAGGCCAAAGTGATAATTACAAAGTCGTTAAGGCCAAGTATCAAGATTGTTGGGCTTCTCTTCCATCTTATCCTCTTTTTTTCTTCAATCTTCTCCTCATCTTGTTCTTTATTTCCTTCCTTCATCTCGATTACAACTTCATTCACTTCTTCTGCGAAGTACTCATCAACTACAACAAGATCTTCATCGACTATTGCTAATGGAAGGACTTCATTAACATCAGCAGCGACACCATTTTTATCAACTGTTGGTGTTGTATAATTTTCTTTTAACTGCTGCAACATCAATGGCTTAGCATTCTTACAAATTTATTATTTTACACAAAAAGTATATAAATTATTAGTCTACCTTTGTTTTTCTTGTTATTTTGAGCTCTCCTCAATTTCTCATCTCGTATGAATGCAACAACTTCCATCATTGATAGTTCAAGGGGTGCAACACGCTCATACAAATTATCATCTTTATTTTTCTGTCCACAAAATTCTCACAAGACTGGTTGGAATTGTTCTTCTAAATATTTCATCATTTTTGTTCTCTATTGCAGAAATCAAGACAGTGATACCTTTCAAATTAGCCTTTAAGGCATCCATGATTGTGTCCTTGACTTCGTCCGCATATGACTTTAATGTTTCTATATAATTTTATTTTGTCTCACGGACAGTAGGTATGAGGTATGAATGCACAATTTACAAAAAAATATAAATAATACAAGACCTTCACTAAATTACAAATATTGCTATATAATAATAAATAAAGTTATACCTTTGTTATTTTTCCTTTGTACTTAAATGGATTACATTCAACAACATTATCGCTCTTTGTCGTGTGCCATCTAAGTTACTTTCCAATATGAGGAAAAACCTCATATATCCAAACCTGAAAATAATAAAATAAACAGATACCATCAAATACTATATAAATATATAAGAGTTTATTGTAAATCAAGTACATAATTGATAATAAGTACCAGAAATTCCCACGGAAAGCCATACAAAACATATAATGCATTCCCACTTTCATTTACACCTCGTTCTGCTTCTTCAAATTATTTGTGTTCTTTAAATACTTCACTGTTAAATTAAATTACTCTTTCCCCCAGAAATAACTCTTGAAAAAATCTAAATCATCGACCATATTAATGTGGTTTGAATCCACAACTTAGATCGATCGTGGGCAAGCAACATAGAGTGAACAAACCAAACTAAAGAGCACTTCAACTTCTGCTCCTTGTTCAATCTGGTACCCTTAATTATACTCATCAACTTTGTACCACTGATATTCTTATTCTTGGTCACTTTATAGTAAAATTTCTCATATTTCTCAAGTACTTTTTTCATTTTTGATTCACGGGGGTATATTGAGCAATTCAACCCCATAATCAATGCAAACTCTTTTAAGCTAAAACAAGCAGAATTATCATTCACACAAAACCACATCTCATGCAAATTTTTTATTTTTTTTTACACGACGCAACAACATATAATGGACCATTTTTCTATTGAACTTGTAATATTCTGGAATATGCCTTAAATGGCCAAAACAAGTAGAATTAAAATCATTATAAAAATTTTCCTGAACTAAAACATTTCTAAAATCATGATAAAGAGTTATTCTTGCTCTCACAAAACTTTTCGCTGAGAAATATCCTAACTTATCCATCCATGGAGTTAGATTATATGACCTACTAGAGATATCTCTTGCACAAATTGACAAGGACAGGGGATCATCATCCTCATCTCCAATATCTCAGCTATTCCTGCTACTCTCCTCATCTCCACCATCATTTTTTGTTCACTACATTCAACATCGCCAGTAGCCTGGGCACTACTATCCTCATAGTTATCGATCTCAACCATTGTATTCGAATCTGAGTTAGACTTAGGTTCTTCAACTATAACTTTTTTCTTTTTTGAAGATCTAGAAGCAACTTCTTCAACCTTTCTTTTCTTAGTTTTAGAAGGATTAGAAACAGATCTTTTTCCGCCTCTAGTTTTAGGAGTCATAGTGTATTATATACAAAAAAGTATTTTTCATATAAAAAAATCAACCACTAGTCTATTAATACAAACATAATAATGCTAAAAAAATATGAAAAAAACAACAGTTCCAACAAAAAATTCTACAATGTCATTGACATATACCCCATTAAAGTCGATCAAAATACAGTAAAAACTTTCAAATTGATAGGCCAAATAAATATAAAAAAATCAAAAATCAGTAAAAATAAAAAATAAAAAATTCCTATGCATTATCCATAGCAAAACTCAGTAATGATTCTCATTAAAAAGCGTGAACTAAAACGAGTGAGATTTTCAAAACTTTAAGCAAACATCTAAACTTCGCTACACTATCGCAATAAAAAAATCAAATAGGCAAACACGATTGAACTTACATCATACTCAGAAGATTGAAAAAGATCTTGGGAAGAAGATTGAAAAAACTTCGAATGAACTTGAGAAAAAGATTGATGAAAAATAGAAAAACTCAACTTCGTTTTTCAGGAACTCTTTTTCCTTTATGTTTTCAATAAAGGAAGATGGAAGAAGGAAGATGAAAGACAGAGGAAGACTTGTGCTGGAGAATGATCAGTTTTATGAAGGTTTATTTATTTCGATAAGGAAGGTTGAGAGGTTTATGGAAGACGAAGAGTTGTCTAACGTGTTCTGAGGTTTCCTCAAAAAATGTAATCTATTTTATTAAATAATTTTTATATTTCTTGGGAATGTAATATAATTATTTGGAGGAATGAATTTATTTAATTTTGAAGTGTTGGGATGAAAATGATATTTTATATAGGGCAAAGGGTCAAATATACCCTTGTACTAAAGGAAATAGTTTAAATATACCCTTCGTTATACTTTCGGTCCCAATATACCGCTCATGTTATACTTTGAGTCCAAATATACCCCTCTCATCATACTTAGGTGCAAATATCCCCTTAACTTTGACCGAAAAACATGTTACAAACTCAAAATCAAATTATTTACTCTCAATTTGCTTAGAAACTCACTTGTGTCACTTATCCCAACCGATTCCCTCCGTTTTGAGCTCTTATTTTCATTTTTCCATTATTAATCTATTTTTAAATTCTTGTACTAGAAATAATAAAATATGCATATCACACAACATCATTGTGCTGCATTTTCCCCTCACAAATTAAAAATCTTCAAATTTATTTCTATAAAATTAATCATTATATCCACATCTTCTTACTATTATAAAAGTACAAGAAAATTAATTAGCGTAGGTAGTCATCGATTTTTGGATGCTGAAAATTCTTAGAACATATCTCAATAGTGTATTTTCTTTGATTAATATTGACACTTTTTAGAAGAGGTTAAGCATGATAATTTTTTTTTAATAGAAAACCTCAATTCGAAAGAAAGAAAAATCATATTAGTTTTGAATATGATAAATCATTAGCTTCTTTTAAGAAGAAGATGCAAAGAAAAGGATTCAAAACGGAGGAAATGAGTTTCTAAAAGAATTAAGTATTTGAAATTCGAGATGCGTTATTTGATTTTGAGCTTGTCATGTGTTTTTCGTTAAATTGAGGGTAAATTTGTGTCAAAGTATAATCAGAAGGGTATATATAAACCCAAAATATAACGGAAGAGGTATATTTGGACCTAAAATATAACGAAGAGTATATTTATACTATTTCCAATAGTACAAAGCTATATTTGACCCTTTGCCCTTTTATATACATGTTTTTTTATCTCTAAATTTTTGAAGTGATGAAAAGGCCCATAACCCCACCACCTTTTCCCACTTTTTCACTTTTTTCTAATCCTAACCCTACAAATTAATTCAAAAAAGAAATTAAATAGCTATTGTGAAAATTATGTTTTGGAAGTGTCCCACATTCTAATTAATTTCTATAAACTACTTATAGGCATTTGTGTATCTTGACGCCTATAGAGCTAAAGAATTAGAGTTGTAGTTTTACCTTGAAATAAATGGCATTGTGGCTTCCTTTTCAGTTATGATGGTGAGCTAGTAGGTGTTTCACCTATTTTTAACTGACCCTATACTTCGCTACGATATGTAGATTGTTGTGCAGGTTACTTAAAATGTTGATAAATTAAAATATTATTTGATGCCTACAGTGGCTCCCTCGTCAGTTGTTAGCATTTGGGACAACACCTTTGAGCCATATACATATAGATGTCCCTTTATTTGTTTCCTAGAAAGGCTATTGATAATCATACCTATACTTTGCTTATAAGAGGTTTAAAATATCTAGAAAGACCGTATTGAATCCTGTAGAGCTATATTGAAATCTACTCATTTATGAACTTCATTTATGCCTAAATTGACATTACTAACACTCAATAGAGCCTTGTGTGCTTTAGGTGTTGTTAAAGGAGCCCATAAGGCTCAAATATAACTATAGGATCTTAAAAGGCTCAAGATACAAATTCATGAACTACTGAGTATGCTCATCGGAGAAAAAGAAAAAAAACTAAATATGCTTGAGATACAGTAAAAGGTAGAAAAGATATGGTAGTTGTTGTAACTAAGTTACTCATAGCGTTAGTTGTTGTAGATGATATAAGCATTCCGCATTAGATCTATATGCTATTAATAGAGACCCCATATTTATGTAAGACATAATGTTTTATTTGTATAAGTTACTTATATCCATAACTATTGTAGTTAGTTGTAGGAATCTTACTTATTCCTTCGGGGCTATATACATATTGCCTTAGGAGCTATCAAGATAAGTGGACACCTACAAGTTATTCCAGTAGCCTCTAGAGCTAATATAAAGCCAATGCACTATTATGGTTATCTATGGGGTTATACTGAGACTCGTTCACTTACGAGCCACTTGATTGCTAAAAAAGGATATATGTTGATGCCCACAAGGCTATCAATGTTGACGTCTAAGACTGATATGTGATGCCTATGAGTCTATATTGATGCCTAAGAGGCTATATACAGAATGTCTAAGAGGATATACGCAGAGTGCTTGAGGGGCTATTGAGAGTTAATGTGGATCAAGAGAATTGCCAATAGGGTATATAGATTAAATTCTACCAATCGAGCTTGAATAAATTATAGTATTTGTTGATTATATTGCACCTGCAGATCTTATGAGGACTCGAGTAGGCTGAATTGTTTGTTGTTTGTACCTGATGAGCTTATGGAAGCCCAAGTATGTGGCTATCTGACTAGTATTTGTTTGATAGATTCAAGAGAAGGTTAGTGCTCTCACCTTATTCACTTACTTTAAGTGTATTATAATACACGATCAGTTATTCTATTGTCTTTTATACTCGGCAAATTATTCCATAGTAACGTCCCATTGCCTGGGAGCTACATTCTTGCCTACAGATCCTACTATATAGGTTCACAAGTCTCCATATATTAGTAGTGTTGTCGAGTTACGGCAAATTGGTCAGTTTAACTTTCTCCAGAGTTTTCAGGTATAAAGTTTTGCTAATGTTTTGTCATGTTCACCTGATGGGTAGGTCGGCCCCCTATTCGGATCAAGTATATTACTCTTAGAGGCTTGCACTCTGTGGATTGTATGTGTGTTGTCAGTTATGATGATCTGTTTTTCTCTTTCACCACAATGACTTGTTAGCTCTGATCGTAGAGGGCTATGCATGTCAGTTCAAATGTTTCTACATATCTTGGTGGCCTAGAAGGCCGACACCTGATTTTTCCCATTATATATGGATTTCTATGGCTAGGTGAGTTTATAGAGGCCTTTGTGGGTTGAGGGCTTAATTTTAAGTTGAGCTGTACTTGTTTGTTTTTATTGATTTTGTGGCTGGTATTACACTAGTAACATAATGTTAAGCATGGTTCAACTCAAGGCCTAAGTTTTGATACCAGGTTTCATTTACGGCACTTGAGTTTAATTTGGGGAATGAGAATTATTGTGTTTGAATGCATAAGTACATCCTATATAACCAACATCCAGATATAATATTTTATAACAACAATTTCATGCTACGAAGCATTTGATTACAAACTAGAACCAGTTCATAGTGATGTAACACCTACCCATAGGTTTTCCCCATAATTTCATGAACCTAGTGTTCTAACCCATAATTCCACAATTAAGAATCGTTCTAATAATTATAAGGTGTTAGCGGACTAATAGACGAAGAAGTTGATTGAAAAACTTACCTCGACAAAGAATTATCCCCCTAGCCTTGAGAAAATCGCCCTTGTATGGCTCTCAAACAATGTTTTTGAGTTTATGATTAAAACTCGGCAAACTAGACTTATGTTGGAATTAATGCATCAATGTTTAGTCATTCGAAATTGTCTCTTAGTTTTTCAAGAAGTCTCTTTAAAATTTCGTAATACATGTATCTAGTAAATTGTGATACATATATTTAGTTATTTGTGCAAGACTTTTTGTTTTCTATTTTGAGTAGTATAAATAGTGATGTCGTTGATGATTGTAATCATATCAAGTGGCCTTAAGTAGCCTATAATAAACTTGAGTATTCTCTAAAAATACTATTTTCCTTCCATATTTCCTACAAATTGGTATCAGATCAGATTTTTGTTCTTAATATGGGGTTAGGTGAAGAAAAAAATATGGCATCCAAAACAAATGAAGGTGTTGATTCTTCAATTGTTCTTACTCCTTTTTTTGATGGAACTGATTTTGAATACTGGAAGATAAGAATGAGAACACATTTGAAAGTTTAAGGTTTGTGGACTATTGTTGCAATAACTTTGAAGAGCCAGACAACGATGGTGATCTTACAGCAGCAGAGATAAAAAATCTTGAGGCTAAGTATCGTCAAGATGCAAAAGCCTTGAGCAACATCCAAATGTGAGTCTCAAGAGCATATTTTGCAAAAATTGCTACTTGTGAGACTGCAAAGGAAGCTTGAGATTCTCTGGAAACTGAGGTGTATGGTGACGAAAAGGTACGCACTATAAATCTTCAAACTCTTAGAAGAGAGTTTCAAAATTTGAAGATGATAGAATCTGAAAAAATTGATGAATGTTGCACAAGAGTCATGAATATAGTTAATGAAATGAGAAATCATGGTGATACAATTTCTAACCAACAAGTTGTGGAAAAGATTCTAATTAGTGTCACCGAAAAGTATGAGTACATTGTTGCTATCAGTGAGGAGACAAAAGATCTTTCTAAGCTTTCAATCAAAGAGCTAGTTAGATCATTTCGTGCACACGAGAAGCGAAGATTTCTTCGTGAAGATCAACCCAAAGGGATGACTTTCCAGTCAAAAACAAATGAGAATTCTCAAAATTTTTCAAAAAATCAACAGAAGAAGAATTACAAACCAAAAAAGAAGCAGGATCATGATGGTTCTTCCAAGAAGGTTGAAGAAAAATGTGAGAAAAACTCTAGTCTTTTTTGTAAAGTTTGCAAAAATACTAATCACAATGCAGAAAAATGTTGGCACAAAGGCAAGCCCCAATGTAACTTTTGTAAAAAGTCTGGTCACGTTGAAAAGGATTGCTGGCACAAGAAACGGGAGCAAGCAAATTTTTGTGAAAACAGGAGGAAGAAAGGGAAGAAAACCTTTTCTTTGCTTCTAAATCTGATGCTTCAACAAAAAGCAATGAATGGTATGTTGATAGTGGTTGTATTAATTACATGACTGGAGATGAAAAGGCTTTCCTCTCAATTAATAATAACATCACTACTAAAGTGAGAATGGGGAATGGAGCCTTAGTTGATGCGAAAGGTAAAGGTACTATTTCGATCAACATGAAAGGAAGCGGTAAGCAAATTCATGATATTCTTTATGTTTCTGTCTTGGAAGAACATTTGCTTAGTGTTGGTCAATTCATGGAAAATGGTTATTCTCTTGTGTTTAGAGATAATTATTGCAGGATTTATGATAAAATTGAGCCAAATCAAGTCATTGTTGAAGTAATGATGATAAAAATAAACTTCCCTTTGCAATTTCATTACAATGCATTAAAAATGAAATTGTAGATGATTCATGGCTTTGACACAAAAGATTTTGTCACTTGAATTTTCATGGTTTGAAGCTTCTCAAGCAAAAAGACATGGTGCAAGGCCTTCCTGAGATACATACTGAGGTGGATCCATGTCAAAGTTGTATAATGGGAAAGCAACATAGGAAGTCTTTTCCAAAAGGGTGTCTTGGAGAGAAAGTGTACTTTTGGAACTAATCCATACCGACATCTGCGGACCAATGAAGACTCCATTTGTTGGAAGTCAAAGGTATTTTCTAATATTTATTGATGATTTCTCAAGAATTACTTGGGTTTATTTCTTGAAAGAAAAGTCAGAAGCATTTGCTACATTCAAGAAATTTAAAGCCCTTGTTGAGAAGCAAAAAGGTTGCAGAATCAAAACCATTCGCAGTGATAGAGGAGGTGAATACACAAGTTGAGAATTTGAAGAATATTGTAAAAATGAAGGCATTTAGAAGCAACTTGCAGCAGGGTATACTCCTCAACAAAATGGTGTGTCTGAAAGAAGAAATAGAACAATTGTTGAAATGACTAGAAATATAATGAATGAGAAAGAGCTGCCAAAATATTTTTGGGCAGAAGCAATGCATACAGCAGTTCATATCCTTAACAGATGTCCAACAAAGGTACTAAAGGATAAGACACCAGTTGAAGCTTGGAGTGGAATTAAAGCTTATGTAAGTCATTTTAAAATTTTCGGATGTATTTGTTATGCTCATGTACCTGTTGAGAAAAGAACAAAATTGGATGAAAAAAGTTAAAAATGTATATTTCTTGGTTATAGTGATGTGACAAAAGGATATAGGCTTCTCGATGTCAAAACTAACATACTTGTTAGTAGAGATGTCATTTTTTATGAAAAAACAACATGGAAATGGGAGGATAAAAAGATAGAGAATACTGCTATCATATCTTCAAATCAAGAAGAGGATGAGAAAGATGAAGATGTATCTCAAGGGAGAGAAATCCCAGATTCAGATGATGAAGAATCACCTCCAAGAGGAACAAAAATGTTGAGTGACATTTATCAAAGATGTAACTTTGCCGGTGTTGAGCCAGAAAATTATGAAGAAGCAATAAAACATGATTTTTGGAAGAAAGCCATGGAAGAAGAAATTTGGATGATTTAAAAAAAATAATACTTGGGAGCTTGTGGCTATACCCAGAGAAAGAAAAGTTGTAAGTCTAAAATGGATTAACAAAATCAAACTCAATCAGGAAGGAGATATTCAAAAGCACAAAACAAGGTTGGTTGCTAGAGGCTTCATGCAAAAACCAGGTATTGATTTTTATGAAACTTTCTCTCCAGTTGCTCGTCTTGAGACAATTAGAACTGTAATTGATGTTGATGCACAAAAGAAATGGAAGATATTTCAACTTGATGTTAATTGATGAAGAGATTTATGTTGAGCAACCTCAAGGATTTTTTGTTCAAGGGGGAGAAGAGAATGTGTACAGGCTAAAAAAGTTCTTTACGGGCTGAAGCAAGCTCCAAGTGCCTGGTATAATGAAATTGATACATACTTTCTGAAAAATAATTTTCAGAGAAGTAAAAGTGAAACTACTTTGTATGTGAAGAAAGTACATGGCAGCATTATCATTGTTTGTCTCTATGTGGGTGATCTGCTCTTTACAGGAAATGAGAAATGATATAAAGATGATGCAAAATTTCAAGCAAGATATGATGCAAGCTTATTAAATGAGTGATCTTGGGTTGCTAAATTATTTCTGGGCATCGAAGTTTCTCAAGTGAAAGAAGGAATTTTCATTTCTCAAATGAAGTATACTAAAAGTATTCTTCAAAAATTCAAAATGATGGATTGCAGGTCTGTGGCCATACCATTAGCAGCAAATGAGATGTTTAGAAAAGATGATGGAGAAAAGAAAGTTAATAGCTCACTTTATAGGAGCTTGATTGGAAGTTTGCTATATCTTACTTCAACAAGGCCAGATATTATGTTTGCTGCTAGTTTATTATCCAGATTCATGCAAGAACCAAGCCAAGTGAATTTTGGAGCTGCAAAGCGTGTTCTACGCTACTTACAAGGAACAATGGATTATGGGATAATGTACAAATTTGGTGGAGATTTGAACTTAATTGGTTATTCTGATAGTGATTGGGCTGGAAGTATAGATGACATGAAGAGTACTTCTGGTTATGCTTTCTTATTTGGATCAAGTATTTGTTCTTGGTTATCAAAAAAGCAAAGTGTTGTTGCTCAATCTACTGTCGAAGCAGAATATGTTTCAGCATCTAAGGCTACTTCTCAAACTATTTGGCTTAGGAGAATATTTGAAGACATTGGTGAAAAACAAAAAAGAGGGATTGTTCTGTATTGTGATAACAAATCAGCAATTGCAATTGCCAAGAATCCAGTCAGCCATGAAAGATCAAAGCATATTTCCATCAAGTATCATTTTATCCGAAAAGCACAAGAGAAAGGCGAAATTCAGTTGCATTATTGTCAGACAGGAGAACAACTTGCTGACATCTTCACCAAAGCATTCCTAGAGAAAATTTTTGCTATTTTTGAGAACACATTAGAGTTATCAAGCAAATGCATTAAGGGGGAGTTTTGGAGTTAATGCATCAATATTTAGTCTTCTGAAATTGTCTCTTAGTTTTTCAAAAAGTCTCTTTAGAATTTCATAGTACATGTATCTAGTAAATTGTGGTACATGTATTTAGTTATTTGTGCAAGACTTTTTATTTTTTATTTTGAGTAGTATAAATGGTGATGTAGTTGCTGATTGTAATCATCTCAAGTGGCCTTAAGTAGCCTATAATAAACTTGAGCATTCTCTAAAGATACTATTTTCCTTCCATATTTCCTACAACTTAAACACAACCCTTTATTTGCTGCAATAACCCTATTTACGCTCCAGTAGACTCGTTGTAGTGTTCATATGGTTGTTGTATTAGACTAGATGTAGCGACTTACGGACCTCACCCACAATAATTTTTTTATCTATGAAATTGTTTAGAAAAAAGACTTTAACTTTCTACTTGAAACTCATATTAACAAACTTTCTACTCGTATTAACTTTGAACATACATTACCATTCAAATTAAAATGTAAACTAATAAGTTCATTAGAAATGATATCATAAAATTTCATATAATTAATTAGAGTATTATCAATTTCTCTTTGCAGTTGATTTCAAAATGGGTCACATCAATTCATTTTGACACGCATCTCAAAAATCACTTTGCTAAACTATGCATTCTTTACCAATAGACTTAATCCTCATAATTTGTAGGAGTAATAAGAAAAAAAATGTTATCTACTAGAGGAGTCGGGAACGGCAAGTGGAGGAATTAAGAAAAGGACTGACAAAGGTTTCAGTAGGTCGGGTTGAATTCTTTTGTTTAATTTTCCAAAATTAAAAATTCAATTTTTATTGTTAAATTGGACCATGAGCCACATGTCATAATTTTATTGTTAACCTTTTCAAGATACCGCATGTGAGTTACACACACAATATATTTTTATGTGAATTGTCATTTTGTGTTCAGTAGATATATATTTGTTATTATTAAGGTGTCTAATAAGTACTAGCTCTCGTTAAGGCGTCTAAGTGAATTATGCGGACAACTTTTATAAGGGGCCATGAATGACTTAAGCCGGAAAAAAACTATAGATATGTTTTAGTTATATTCTTGCATATAAGTTGTTAAATCATGTGCTTACTCAAAATTCCTTATTTTGTTGGTGGCTACTGCTTTTTTCTTAAAGGATTTTTGGAGAATTGATCGAAGATTTTCCATTCTTGTTTCAATGTGGTTTCTCATATTTGGGTGACAAACTCTTTGGTTCATGTTAATTAATGAAACTACTTCTATTATTATTACTATTTCTAGTTTTCTTTCAAAGAATTAATATTTTTTCCTATGCTTAATGATTTAATATTTTATTGGACTGTAATTAATATTCATTGATTTATTCTAATCATGTGTTGTTTTATTCAGGTAATCTCTCGATTCTCTTTCTCTTCCATATTAGCCCCTCCCCCCCCCCCTCTTCCCCCTTTCGCCTCTCTCACCACAAGCAAGATAGCAGCCATCATCGGCTGTGTTATTGCCGGAAAGTGTGGTCGGTATAAATCCGTAATAGATCTATCTATTAAATAAATTATAAGGTGACTTTCCAACCATTTCCATGGACTTCCGGCGACTTCCAACCATTTATATTGATTTCCATGGACTTTCGAAAACATCTAGCAATTGCAACGACATCCAAATTCAGGTTCTTTTCTATTTTAAACCTCGCGGCACTATCATGTCTATTTCAATCTTCTCTTGCTCTTTGTAGAATATATTAGCAACTCTTTATATTAACCTGCTTAAACCTTATTCTAAGTTTAGTTGCATTTTTAATTGTTGAAAGCATGTGACCTTGATTTCTTTGCATAGTGTAGTATAGGTAATGCTTGTGTTATTTTTATAATTATGTATTAACTAACTCATTATATTTTTTGTTTTCCATTTAACTTACTTGAGACTTAGTGAGTCTCAGCTGGGGTCGGGGGTGAGGGGCAGGGGCAGGGAAGGCTATGAGATTAAGAGGGTTGCAAGGTTGATAGTAGCGTCTTGGGGCAAAGGGACTTTGTCTAGGAAGTCCATTGAGTCAGTGAAGATCCTTAAGAATATGAATATCAATATAGCTTACATTTAAGAGACTATATGGGTTGGTTCTAAGGATCAGGAGGTGGACGGGTTGAAACTTGGAAATTCAAGAAGTCTAGGAACAAAGGGAGAAAAAGGTAGATATTAAGAGGATTAATGATATAATGTTGACGATCAACATAGTCATTAGAGGGATAACTTTGAATGTCGTTAGTGCATATGCTCCATATTCAGGCTTTGAAGAAGAGGGAAAGATGCATTTTGGGAGGGTCAACATGCAATTTTGAGAGGTATTCTGATTATTAAGAAGGTTTTCATTGACGGAGATTTCAATGCACACATTGCAGAAACTTCTAGTAGTTTTGATGATGTACATGGCGACATTGGTTTTAGGGTTAGAAGCTATGGTGGAATCTTGATCTTGTATTTTGCTAGAGGCTTCGAGTTGGTGATAGATAACTCATACTTTTCGAAGAACGATGATCACTTGATTACCTTTTGCATCAAGGTGGCTACAATTCAGATAGATAATTTGCTTTTGAGGAAAAGTGATAACTTGTAAGGGTTGCAAAGTTATTATGAGTGAGAATCTTGCTACTTAACATAAGTATTTGGTGTTTGACTTGGATATTAAGCGAGGGAGGGAGGAAGAAGAAGTTATATGTGTGGCCTAGAATTAAATGAGAGGTATGAAAAATTCCCTCTCTCATGGAAGTTCATGGCGATGATATCTAAATGAGTAGTAAGGAAGCAAAAAACATATACAATAAGATAGCTAGTTGCAATAGGATAATAATCCATATATGTGCTAGGAGTGTCGAAGGGTAACTTTGGTCGATGTCGAGGGTATTGGTGGGGGAATGGAAAAGTTCAAGGCAAGTGGAAACAAAAAAGGTTGCATATGTAAAGTGGGTGGACAGCACGAACAAGGACAAAAAGTGGGTAAGAAGGGAAATATATAAGGTAGCAAGGACGGAGGCTAAGTTAATGATAACATTAGCTAAGACAACAACTTTTGAAAGACTATATATTGAACTACGAGACAGTTAGAGAAACGAATTTTTACAGGCTTGTGAAGGTGAGAGAGGGGAAGGCTTGAGACTTGACTTGGTTCAAGTGAAGGGTATCAAAGATGAAGAGCACAAGTTGTTAACGGAGTATACCCTCATTAAACATGTCAATCATACATTCATGAACTAATGAACGAAGAATGGGACAAAGATATTATGTTGGGAGAGTTGCAACACTTTGAGAGACATTGACATTTTTGGTATTTTAGATATATTGAGGTTGAGGAGGTAAAACATGCTATTAGTGGGATGAGCATGGGTGAACAGATGAGATCCTCGTAGATTCATTGAAAATAATGGGTAGAGTAGGTTAGGAGTGGTAGACTAGCTTGTTTAATGTCTTATTTTGAAAGTCAATAGGGGAGTGAATTAAAAATTCCTTCAGTCGACTTTCTGTGTTAAAAAGTTGACTCACCTGCAGAATAACATAACAACATAAAATAAGAGTAAATGCAGTAAGTAAAAGACTCATAGAGTTTTTATACTAGTTTGGAACACTAATGTGGTCCCTAATTTCGGTCCCCTTGGATTACAAGGGTTTATTTAAGAGCCTATTGAGGACTAGGGTGCTACAATAAGTTACGACTGAGTAACATGTCTGATATGCAAATCATATCTTCTATTTTGACACAGCATCTACTTGTATAACCTATATTTATATCTTTATTTCTTTTTTCTTTTTCAATTGTATACTCATGAGAATACAATGTTTTAGGAAAAACAATAGAAGACAATAGTACAAGTTCAATTGAAGTGCATACTTCACAACTAAGGCGAGGAGAGAACTGTTTAATATTTGTGGAAAACTCTTATTAATGAATAACCCAAGGGTATTTCAAATCAAGGATCTTAGACGAGTCCTTGATTTCTTTTTGGTTGATTCATGTCCATATTAGATATGTGCATGAGCAAAACCGTTTTCTTTCTTATTTGGAGATCTTCTTGTAGTATTGATTCTCTTCCTTCTCTTAAAGATCTTTGTGTGATCTAATACCTTTTTGATTTGATCTTATCTTCTAGATCTTAGTCAGACTCTAGGATTGTGGTGTGATTAATTTTGTATCCGTTGAATGGTGACTTTCCTTTTTATTGTTGATTTAGTAAGTGCAAATTGATTTCTTCCTTTCTGGTACTACTTTGATGTCTAGTTCTTTGTTTTTTTGAATTTCTTGCCTGTGAATTTATCAACATATGGGAGGGGTATTTCATTGTCAAAATTAATCAATTATATGAGGCTATCGTTTTTACTACAGCTAAGTTGCTTGAAGAAAGGCGGTAAGGTACAATGATTACGTTGTACGAAAAACAAGTATGAAATATAAATTTACAACAATTGCAGGGATATAAAATTGTTAAGCCATATATACTATGAAAGTTTGAGAAAGAGTGGTGGAGATGAGTGAAAAGGGGTGACTCTATTTCCAAGAATTAGTTTGGAATTATGCCAAGGTGTTCGGCTTCAAACGTCATCCATCGTGTGAGAAGGCTGATAGAAAAATATCAAGAAAGGAATAGGACTACATATGGTATATATCGACCTTGAGAATGCATGTGATAAAGTACCAAGAGAATTATTATGATGATGCATTGAGGCAAGAGGTGTGTCGGTGGCCTACATTAGATAAGGATATGTATGAAAGATCTAAAACATGTGTAAGAACTATTAAAGGATATTATAAGCAATTTCTTGTGGAGATGGGGTAACACAAGGGTCAACTCTTAGTCCATTTCTATTTGTCTAGTGATAGATATATTATTCTGAAACATTCAAGATGAGATGTCATAGTGTATGTTATTTATAGATGACAGAGGGATTGATTGGTGATACGCAATGGATTTAATTCTAGGTTGGAGGTGTGGAGACAAACTTTAGAGACTAAATAATTTAGGTTGAGCAGGACCTATACAGAACATCTAGAGTGCTGATTCAATGATATGATGCATTAGGTAGGCATTTAAATAAGACTTGACACACAAAATATACTCAAGAGAGATAGGTTCAAGTATATTTGATGTGTAATCTAGTGGAGTGGGGATATCGACTATGAAATCACATTTTGTATTGGCACACGTGGATGAAGTGAAGGTTTACCACTTAACTTTTATGTAATAAAAAGGTACCGTCAAAACTCAAAGGTAAGTTCTATGGGACTGGGTGTTGGCTAGTCAAGAAAATCTATGTTCAGAAGATCCATGTTTTGGAGATAAGAATATTGAGGTGGATGAGCTGTCATACTAGAAGAGATAAGATTAGAAATAAGGATATGGATAAGATGGGGAGTGACTTCCGTGGTGGAAAAATGAGGGAAACAATACCAAAATAGTTTGGACGTGTGAAGAAGAGATGCATAGACACACTAGTGAAGAGGTGCAAGAGGTTATAAAAGGCGGATGTAGGCCGAAGAAGTATTGGAAAAGATTGTAAGACACGATATGATGCAACTTTAGGTTAGAGAGGACATGAACTTAGATAGTAGCGTGTATAGGATGAATATTAGGGTAGAAGGTTAGTAGGTATTGCTGTTTTGGCTTCTGTATAGTAGTCTTTGCACTGTTTCCTTGTTCTTCGCTATATTCTCTTTATTGTCTCCTTCTTCTTTATATCCAAATTTATTGGGATTTTTAGTGCGAATTACAAATAAAACAAATTATGACTATATATATCTATATATGACTACATATATATATATATATCATCAAGTGTATCATCAAGTGTTCCATCTTCTCTTTTTGAGCCATTTCTCTCAGTATATCCTCTTTTTGATGGATTTTTAGTCCAACCACTGCCTATTACCTCAACATCTCTGGTGTAACATTGTTGTTCATGGCCTTGTTGACTGCATCTAAGTATATGTAGAAACACTCTAGCAATACCTCAACGAGTCATAGATTAGAAAGAGTGGATGACCATGAGTAGGTTACAATTTATTTGGAGTTAGACTTCGCTTAGTTTCTAATATGTAACATGAGTTGTATTGCATGTTGATTTGATATTTAGAAATAGTTGTTGCTAGTTTGATGAAACTAAGTATTGCTACTAAGATTTAGCATGAAATTTGTTGAATTGATTAATCAATGATATTATGGTTAGTGAAATTGTAATTACTCTGTGATGTGATGATGTTTTTGAATAAGGACATTATTACTATGAATGCTTAGCTTGATGTGTTACCTTGACATGAAATTACAAAGAATGTCATATTAAGATGTGCATATGTAGTGAGTATATCACCACTATTCAGATAACAAGTGACTCGAGTATGATGTGAGCCTACAGACGAATAATTTGTGTGATTGAGTAATATTTCATCACAATACATGGATACCCAAGTTTCCTGCAGGTCATGACTAGATAGAAAAATATAAGAAACTTTAGCACTTGTATACATATGGGAGTGAGTTTGATATCTTGAGAGGTGTCTGATTGATTCGTGCAATTATTAGGCAACTGCAAGGCCAGGAAAGATATGATTTTCATTTGACTTGTCTTTGTCTTGGATAAGTGTTTAATAACTTGAAATATTTGGTTGTCGCTTGAAAAGATGTATGCTGATTTTATTGATAGATTGTATTTGATTTGTGATGATGACATGTTGATATGGTATGAATTCTATCTTCATTATGTATTGTGTGTAGACTAGACTTATGTTTGTACTCTACCAGAAACTAGACAAGACTAGGTCATTGAGAAGTGAGAGTTATTTGTAAATATTTTTAAAGAAGATGTTTTGTGATGTTATTCTAATTTATTACAGAGGTTTTATATAATAAATTTATTAATGGGGAATGATAGTAAGTGTTCGCCTATCTAGTTAAATTAGAGTAGTTATTCCCTTTGTCCCATAATTTGGGTCATGATAGTCAATGCTGAAGTGTTATATGTTATTATATGCAAACTCATCCAATGACAAGAGTTGGTCCTAATAACTAATGTCCACCAACACCTAAATACTCCACTTAAACTGCCCATTAATTTAGAGTGAAATCTTGTACAGAAATCAAGCCTCGTGTCCAACTCAGCTTGCAAGGTACTTCAACAATTAGAATACATCATGTAAATATATATATAAAAAAATAATAGTTTTTGAAACCTTGTGAAACCGAACAAACTCTTGAAGATAACTCTTGACTAACTTTTTTGCATTATAGGCTACCTAAACCAATGTAAAGTGCTTAGTCAAATTGTCAACAATCATCCATATAGAATCAAACTTACCATAGATCTTAGGAAGACCAACCACGAAATTTCTCTCTCACTTTCATTCAAGAATGAGCTTCCTCTAAAGCATACCTTCGAGCCTCTAGTGCTCATACTTAACTTGGTGGCAATTTGGAGACTAATCAATGAACTCCATAGTATCTTGCATCAAAACAACACAAAAATCAGTATGCGAAGCATCACATTGAACTGTAAAATCTTTACCATCCACAAGAAGAGATAAAATAGTTGATGTGGTCAGCAAAGTATTAAGGATTTGGAAATTCTCCTCACTTTCATCACACTACTGAAATAAAATATCCTTCTGTGTCAGATGAATTAATGTTGAAGCAGTAGCAACAAACTTCAAAAAAGTGATGGTAATATCTAGCTAATCCCATGAAACTACAAATATATGACACAAAAGTAGACCTATCCTAATTGAAGAAACCTTAACCTGATACAAGAACGAGGTTTTTGTACTTTTGTTGCAACACAATAAAATAGAGATTTTATCGTGGAAACCTTCCTAACTCAAGGAAGGGAAAAACAACATCGAAGTTTTATATTAATTCAAGATTTACAACTCAGTTAATTAATGAATCTAACTCTAAACCTCTACCCTTTTCGATAAACTATATTCGAAAGCTCTCCACTCACCATGAAGTCAAACTCGCTTCTTGTTTACAAAAACTCTCAAGTCTTCTTAACTCTAACCACCCAAGAAGTCAAACCCAGTTCTTGTTTACAAGTCTCACAATCTCTCTCTCAACTTTACCTCCAAGAAGTCAAATCCACTTCTTGTTACAATTCTCTCAAGACTCTACCCCCAAGAAGTAAAACCCTCTTCTTGTTACACAATCCAGGAATTATTACAACTCAATAGTAAGCCTAGAACAAATCAACAAAGACTAATAACTCTAGACTTTAATTGATCAGACTTCAATAGTCAATAGTTCAGAGTAGAACAAAATGCATGAACCTGGTTCTTACGTTGCTGTGATGAAGCTCTGCATTTTTTCTCTAATAACTACTGCTCTCAAGATGATAAATTTCGTGAATATGCAATTGCTATCGTTTTGGCTTTGCTAGAATAATTCTCTCGATTTTTGTAATGGAAAAGACATTTTTTCTTTCAACTTCTTGAACCTTTTATAGAGTTTGATTTGCTTTCATCAACTTCTACAAGGAAAGGAAGTACAAATTATTTTCCTTCTTGAACTTGTCTATATTTACTTCTTTCCTTATTTGACTTGAATTGTAATTTCTTTATTTCTTACCTTATTTGAGTTGAATTGCTACTTCTTTTTTCTTTCCTTCTTTATTTCTTTCCATATTTGTTTCCTTCTTTCTGCATTTTTTTCTACTTTGTCGCAATTCCTCATAATTGTACAGGTTATCGTCTGAGTTCCTGGTTCACCTGATAGAGTACACATACGACAACAAGTAGTGAACCATATTTATTTTAGCAATCGTCAAAACTACTTTATATGTACACCTACTTCCCAACACTTTCCCCCTTTTTGATGATTATAAACAATGCTTTGTTACACATCAAGAACTACAAACCATCAAGACTCTTTGTCAATCATCAAAACTACAAACATCATGTTCTCTCTTTCCCCAATAATTTCCCCCTTTTTGATGATGACAAACTATGCATAATATGTCCCTAACAAACATCATACAACTTTCTCCTTTAGGCATCATTGAAAATCAATAATCAAATAACATTCAATGAGTGCAAAATCACTTTTTAACTCATGACCACTTGGGAAACACTTTCAAGTATACTTCTACTAGCAAAGTTTATATGAGGATATTATCTATCTTAAACTCATACACGATCAAGATCTTTAATGAGAAACATAATAACAAATATGTACCAGTTTAAGCCATTAGAGCCTTAAATCAAAAGCATACGATATCATGAGTATGAGACAAACATAAGCACATTAAAGAGTAAATAAATTGAGGATAATGATTGGGACGAAGATTACGAAAGTTAGGAGCAAAGGAATATTTACTGCCATTAATAAAAAAATTAGTATGTCCATTGTACACCAGCTCTTTCGTTCTGATCAATTTTCTTAGAGAAATTTCATCAAGAGCAACATGAGGTCCATCATCAGTTAATCATAATAAGATTCAAGAAGACCATGTAAATATTCTCAAGTATTAGGACCAATAACAAATGAGTTTTAGAGCTCTTCTTTTTTTTAAACTTCTCATTTTTTTGAGTTCTGCTCCATACCATTTTCACTCCTCCAAGGCCTTTTTTGTATAGCCTTTTTCTTGATGACATTTCGAAGGAGTATCAACTATAAGTAAAAGTTTTACCACATTTGGTTACAATAGAGATGTGTTTATAAATAATGAAGGCAAACATCAATAATAGTTTAATCCTATAAGAATTGTTCCCCCTAAGAGATAGGCTGGTTATACACTTGGAATGGATGGATTACCAATTTGGAGTTTGTGAACCTGGTTCAAAAGTGGGAGGTAAAATAAGGTTCCCCTGAATTAAATCATGAGTGGCTTCAAGACTAAGGTTTTCATCATTAGAGCGGTTTGAGATTGGGTGATTCTCATTGTCAAAGAGGGTTCTTGGTGATTATGTAAAAGATTTGGATTTTGATGATTGACCAGGTTCACTAGTGCTTATGTTTGACCCAAACTCAGGAAATTCATGCATTCTAAAGGATGGTACATACCTGAGTATTACAGAGAAACCAGGTTTCCCTTTTTTGTGTCCCTCCATGATTTACTTAATGGTGTTATCAAAAGAGTAGGGATAACATTCGCAAACCTTCTAAACATTGTTTGAGATGTGCCTGGAGTGTGTACTTGTTGCAGTACGAGACTGAGTTAGCAGATATTTATTCTATAATTACTCAAGCATAAGATTATTAGTTTACTAACCAATTGTTAAAGGAAATCATGATAATGCATTAGCTTGTTTCGATAAGACTAGACTTTGGCTGATTTTTCTCAAGTTTATCATATTCAAGGCCTTCATAAGTATGTTTGCATCATCATATTCTCCTAGATCAAAGGAATATCTAGTCGTGTAACAGAGAACCAACCCCTATCAATTTTCAATAACTTCCAATGAATAACAAGGACCAGGTTCACACAATGAAGTTCCCCCGAAGGTGTATCATACTCTAAGTGTCCTGATTGTTCTATTATTCTCCCTATATCTAAGACCATAGGTTAGTACGGTAACTCATGTTGCAGGTGCATCAACTATTGTTAGATGTGAACCAGGTTCATTTACAATGTTCCCTAAATTTGCATCATCAAAGATGTTTGATATCATGTTACTTTCTTCAACTTTTTAAATCTTGTCTCTTTCATTTTTCTCATCCTTTTCAAGGACTACAATGTCACCTTGAAAATCAAAGATCAAGATGAAATTTTCAACCATTTTGGCACATATTTGGAGCATGCACTATTCATATAATGGCCTGACCTTTTCTCTCTCACCTTCACCTGAAACAGTAGTCAAAGATTAGTCTTTAGAACCCAAATTAGCTTGGGCCCCTTTATGTGAGTAAAAGAATGAATAAGATTTGTTATAGCCCATAAAGGCAAATAAGAAAACCTTTTATCTGGAGCATTTTTATTTGGAAACAGGCTCTTAACCGTTTCAGCCTCTTTCTTTTTGGTGAACTTAATATTTTTCTCAAAAGCCTCAAATAGAGCGTTACATTGATTCTTTAAATGACCTGAGTTTCCATAATGAATGCTACATTGATTCTTTAAATGACCTGAGTTTCCATAATGAATGCATAAACTTTTAGACATGTGAATAGAGTGTGCTACAAGATTATTTTATTTTCTAAAACGTATCCCACTTCGACTGGTGATTTTTCTTTCTTAAATCTGAGTTAAAATTTCAGAGGACCTAGTCCATATAAGATTTCGTTCCAAATCAAGTTTTTCTTGTAGCAACCTATTTTTTTCAATTAAGGCCTGGCAATTTATGGTTAACAGTTTTATTTTATTTTTCCAAAGCTAATTGAAGTTCACAAGCAGAGTTGTTTTCCCTTGTGACTTAACTCTGAGGTTTGAATATGTTCTTTTAATTTATTTTGAATACATTGATAGTGTTCTCAATGATTATCATTTTCTTCTAGTAAAGATGCATAGTTTTCCATTATTTGGTCTCTTTCAGAACTAATTGACTGATATGCATCTGTGAGAGTACTCAATATAGATTCTAGTTCTCTTTTAGAGTAAGAATCAATATTTACTTTAATGTGATGAAGACTTACCTTACTTTGTTTGTCATCTTCTTCATCATCTTCAAAATCTATTTCAGCAATAAGTGCAAGAAAATCATATTTATTTGTTTGTTCTATTCCAAGTAGTAATTGATTTTTGAATCCTTCATCCTCGGATTCTTTTTCTGATGAGTCCCCGTAGCGAAGGCCCTTTTCATTGTGAGATCAGCTTCTTGATTGTTCATTCATTTGCTTGTGGGAATGTACATATCATTCTTGATTTCTTTTACTTTCTCTGAACCAATCCTATTTTCTCTAGAGATTTTAATGAAAAGGACTTGATAAAGTGAACATAGTTCACTACTTGTTGTCGTGTGTGTACTCTATAAGGTGAATCAGGTTCCCAGATGTGATTGCAGATGACCTATACAATTATGAGGGATTGCGACAAAGAAAAAAATGCACAAAATAAGAAGGAAAAGAAGGAAACAAATATGGAATGAAATAAAGAAGTAGCAATTCAAGTCAAATAAGGAAAGAAATAAAGAAGTTACAATTCAAGTCAAATTAGGAAAGAAGTAAATATAGATAAGTTCAAGAAGGAAAATGATTTGTAATTCATTTTCTTGTAGAAGTTGATGAAGGCAAATCAAACTCTATAAAAGGTTTAAGAAGTTGAAGGACAAAAATGTCTTTGCCATTACAAAAATCGAGAGAATTATTCTAGCAAAGCCAAAAACGATAGCTATTGCATATTCACGAAATTTATCATCTTGAGAGCAGTAGTTATTGGAGAAAAAACACAGAGTTTCGTCACAGTAGCGTAAGAACTAGGTTCACGCATTCTGTTCCACTCTAAACTATTGATTGTTGAAGTCTGACAAATTAAAGTCTATGGTTATTAGTATTTGTTGGTTTATTATGGGTTTATTATTGAGTTGTAATAATTCCTAGATTGTGTAACAAGAAGTGGGTTTTACTTCTTGGGGTAGAGTCTTGAGAGAATTGTAACAAGAAGTGGGTTTGACTTCTTAGAGGTAAAGTTGAGAGAGAGATTGTAAGAATTGTAAACAAGAATTGGGTTTGACTTCTTGGGTGGTTAGAGTTAAGAAGACTTTAGAGTTTTTGTAAACAAGAAGCAAATTTTACTTCATGGTGAGTGGAGAGTTTTCGATTATAGTTTATCAAAAAGTGTAGAGGTTTAGAGTTAGATTCATTGTTTAACTAAGTTGTAAATCTTTAATTAATATTAAACTTTGATGTGGTTTTTTCCTTCCTTGAGTTAGGAAGGTTTCCACGATAAAATCTCTGTTTTATTGTGTTGCAACAAAAGTACAAGAACCTCGTTTTTGTATCAGGTTAAGGTTTCTTCAATTGGTATCAGAGCAGATCTTTTCATTAAAATACTAACTTCTTGAAAATGATCAATGGTTGCACCACCTACACCACAAGAAGGAGCTTCTCAAACTCGACCGTTTAATGGAAAATATTATGGATGGTGGAAGAACCGCATGATGGATCACTTACTAGGAGAGAATTCAGTAGACCTCTTCACCTGAGTTGTTCTTTCATGGTTGGACCCTCCAACATGACTCCCTATAAGTCTGGATTCTCTTCTAGTAAGTGATCCATCATGGTATTCTTCCACCATCCATAATATTTTCCATTAAACAGTGGTGGTCGAGTTTGAGAAGCTCCTTCTTGTGGTGTAGGTGGTGCAACCATTGATCCTTTTCAAGATGTTAGTCTTTTAATGAAAAGACCTACTTCGATACCAATTGAGAAACCTTAACCTGATATAAGAACAAGGTTCTTGTACTTTTGTTGCAACACAATAAAACATAGATTTTATTGTGGAAACCTTCCTAACTCAAGGAAGAGAAAAAACGCATCGAAGTTTTATATTAATTCAAGATTTACAACTCAGTTTATTAATGAATCTAACTCTAAAGTTCTACCCTTTTCGATTAACTATAATCGAAAACTCTCCACTCACCAAGAAGTCAAACTCTTGTTTATAAAAACTCTCAACTCTTCTTTACTCTAACACCGAAGAAGTCAAACCAACTTCTTGTTTACAATTCTCACAATCCCTCTCTCAACTTTACCTCCAAGAAGTCAAACCCACTTCTTGTTACAATTCTCTCAAGACTCTACCCCCAAGAAGTAAAACCCACTTCTTGTTACAAAATCTAGGAATTATTACAACTCAATAATAAACCTAGAACAAATCGACAAATACTAATAACCCTAGACTTTAATTGATCAGACTTCAACAGTCAATAGTTCAGAGTGGAAAAGAACGCGTGAACCTGGTTCTTACGTTGTTGTGATGAAGCTCTGCATTTTTTCTCCAATAACTACTGCTCTCAAGATGATAAATTTTGTGAATATGCAATAGCTATCATTTTTTGCTTTGCTAGAATAATTCTCTCGATTTTTGTAATGGCAAAGACATTTTTGTCCTTCAACTTCTTGAACCTTTTCTAGAGTCTGATTTGCCTTCATCAACTTCTACAAGGAAAGGAATTACAAATCATTTGAACTTGTCTATATTTACTTCTTTCCTTATTTGACTTGAATTGTAGCTGTTTTATTTCTTTCCTTATTTGACTTGAATTGCTATTCCTTCTTAATTTTTGCATTTTTGTCTTCTTTGTCGCAATCCCTCATAGCTGTAGAGGTCGTCTGTAGTCACGTCTGAGATCTTGGTTAACCTGATAGAGTACACATATGACAACAAGTAGTGAACCATGTTCACTTTATCAAGTCTTGTCCCTTAAAATCTCTAGAGAAAAAGAGGAACGATTTGGAGAATGTAAAAGAAATCAAGAATGATGAGTACATTCCCACAAACTAACGAATGAACAACAAGAAGCTAATCTTGCAATGAAAAGGGCCTTCGCTGCTATGGGGGACATCAGAAAAAAAATCTGAGAATGGAGGATTCAAAAATCAATCACTACTTGAAATAGAACAAACAAATAAATATGATTTTCTTGCACTCCTTGCCGAAAGAGATTCTAAAGATGACGAAGAAGATGACAAACAAAGAAAGGTAAGTCTTCATCACATTAAAGTAAATATTGATTCATATTCTAAAAGAAAACTAGAATCCGTATTGAGTACTCTCATAGATGCATATCAGTCAATTAGTTCTGAAAGAGAACAAATGATGGAAAATTATTTATCTTTAATAGAAGAAAATGAAAATCTTGAGAAACACAATCAATGTCTTCAAAATAAATTAAAAGAACAGATTCAGACCTCAGAGTTAAGTCACAAAAGCAAAAACTCTGCTAGTGAACTTCAACTAGCTCTGGAAGAAACAATAAAACTATTAACCATAAATTTCCAGGCCTTAATTGAACGAAATAGGTTGCTACAAGAAAATTTTGATCATACCAAACTTGATCCAGAACGAAATCTTAGATGGACCAGGTCCTCCAAAATTTCAACTTAGATTCAAGAAAGGCAAACCACCAATCGAAGTGGGATACGTTTTAGAAAACAAAATAATATTGTAGAACACACTATTCACATGTCTAAAAGTTTATGCACTCATTGTGGAAACTCAGGTCATTTAAAGAATCAATGTAACACTCTATTTGAGGCTTTTCAGAAAAATATTAAGTTCACCAAAAAGGAAAAGGCTGAAACGCTTAAGAACCTGGTTCCAAATAAAAATGCTCCTGATAAAAGGTTTTCTTATTTGCCTTTATGGTCTAGAAGAAATCTTATTTATTCTTTTACTCACATAAAGGTGCCCAAGCTAATTTGGGTTTTAAAGACTAATCTTTGACTAGTGTTTCAGGTGAAGGTGAGAGGGAAAAGGTCAACCTAGTACATGAATAGTGCATGCACAAAATAGGTGCCAAAATGGTAGAAAATTTCCTCTCGCTCTTTGATTTTCATGGTGGTAGTGTAGTCTTTGAAAAGGATGAGAAAAATGAAAGAGACAAGATTAAAAAAGTTGAAGAAAGTGACATGATATCAAACATCTTTAATGATGCAGATTTAGGGAACATTGCAAATGAACCTGGTTCACATCTAACAATCATTGATGCACCTGCAACATGAGTTACCGTACTAACCTATGGTCTTGGAGATAGGGGGAACAATAGAACAATTAGGACACTCAGAGTATGGTACACCTTCAGGGGAAACTTCGTTGTGTGAACCTGGTCCTTGTTATTCATTAAAAGTTATTGAAAATTGATAGGGTTGTTCTCTATTACTCAGCTTGAGATTCCTTTGATCTGGGAGAATATGATGATGCAAACATACTTATGAAGGCCTTGAATATGAAGAACTTGAGAAAAATCAGCCAAAGTCTAGTCTTATCGAAACAAGCTGATGCATTATCATGATTTCCTTTAATAATTGATTAGTAAACTAATAATATTATACTTGAGTAATTATACAATGAATATTTTCTAACTCAGTCTCGTACTGTAATAGGTATACACTCCAGGCATATCTGAAACAATGTTTAGAAGGTCTGCGGATATTATCCCTACTTTTTTGCTAACACTATTAAGTAAATCACGGAGGAACACAAAAAATAAAAACTTGGTATTTACTATCCTTTTTCAATGCATGAATTTTCTGAGTTTGGGTCAAACGTAAGCACTAGCGAACTTGGTTGATCATCAAAATCCAAATCTTTTATATAATCACCAAGAACCCTCTTTGACAATGAGCATCATTCAATCTCAAACCTCTCTAATGATGAAAACCTTAGTCTTGAAGCCACTCATGATTCTTCAGGGGGGATCTTGCTTTACCTCTCACTTCGGAACCAGGTTCAGAAACTCTAAATTGGTATTCCATCCATTCCAAGTGTATAACCAACCTATCTCTTAGGGGGAAGAATTCTTATAGGAATAAACTAATATCAACGTTTGCCTTCATTATTGATAGACACATCTCTATTGCAACCAAATGTGGTGAAACTCTTACATATAGTTGATACTTCTTCGAAATGTCATCAAGAAAAAGGCTATAAAAAAGTCCATGGAGGAGTGAAAATATTATGGAGCAAAACTAAAAAATACAAATGAAAAGTTCAAAAAAAAAAAAGAAAAAGGAGAGCTCCAAAACTCATTTGTTATTGGTCTCAATACTTTAGGATACTCACATGGTCTTCTTGAATCTGATTATTCTTAACTGATGATGAACCTCATGTTGATCTTGATGAAATTTCACATCCTAAGAAAATGGATCAGAACAAAGGAGCTGGTACACAATGGACATACTGAATATTTTTAATTAATGGCAGTAAATATTCCTTTCCTCATCACTTTCATAATCTTCGTCCCAATCCTTATCCTCAATTTTTTAGACTCTTTAATGTGCTTATGTCTGTCTCATACTCGTGATATCATATGCTTTTGATTTAGGGCTCTAAGGTCTTAAACTGTTACATATTTGTTATTCTGTTTCTCATTGAAGATCTTGATTGTGTCTGAGTTTAAGATAGATAATATCCTCATATAACTTTCCTAGTTAAATTGTGCTTGAAAGTGTTGCCCAAGTGGCCACGAGTTAAAAAATGATATTGCACTCATTGAATGTTATTCGAGTTCTTTGGTTATTGGTTTTCAATGATGCCAAAATGGGAAAGTTGTATGATGTTTGCTAGGGACATATTATGCATATTTGTCATCATCAAAAAGAGAGAAATTATTGGGGAATGAGAGAACTTGATGTTTGTAGTTTTGATTATTGAAAAAGAGTCTTGATGGTTTGTAGTTCTTGATGTGTAACAAAGCATTGTTTATCATCATCAAAAAAAATGGGAAAATGTTGGAAAGTAGGTGTACATATAAAGTATTTTTGATGATTGATAAAGTGAATATGGTTCACTACTTGTTTTCGTATGTGTACTCTATCAGGTGAACCAGGTTCTGAAACGTGACTGCAGATGCCTGTACAATGATGAGGGATTGCGGCAAAAAAGAAAAAAAATGCAAAAATAAAGAAGGAAAAGAAGGAAATAAATATGGAAAGAAATAAAGAAGTAGCAATTCAAGTAAAAGATGGAAAGAAATAAAGAAGTTACCATTCAAGTCAAATAAGGAAAAAAGTAAATATAGACAAGTTCAAGAAGGAAAATGATTTGTAATTCCTTTCCTTGTAGAAGTTGATAAAGGCAAATCAAACTCTATAAAAGTTTCATGAAGTTGAAGGAAAAAATGTCTTTGCCATAACAAAAATCGAGAGAATATTTCTAGCAAAGTCAGTACGATAGCTATTGCATATTCACGAAATTTATCATCTCGAGAGTAGTAGTTATTGGAGAAAAACGCAGAGCTTCGTCACAGCAATGTAAAAACCAGGTTCACGAGTTTTGTTCCACTATGAACTATTGAATGTTGAAGTCTAATCAATAAAGTTTAGGGTTATTAGTCTTTGTGATTTGTTCTAGATTTATTACTGACTCGTAATAATTCTTAGATTGTGTAACAAGAAGTGGGTTTGACTTCTTGGGGGTAGAGTCTTGAGAGAATTATAACAAGAAGTGGGTTTGACTTCTTGGGGTAAAGTTGAGGGAGAGATTGTGAGAATTGCAAACAAGAAGTGGGTTTGACTTCTTGGGTGGCTAGAGTTAAGAACATTTGAAAGTTCTTGTAAACAAGAGTTTGACTTCTTGGTGAGTGGAGAGTTTTTTATTATAGTTAGTCAAAAGGGTAGAAATTTAGAGTTAGATTCATTGATTAACTGAGTTTTAAATCTTGAATTAATATAAAACTTCGATGTGTTTTTTCCCTTCCTTGAGTTAGGAAGGTTTCCACGATAAAACCTCTATTTTATTGTGCTGCAATAAAAGTACAAGAACCTGGTTTTTGTATCAGGGTAATGTTTCTTCAATTAGAATAGGTCTACTTTTGTGTCATAGATATGTAGTTTCATGGGATTAGTCAGATATTACCATCAGTTTTTGAAGGGGTTTTCTTCTACTACTTCAACATTAATTCATCTGACATAGAAGGATATTCTATTTCGGTAGTGTGATGAATGTAAAGAGAACTTCCAAATTCTTAATATTTTGCTGACCACATCAACTATTTTAGCTCTGCTTGTGGATGGTAAAGATTTTACAGTTCATTGTGATGCTTCGCATACTAATTTTTGTGTTGTTTTGATGCAAGATAGTATGGAGTTCATTGATTAGTCTCCAAATTTCCACCAAGTTAAGTATGAGCACTAGAGGCTCGAAGGTACTCTTTAGAAGAAGCTCATTCTTGAATGAAAATGGGAGAGAAATTTCATGATTGGTCTTCCTAAGACCTTGGGTAAGTTTGATTTTATATGGATGATTGTTGAAAATTTGTCTAAGCATTTTACACTGGTTCTGGAAACCTATAATGCAGAAAATTTAGTCAAGAGTTATCTTCAAGAGTTCGTTCGGTTGCACAAGATTTCAAACTCTATTATTTTTCTAATATATATTTACATGATTTACTTCTAATTACTGAAGGACCTTGCAAACTGAGTTGGACACAATGCTTGATATACAAGATTTCACTCTAAATCAATGGGCAGTCTAAGTGGAGTATTCAGGTATTGGTGGACATGCTTATTGCAAGTGTCACATACGTTGGTCGTTATTAGGATCAGTTCTTGTCATTGGATGAGTTTGCATATAATAACATATAACACTTCAGCATTGACTATCATGACCCAAATTATGGGACCAAGTGAATAACTACTCTAATTTAACTAGATAGGCGAACACTTACTATCATTCCCCATTAATAAAAATTATTATATAAAACCTTTGTAATAAATCAAAATAACATCACAAAACATCTTCTTTAAAAACATTTACAAATAACTCTTACTTCTCAATGACCTAGTCTTATCTAGTTTCTAGTAGAGTACAAACATAAGTCTAGTCTACACACAACACATAATAAAGATAGAATTCATACCGTATCAACATGTTATCATCACAAATCAAATACAATATATCAATAAAATCAGCATACATCTTTTCAAGCAACAACCAAGTATTTCAAGTTATTAAACACTTATCCAAGACAAAGACAAGTCAAATGAAAATCACATCTTTCATGGCCTTGCAGTTGCCTAATAATTGCACGAATCAATCAGACACCTCTCAAGATATCAATCTCACTCCTATATGTATACACGTGCTAAAGTTTCTTATATTTTTCTATCTAGTCATGACCTGCAGGGAACCTTGGGTGTGTTGTGATGGCATATTACTTAATTATACAAAATGTTCATCTGTAGGCTCACATCATACTCGAGTCACTTATTATCTGAATAGTGGTGATATACTCACTACATATGCACATCTTAATATGACATCCTTTCTAATTTCATGTCAAGTTAACACATCAAGCTAAGCATACATAGTAATAATGTCCTTATTCAGAAGCATCATCACATCACAGAGTAATTACAATTTCACTAACCATAATATCAATGATTAATCAATCCAACAAATTTCATGCTAAATCTTAGTAGCAATACTTAGTTTCATCAAACCAGCAACAACTATTTCTAAAGATCAAATCAACATGCAATACAACTCATGTTACATATTAGAAACTAAGCGAAGTCTAACTCCAAATAAATTATAACCTACTCATGGTAATCCACTCTTTCTAATCTATGACTGAATGATGTATTGCTAAAGTACTTATACATATACTTAGATGCAGTCAACAAGGCCATGAACAATAATGTTACACCAGATATGTTGAGGTAGTAGGCAGTGGTTGGACTAAAATCCATCAAAAAGAGGATATATTGAGATAAAAGTCTCAAAAAGAGGAGATGGAACAATTGATGATACAAATACATACATATATATATATATATATATATATGTGTGTGTGTGTGTGTGTGTGTGTGTGTGTGTGTAATTCGCAGTAAACATTCCATATTTTGGGCATCTGATTCGGTATACAATTAGTCATTTTTGGTATAATATTAGTCATTTTATACATCTTGGCATAAAATGTGTTTGTGTTCATTGATGTACCGTCATATCCGGGTACATATGATTCGGTATACAATTAGCCATTTTCGGTATACTATTAGTCATTTTATATATTTTGGCATAAAATGTATAAAATATGTTTGTGTTCATTGATGTACCATCATATCCGGGTACATTTAACGCTTAGAAACAAGGAACTAATACTAGAATCGGGTGTATTTTATATGATTTGATCTATTTGTTGATGATGCAGGAAGAATCAGGCAGATATTAAAAAAAATGAAAATCACGGCCATCTTGACGGTCTATGGTCCACTTCACAGACTGTGAGATTGACCGTGAAATGTGATTGCAGTAGCTGCATTTTGAAGACCCACATTTGAGAAAGTTGAAGTGAAGACCACGAACAACTTCACGAACCATGACAACTTTGATGGTCTGTGGTCCAGATCGTGGCAAGATTCTAAACAGTAGGGTGAAATTCCAGAGTTTGAAAGAGTTAAAGTGAAGACCACAGACAACTTCACGGACCGGGATCACTTTGACGGTCTTTGGTTCAGCTCGTGAACAAGAATCTAGAGAGAGATTGAAAGTCCAAGTTTTGGGGAAGTTGAAGGCAAGACCACGGACAACTTCACAGACCGTGATCACTTTGACGGTCTGTGGTCCAGTTCGTGAACAAGATTCTATAGATTATGTTGAAAAAACTTCACGGATCGTGGTCTCTTTTACGATTCGTGAGCTAGTCCATCATGTTGAATCCAGAAGCTAATGAGAAGACCCAATTTTAGGAAAGTTGAAAGCAAGACCACGAAAGGCTTCACAGACCGTGAAGCCTTTCACGGGCCGTGATGGTGACTGTGAAAGAGGTCGACAATGCAGTCCTAGTTTTATTAGGTTTCTTTCTAAAACATTTTATTGGGTTTTATTTAGGTCATTTTGAATTATTATTTTGGATTATCAAACTTTTTATGAATAAAGAGAAGACAACACTCGATAGTTTTTGAGTTTCTAGATTCTAAATTACTTTGTAACAAAAGAAGTTTAGTTCTTTGATTATCAACGTGGTTTTTGAGTTACAAGTTGACTTCGTAAGTATTTAGAATTATGTTCTCAATTCCCGTTAATTACTATATACGTGGAATTATGAGGCACTAAATATTTTGACCAGGTAGATGGGATCTTTGATGATACTGTGAATGTGACTCTGTAAAACGAGTGTGGAGCATTCTTTATTTACATGTTGTAGGTTAAAGTTTTTTATTGTAATTCGGTATAAGGAGTGCACGCTTTAGACGACCCTGTATCAAGTGGTTGCTTGATAGAAAAAACTTGTTAGGGAAAAGCAAAAATCTACTTACGGAATGAAGTTAGCGTTAGAGTTCGAGAGAAGATAACTTTATCTTCATGTCAATCTAAGCGAGTTCTTAAGGCAATAATCATTTGTAGTTTGAGAGGATATAAATGATTATTATCTAACAAGGTTGAGAAGCGTTAGGTAAAACATAGTCGGTGAGTTTTGTGAATTTATAATTGCTTGAAACTCAAATTACTAAAGAGTTACATAGTTGTCGTCATAGTGAACACTAACTTGGTTTCTCTTAATCAACTGAACAACTCATACATAGTTTTAGTTTATGCACCAGACCTGTTAACTTTGATCTTAAGTTTTAGAAATTGGTACTTATCATTCATACCTAATTTTACTTTTTTCTAAATTCATTAGGAGATAGTAACAGCAATCGGGTAAAGGCGACAATAAAACATTATCAGTAAAGAAATTCTATGTGGGATCGACCTCAACTCCAGTTGAGTTCTGTAAGTTGAAAGCGACCATTTACACTTTTTATTTGAAGTGTAACCTTTTGTGAATCTTAGGTGAAATTGAAGGAGGACCGTGAGACTCTTAACGGGGGACTTCACGGTTCGTCATCTGTCCCATGTAAGTATCATCACCAAATTATTTCCACGGGAAGTTTTACAGGGTGTGATGCCTTTCACGGGCTACTTCATGGTTCGTTGTTCATGAATGTTATATACTTAACCCGACCTGACCCACGGCTGGAACCGTCCAAATTTTGCAATGTATTTACGTCCAAGATGGCGTTCTTTTCTTTTTTTTTCTTCTTTCTTTCCATTTTCTTCTCTGTAACAGTTCCTCCCCACCACTCCAACCAAACTCCACTCACTAAAATATTTTGAGTCGTGTGATTATGTCATGAACCCTACATTGAAATTGCTAAGTTCGAAGTTCAAGATTCCCCCAAGTAAGTAGAATTTCATGTGTTTAATTATCTCTTTTGGTCTGAAAATATTCTTCTATAATCATTTCTCTTGGTTAAATATGGTAGTAATGGTATGATGTTGAAGTTAGAATTGACTACCTTGGTGTTATTGGGGTTGAAGTTGTTAGTTATTCGTCTAGGGTAAGGAAATTGAGTTTTGGTTAAGGTTATGGTAGATCGAAAAGAGGGGTTATATTGTCACGCATTGAGCCTACACCCTGGGCGAGACTAGCACTCGGTGACCTTTGTTGGCCTCAAGTGAACCCTTGGCCTAGATTACTTAACTCAGTGGAAGACAATAGTCATACTTATAATAATGAAAGAACTCATCTGAAATGAACAATAATATTATCTGGAATGTTTTAAAAGTGTAAACATTCGAAACTGGCCAAAATGGCAACCAAGTCTTTAACTTAAAAATTAAAAGTAAAGACGACTGGACTACTAACTGTCTATGAAGCCTCTAAACTGACTGAGATGAATGGACAAACCCCACAACATTCTATAGAAATAATCTAAAAAGTAATTAAAAAGATGTCCTCCGGAATGCAAGGAGGCTCACCAATTAATTCTGGAGTGCTCAACTGGATCAACGGTGCGCTGGATATCGATCCTCGTTACCTGCGTCTGTATCATGATATGATGCAGGCCAACTGGCATTATTACATTGAATGTACGAGTAAGCAAGTTGGAAAGATAAACAACACATAGTCTTGAAAAGGAGTAAAAATGAACACTTACCTTAGCTATGCTCAACTCATGATCTACTAACTCTTATTCAATATACGCAGTTTAAATGTAATTGCAATATAAAGAAATGCTGACTGAAAATATGCGGAAACCTCTGAATGTATACAAGTATACAATAATATCTGAGATGTATATAAAAATACAATAACTGGTGTATATGAAAATACAATAACTGGTGTATATGAAAATACAATAACTGATGTATATGAAAATACAATACTGCTGTGGGAGCTTCTCTAACCGACAACCATCACTTAAGAGCTACAGTGATGATACAACATTACTCGGCCCACGTGCCCGGCCATCCTAACTGTAACACCCCGTAGCCAAAACAGACCAAAAATTAGTTTTTCAGAATTTTTTTTTTTTTTTTGCAGACAGTTAAGGGGAAATGCAGTTGGGTCAACTTAAAATGATCATAACTCTTATCACAAAATGAATTATGTCTCTCATGACCTACTCACAGATAGATAATTGAATTATATTTCCATATCCACCGACCTTGCTAAAATCAGACCTCCGAGTAAAAAGTTATGCCCATTTTAGTAAAGGCCTGACGAACAGGCCCTCACGACGGATCCAACGACGGGGCGTCGGGCACACGACGGACCGTCAATTCTGGCCGTCGTGTGGCCCGACAGCAACCTTCCCAGGGGTCTTTTTGACCTTTCCCACTCCGTTTAAACCATAAGTTACGTCGTTTTGACCCTAAATCATCAGATTTTAGTCAGTTTAATCCTAGAAACATAATTAAAACATATCCAAGTCAAATCATTAAATCAAAACCTAGAAAATTAGAAGCAAGAGAGGAGAAAAAAAAGCTCAAGAACCCTAGTTCAAGAACGCCACAAGCTCCAGCAGTTCCAGCCCAGAAACTTAATTATTTTTCCGTGGATTTCATCACCAGGTATGCGGGATTTCACTAGTGGGTTCCTTTCACCCATTGGATCCCTAGTTTTCAGTCAGATTCTTGATTTTCTTATCATGATTAAACCTAGGGTTTCTAGAACTTTGATAGAACTTCATGAATTTATTAAATATATGTTCCAAATCAGATTATCATATTATTACTCAGATTATCGAATGAATTTCAGAACCCTAGCTTTGTATTTCTTTAGTTCTTGAAATACACATGCTAGGTCAGATATTTCAGAAACTTCAGATATACATGCCTCAGTTATAAATGCATAATTACCAGATTAATTATTGCATTCTCAGTTTGCATGTTCAGTTCGAGCTATCCAGTATTTACAGAAACTCAAACATAATTAGTTAATTTACAGAATTCATTGGGAGTAGCATAATACCGAGTTGGACTAGGGTTTAGCGTACCCAATAGTCCCAGAACTACTAGCCAAGTAGGTTGTAAGTCCCCTCTGTGGGCAATCAGTTTAGTGATCACGCCAGCATGCCTTTATACCTTTGGCAGGGTATATTGGGTCCTCTCGATGGGGCGTATACATCGGACTCCACATTTAGCTCATGTGGTTTTATTATCGGTTATTAGTAGCTCCCACAGTTCAGTCAGACTCTCTGCATGACCATTTATCAGTATATTCAGTATTCAGTTTTAGCATGTTATAAATTGGTCATTGCATTCAGTTAGCTCAGAAATTCAGTATATCATGTTCAGATTATTATACTTGCTTTTGTGCTTGTTCAGTTATGTTTTATTTCAGCTTTACTCTATCCTACATGCTCAGTACCTTTCAAGTACTGACGCATACGTGCGCTACATCTTCTCGTGATGTAGGTTCAGGTTCTCAGCATCCAGATCACACATAGATCGATTTCCCGATCTCCAGTTCAGCAGATTCAGTGGTGAGTCCTCATTCTCCGAGGACAAGAGTCATGAGTTTCATTTCAGTCTTTAGTCATTTAGTTTTAGTTTTTGCTAGATTTAGCTGGGGCCTGTCCCAGTATTTCTAGTCCAGTTTAGAGGCTATTTTCAGACATAGTTAGTTTCAGCTTAGTAGTGAGTTAATATTTCTTTGTATTAAACTCATCAGTCTTTCATATATCTCAGTTTTAGCATATGGGTGTTTCCCATCTTTTCAGATTAAATTATGATTTAGCTTCCGCATCAGTTTATTATTCTTTAGTATGCTCATGATCATGCCAGCAGGGTTAGCTTGGGATCACTTGTGGTCCTAGGTTCCGTGTCCGCGTCTCGGGGGTAGCTCGGGGCGTGACACTAACTTTGCCAGAGTATAGGACCTGAACTGCTAATGGATCCACTAGTAAACTATGAAGAGGGTTCATCTAAAAAGTATGATCATTTTCTACCCATGATGGCTACATGGTTTACATGGAGACTTGAATTAATCAGAACTTGCATCCACACATCATTGCTCAATACTACTCCCAATATATATACATATATATATACATATATATATATATATATATATATATATATATATATACTGGCTCTTAAGTTTTTAAAAATATATTGATTCTGTGATTTGAGATTAGTGCATAAAACTTAGCTTTTAGAAAAGCTCTCTTGGAAATCATAGTTTCCTCTTTCTTCTATTAAACTAGCCATAGGCTCTGTGGAATTCTTGTTTTATCCAAAAAAATACTTTTGTTAAAAGAATTTGCGACTTTTTAGAGTCGCCACTTAATTTTTAAGAAAAATTAAGAAAACTATTGTTTTCAAAAGACTTAAACAGATAAAATCATGTGAAAACTTTAAAGGGGTTCGGGGATTCCTATTAACGTCTTAGGAAGGTTTAAAAGCACCTAAGACGTCCGCTAATGCGGTTATCCAACAACTAATTATTTGGCTAAGGATTATCTAACTTAATTTTTTAATAAAGAAGCTGTTTTTAGTCACATTTACCAGAAAATTAGTTTGAAGTTAATTTCAAGTTGATAAAACATTTACGGCATTTGCGGGGATTCGTATTTTTCTAACTTTTAAACTAACGACAAAATAAAATAGATAAAAGAATTAAAACAAGTAAAGAGAGAGAGAGAAAGAGATTTGGGTCCAAATCCGGGTTCTGTTCGTCTTGACCGGAATTTTGGACCCACCTGTTTTGGGTTTCTGACCCATTTTCTTTTGTACCTGTCCTAGACTAAACAATAATAAATAATAAATAAATACAAAAAATAAAAGGCAACAAGGGCTGAGGCCCAAAATAGATACAATACGATAAAAATAAATAAAGTGGGCCTCTTTGGCCCAAATTCTTCAACTCTCCCTCTGGCCTTCTTTTTATTTTTCTTCTTCGGAACCTGTATGCCCATTTTGATAGGCTAGACTCGAACAAGGAAATCGAGCCTTTACAGCTCTCGGAAATATGGGAGATAGGACGAAATCTACAAGGACTCGAGCAAATTCTCATGCAACAAGAAAACAATGATATAGTAAGAATCGCTCCGAGTCAACACCAATAACATGACTAATAACAAAAGCAATACATTTAAACTAATGAGAAAAGCAAGATATTTATAAAAATAAATAACAAAATATAACATGCTGATACATAAAAGACAACTAAATCATAACAAGTGCTTACTCAAATATTGTTATTTTTCACAGAACCAAAACAAATAAAACCCATACGACCAAAAGATTTATAAATCTAAAAAAAAGAAATAAAAAAAATAAAAAAAATAAAATAAAAAATAACAAAAAGACTCAAACCTTAGCAAAAGGAATAGAACGAGACCAATATTTTTGAATAGACATAAGAGGAACACATGGAACAGTGATTCATGTAAAAAAGGTACATATTGTATAAAATATTAATAATCCCTTCTTAACATATTCCAAGACCCCACAGGTGCAACAAAAGCTAATGTTAAAATAAGGCATGGATGAGCATAAACTAAACGACCGACATCACTAGTAGGCTACGAAATCTTTGGAAAATAGGGGTGACACATCAAAACAAACAAGACTGGAAACAAGCTGCAACAATGCTAGATGCAACAGACAGATCCTTCATCAAAATTTAGCCCACTATTACGCTAACAAATATGAAAATTACCATAAATCTCCGACAATAATCAAGCAAGGATGACGGAATGATCTTAGCTAAATACAGAGAAAACGGCACATAGGCGAGATAGCATAACACTACTGCCAACAGACAGCGAGATCGCAACATAAAAGTACAGTCTTATCACGCTTCCAAGCTTAAAGAACATCAGTAACACCATACACTTAAAGAAACTTCTTGACTAATATCTTAATAAAGTGAGCTCGGAAACCTATGTATACTAACTTACTTAGCTCACAACAAATAGAAAGCAATACAGTATTGATACTGATTTGCCATGGATAAAGATAAATTAAAATAGACATTTTCGGGACTAGTTCAAACACTCCAGACTCGAAAACAACATATAGGAGCAAACATTACAGATATGTCAAGACAAATGAAGAAGAAATATCGCCAATCAAGCTTCCAACAAAATAATGGGAAAGTAGTAACAAAATATCCCAAAATCATGATATTGCACGAGATGTGAGCCTAGAAAAATGCTGAACCACTATAGGAAGAAAAATAAAGTAAATGAGTGAAATAATAAAATTAAAAAAAATGACAGATACTTTATAGCAAAGAGACCAGCAAGAACAATACAACTCTGAATACGCCATACAAGCTCATCTTTGATTCCCTATGGGACTACATGCTCAGCCAGCGCAAATGATTTGAAAGCAAACCAAAGATGTTATGGTAGTTCACCTGGTTGTGGGCAGCGAAAGGGATGAAACGAGCTTGAGAGACTATACTCATTCTACCACAAGACGCAAGACAACGGACAAGAATTCGGACGCGGTTTCGGACTCGAAACGAATTCCTCTCTTTCTCAAAGTCTAGATGTGAAAGGCACTCCTTTGTTACTACTTCCTGTGAAGGGATTTGTGGTCTTCGCTTGTTTAGTCGATTCGGCTAAAGGATCTTGTCAAACTAAAAACTTCTAATGTTTTTATCAAAGAAATTTCAAAGCAAAATCCCTCAAAATTTCCCTCTGTTCTTTCTTTTTTTTCTCTCTTCAAAAAAAAATCCCCCTCTCTTGACAAAGAAAGAGACAATATATAGCGATGGATTAGGGCTAAGCTTTTGTTAAGAGGCGGGGCAGATTCGGATCCAAAAACTGACCCAATTTCGAGTTTCTTTCAAAATTTAAAAAACAAAATCACCAAATTGGCCGAACCACTTTTCAAAACTTCCAACTTTTTCCCAAAATAAGGGGAGAATCAACGCACAAGATCAATCTCCCGTCCTTGAGGAGCTGCGTGGCTCAATCCCATGCCATCAAGTATAAATCGCGTGCCTGGACCTGCTGGAAATCGTACGCTACGGAAAGGGACGTTGGAGGAGAAGACAAAACTTTGCAGAGTACGGGCACGGCTCATCCGTTGTTTTGCTATCGTTGGAGTCGCTGGTTCCAACGCGCTTGGAAGCGTGACGCGCGCCTTTGGTCATCATTCTGGGTTTCACTCATTGCGCGTGAAGAAGGTGAAGGCAGGGAACGGGTCAGGCTACTTAGGTTGATTGCAAAATGGCATTTTCTAAGTTCTCCCTTATGAAAGATTAGGCTGGGTCGGGTAGGGAATTAATTGGATTTGGGCTTGGATGAGGGGATGGGAATTTGGGGAAGAGTGGGCTGAATTGTTGAAAACCAAATTGGGCCACGGGAATGGGCTCCAATTTATCCAAATTAGAATGTAATTGGCCAAATTGATTAGATTTTGGAAAAATAATTCAAATTAGTAACTAATTAACAAGCTTCTTAAGGTCAACAAAAAATAAAATAATTAATTTGAATATAAACTAATGATTTAAATATAAGCTAAAATACTTAGACATATATTTATATAAAACAAAGAATTACTTTCAATGCTATTTTTCGATTTAGAATATTAACAAAATTTAAAATAGCTATACGAATAAATACGTAAGACATATACATTAGCTAAACAATATAAAAAGCCAAAATCTTATTTAATATAAATCGCAAGCTAAAAATTTATTTAATACTATTATTTTATTTATTTATACATATACTAATCTATAAAATTAATTATTTTAAAATTATTTAAACTCGAGAAGCTTGTTAGTTAATTATTATCGAGGAGGGTCAAAATTTGGGCGTCAACAACTGTCCATCATTTTATTTGAACTGATGCAGGAAGTTCGAGGAAAATTAAAATGAAAATGACCAAGCAAATTTTGACCGAGCACATATTCATCTTAGCCCAAAGACTTCGGTACGGACTTTAGGAATTATTGCCGAACCCCGAAAAGGGGTTTCCTACATATCTCAGGCTATATGAGAATCCAGGCCACTTGTAGTTCGATAAGCTTGATTTAACGCATGATTTTGAAAGAATTCCAAAAGTCATCTCGACACCGGATTATGAGGGGATCGAAATGCTTGGGAGTAAGATTCCAGATCGAATGTTGGAATACATCCGAGTTTTCAACGTTGAGCCCGCCTACATATCCTTAAACCATAAGAATCAGGCTGTTGTAGTTCGACTCGATCGGTTGAAAAGGAAATCTATTATGCTAAATAACCATTGGTTCTTGAAGAGTGACAAATAAAATTGAGTATGAAAAATAGGCTTGCAACCTCTTATCCATGAAGGTGGATCTTTTTCCATCCTTAGGTAAGAACTTACACAAACGTAATTTCCAAAGCTTTTGGCGCATTGTCACTTAGATTGGAAACTTGCTTCCGGCAGAGATCAAGATTTCCGGATGCGAAACCGAAACTGACAAAAAAAAGAAAAACCCACATGCCTTATGATAGGGGTGTGGTTTGATTGTAGTGGAAGTCGCTCCTCTGCTCGCGTCCTAAGAGTTTGACACCCCTCTTTGGACTGTGTCCCAGTTCGCTTCTAAGAAAAAGTTCCACGTTGTGCTGCATCCTTTTTTATGTCGTCCTCACCTGTGGTTTGTTTTTGGAGAATTCATCCTTTCGAATGCTCTCGACAAAGTGAGATAAAACTCGTCAGCTTAAAAATGCAATTCAAATGAGAGATAGTGTCTTTTACCTTGTTGACACTTAGTTGTTCTCTTTCTTCATTTGACGTCACCCTGATCGGGTTTGACGTAAAGCAAATGAAGCTCATGTCTTATGTTTGCAATATAATCTTCAATGTACCCTTGATTTGATGTCAAAATAAATAATGATGATGCAGTGTTGATATTTTCTTCGTTGTTTTTGATGATTCTCTTGGCATTCACTCTTGTCAAATAAAGATGCAGTTGATGTTGAGGGATAAATATTTCTTTTGTGATGCACGCTTCTACCCTGGTAGTGCATGATTTCTGGCGGGGCATGAATATCTTCCCGTGATGCGTGATTTCTTGCGGGGTATAAAATCTTCCCACGATGCATAAATTCTGCGAGGCACGAATCTTCTCGCGATGCAATAAATTCCGCAAGGTATGAAATCTTCTTGCGATGTATAAATTTCTGCGAGGGATGAAATCTTCTCGCGATGCATAAATTTCTGCGAGGCATGAAATCTTCTCGCGATGCGTAAATTCAGCAAGGTATGAAATCTTCTTGTGATGCTTGGATATTAACTCGCGACGCATGAGTATTAACTTGCGATGCATGATCTTCCGCGATGCATGAATATTGACTCGCAATGCATGATCTTCCGTGATGCATGAATATTGACTCGTGATACGTGTTCTTCCGCGATGCATGAATATTGACTCGCGATGCATGTTCTTCTGCGATGCATGAATAATGACTCGCGATGCATGATCTTCCGCAATGCATGAATATTGACTTTGATGTCATCCTTGGCACCAAATGAAGATAGTGCTTCAATCGAGTAATGTATATTTTCTGGGTGTCCTCTGAATAATAATATCGTCGTATTTGAGAATAACGGCAAAATGATCCTTTAGGTAGTGTATCATCTAAATCGATAATACAAATAAATGACCCTTTGGGTAGTGGTAATATCATATCTGACATTATGATGCAAATGACGTCCTTTACGGAAATCGTAAACTCTTCCTCGCTTGATTCACTTTCGACTCTAGTTGGACGTTCTTTATAGACTTCATGTTGTAGGAAATTGACTGAAATAAACAAATCATATTCCCAAGTCCCTGGTATAAGCAATAAAATAATTCTTGCGTCTATAGGAACACCGTTAATTTGGGAGAGATTTCTCCTCTCTCGACTCCTCCATATTCCTCGATCGAAGGAATTTGCTGATTTTTGAGCAATATTATAAGCCTGCATCCACAGAAAAATTGTTAGTTTTAAAATGGACTGATCTGTGTCGATTCTTCAGTTGTCTGCTCCTTGTCCTGCTATCTCCGATTGATCTTCCTGATCTCCCAACTCTTGATAGATAAGACAAAATATTTTATGCCAAAACAAATAAAACATGAAAAGAAAATCTTTAGAAAAATAAATTTTCGAGAAGTATATTTTGAAAAGGGTCACTGCCAAATGTCATGTCACGTCAGGCTTAGCGAACTTCTTTGAGTTTGGGTGCTCGGAAGTTTATTTGCTGGGGAGTACTCACAATCACTCCAGACTGTCGATAAACCCATGTTGGAATTTTGAGGCCGTCCTCAAAATTTCTGTCCCAGTTACAAGTTATGGCTTATCTTGAACTGTCGGTAAGTAAATCATGGAATTTTTGAGGTCCTCTCAAAAATTCTGTCCCAATTGCAATTTTGAAGTATGTTCAGTCTTAACTTGTTGAGGAAAAATCTTCTTCCTAAGAATTTTTGAGTCCCTCTCAAAAATTATGTCCAAGTTTCTATTGCAAAGAGGAATAGAAATCTTACGAGAAATATGACCGAACCCTCGTGGAGCCTACGTATCCCGTTGAGGCAGGAATCAGGTCAAATATAGTTCCCCTCAAGGCTAACAACAGAAGAAATTTACAAAAAAACCGACCAAGGCCGACATAGACCGCCTACGTATGAGAATTCAGGTCGAACATAGTTCAAATACAAAGAAATATTTAAAGGGGATAAAGGGGTGACCGAGGCCGACATAGGCCGCCTACGTATGTCATTCTTGAGAATTCAGGTCAGACATAGTTCATTACAAGAGGGATAAAATTTAAGCAAAGCAAATACAAGCAAAATAGAACAAATACAAGCAAATGACAAAAATACAAACTGAAGCTTCACACATAGTATCTTTTGACAGCATCTGAGTTGATTGGTTTCGGCCATGCAGTGCCATCCATCTCCGACAGGACCAACGCACCTCCAGATAATACTTTGCGAACCATGTAAGGACCTTGCCAATTCGGTGCGAATTTTACTTTGTACTCGTCTTGATGAGGAAAAATGCGCTTAAGTACCAACTGACCAATTTCAAAAATTCTCGCTCTTACTCTCTTGTGGAAAGCACGAACCATTCTCTGTCGATATAGTTGACCATGAAAAATGGCAACCATTCTCTTTTCGTCAATCAAAGTTAATTGATCAATTCTCTTGCTAACCCATTCAGCATTGCTCAACTCAGCTTTTTGGATAATTCTCAAAGACGGTATTTCGACTTCAGCAGGTATGACTGTTTCTGTTCCGTATACTAGCAAATACGGAGTAGCTCCAGTCGACGTTCTGACAGTCGTCTGATAACCCAATAAAGCATATGGCAACATCTCATGCCAAAATCGGTGATTGTCAATCATTTTCCTCAAAATCTTCTTGATATTCTTATTGGCGGCTTCTACAGCTCCATTCATTTGAGGACGATAAGCAGTTGAGTTTCGATGAGTAATCTTAAATTGTTTACATATCTCTCTCATCAAGTGACTGTTGAGATTTGCACCATTATCAGTAATGATGGATTCCGGTACTCCAAACCTGCATATCAAATTGTTGCGAACAAAATTAGCTACAACTTTCTTGGTTACCGACTTGTAAGAAGTTGCTTCCACCCACTTGGTGAAGTAATCAATAGCAACCAAAATAAATCTGTGTCCATTGGAAGCGGCTGGCTCTATCGGACCGATGACATCCATGCCCCAAGCTACAAATGGCCAAGGTGAACTCATAGCATTGAGTTCGTGAGGCGGCACTCGGATTAAATCACCGTGTACTTGACATTTATGACATTTTTGCACAAACTAGCAACAATCATTTTCCATAGTCATCCAGAAATAACCAGCTCAAAGGATCTTCCTTGCCAAAGTAAGCCCATTCATGTGCGTACCACAAAATCCAGCATGTATCTGTTCAATAAGCTTTGCAGCTTCAACAGCATCGACACATCTGAGAAGACCCAAATCTGGAGTCTTCCTATAAAGGACCTCTCCACTTAGAAAGAAATTGAGAGCCATACGGCGTATCGACTTCTTTTGGTTGGATGTTGCATCTTCAGGATAACTCCCGGACTCCAAATACTTCTTTATATCAAAGTGCCATGGCAAACCGTCTGGTTCTGCTTCAACATGTGAACAATGGACTGGATGTTCTTTCAACTCTATATCCAGCGGATCTATATAATCAGTATCCGGATGTTTAATCATAAAAGCGATAGTGGCAAGGGCATCGGCCAACTCATTCTGTATTCTGGGGGTATGTCTGAACTCAATTTTATGAAATCTTTTGCACAACTTCTGTATGTACTACACGTAAGGTATAATCTTCGAGTTTTTCACGGCCCACTCTTCTTGAACCTGATGAATCAACAAATCTGAGTCTCCAATAACCAGTAACTCATGGACATCCATGTCGATGGCCATTTTCAAACCAAGAACACAAGCTTCATACTCAGCCATGTTGTTCGTGCAATTAAATTGGAGCTTGGCTGCCATAGGATAGTGTTGACCAGACTCTGACACTAAGACCATTCCGATACCTTTACCTTGGTGATTTGCTGCTCCATTAAAGAATAATCTCCAACCGGGATATGCTTCAGAAATATCTTCACGCACAAATGACACTTCTTCATCGTGAAAATAAGTCTTAAGCGGCTCATACTCTTCATCAACAGGATTTTCTGCAAGATGATCAGCCAAGGCCTGTGCTTTTATTGCCTTTTGAGTCACATACACAATATCAAACTCACTCAACAGCATTTGCCATCTAGCTAATTTTCCGGTCGGCATCGCTTTCTGGAAAATATACTTCAACGGGTCCATTCTGGAAATGAGATATATAGTATAAGAAGATAAGTAATGCCTCAACTTCTGAGCAAGCCAAGTCAAAGCACAGCATGTTCTCTCCAACAGAGTGTAACGAGACTCATATGGAGTAAACTTCTTGCTTATGTAATAGATAGTTCTTTCCTTCTTCCCTGTCTCATCGTGTTGACCGAGTACGCATCCGAATGCACTATCTGATATGGACAAATATAGCAATAAAGCACTCCCTTCTCGTGGAGGAACCAATACTGGCGGATTTGACAAATAGTTCTTGATAGCATCAAAAGCAGTCTGTCACTCTTCAGTCCACTTTGTCAGAGCGTCTTTCTTCAACAGCTTGAAGATAGGCTCACACACTACGGTTGATTGGGCTATGAATCGACTAATGTAGTTCAACCTCCCTAAGAAACTCATCACCTCTTTTCTCGTCTTCGGGGGAGGTAACTCTTGAATTGCTTTAATCTTTGATGGATCAAGCTCAATACCCCTTCTGCTGACTATAAATCCCAACAACTTTCTGGCTGGAACTGCAAAAGCACATTTGGCGGGATTTAACTTCAAGTTATAACGACGCAGACGATCAAAGAACTTCCTTAGATGTGTCAAGTGGTCTGGACTCTCGCGGGACTTGATTATGACGTCGTCCACATATAACTCAATCTCCTTATGAATCATGTCATTAAATATGGTCGTCATAGCCCTCATATAGGTAGCACCAGCATTCTTGAGGCCGAATGGCATCACTCTGTATTGATATAATGAATGCTGTCTTTTCTGCATCTTTCTCATCCATCAGAATCTGATGATAACCTGCGTAACAATCCACAAAGGACTGCATCTCATGTTTAGCACATTTATCGATCAAAATATGAATATTTGGCAACGGAAAGTTATCCTTAGGGCTAGCTTTGTTGAGATATGTGTAGTCGACACAGATTCTAATTTTTCCATCTTTCTTGGCGATCGGAACAACATTGGCCAACTAAGTCGGGTATTGTGTCACTTCCACTAATCGAGACTCTATCTGTTTGGTAATTTCTTCTTTAATCTTTAAACTCAACTCAGGCTTGAATTTCCTAGTTTTTTGCTTCACTGGACTGAACCCTGGATTAATCGGCAATTTGTGAGACACAACATCGGTACTCAGCCCTAGCATGTCGCTGACTTCCCAGACAAACACATCAACATACTCGGTGAGTAAGTGTATTAGATCCTTCTTCTGAGTTTCATTCAAGTGTACGCTGATTTTGGCCTCTTTAACGCACTCTTGGTCTCCCAGATTCACAATCTCAGTTTCCTCTAAATTCGGTATATGTTGATTTTTAAACTACAAAAATTCTTCAGCAACATATTCCGGTACCTCATTTTCCTCTTCGTAATCATCCACCTCGTCGTCACCTGCCTCACTTTGTTCGTTCAGCTCATGACATGACATGACATTGGCAGGTTTAAAACTTATATTACTGAAACCATAAATAGACAAAGTTAGAAAAGTAAAAATATAAAAAATAAGTAAACAAGTAAATTTTAATAAAAGAGGTTTTCATTGAAAAGGGAAATAATGCAAACTTCGGCTATGGCAAAGGGCCACGTTGCCTTTTTCAAACATCACGAGGGAATTTAAAATTCACGCAATTAAGTAAATGCAAAATAATAGGTCTCGGGCCTCTTTCGGACTACCATCAATTTAAATATGCATGAAATGGTTCCCTTCTACCAAGGAGTTCGGAATATCAGGATCGGCGTGGAGGTCCAATTCTGCAGCATCTCCCCAGGCTCAGCATCACGGATACCAGCTAGCTCAACCTTTTCCTCAATAACAGCATCGATCTCCTCGAAAAGGCCACAGATTCCTTCCCCAAGATCGTCTTGTTCAGCATATTCTCAAACTGGAAATGATTGATATAAATGAGGGATCGGCTTAGCAAAAGCTTGATCATTCTTCTTCTTTGCCTCCATATCATCATCTGTTGGGGTATACCCCAAACCATATCTAGCTCGTTTGACAGGGACCGGAACAGGCTCAATAATTCCTTGGAAATTTCTTCCCAATCCAAAACCTGGTTCAAAACCATTCTGCAGCATCACAGTGGCTATCATCTTATACACGGCAGGCATAGAAGGCTGTGGGGCCAAGTCCTCACCAGTGGCATTTACCAACTCCACTGTGTAGAAATCTGTACCTCGCGATACTTCATCAATGATTGGTGCCTGTCTGCCGGAGTGACTACTTTCACCATGAATAACCAGCTCTTCGTTCTTCCACACGAGTTTCATCATTTGATGAAGGGTAGAAGGCACAGCTCCTGCCATATGAATAAAAGGCCTTCCCAGAAGAAGGTTGTAGCTGGTATTAATATCTAAGACTTGAAACTGCGCGCTAAACTCGGCCGGACCCATTTGGATAACCAGATTTACAACTCCCAAGGTATCTCTCTGAACCCCATCGAAGGCTCTCACGTTGACTTGATTTTGCTCCAACTTTCCCAAGTCAAACTTCAACTGCCTCAGCGTCGACAACAGATAAATGTTAAGACCAGATCCATCATACACCAAGATACGATTGATAACCTTTTTGCGACAGACAACAGTGATATACAGTGCCTTGTTATGAGACTTCCCTTCAAAGGGCAATTCGTCGTCACAAAATCTAATTCTATGCCCTCAAATAACTTGGTGGATCATAGCGTCCACGTTATCGCTGCTTGTGCCCGCGGGCACATATGTATCATCGAGTGCCTTCATCAAAGCCTGCCTGTGCGATTGAGAACTCATCAGTAGGGCCCATATAGAAATCTGGGTTGGAGTCTTCTCCAAATGCTTAACAATAGAATAATCTTTCGGCTGCATTCTTCTCCAGAACTCGTCCGCTTCGCCTTCGCTTATTGGCCTTTTTGCCTGATCCTTCTTTTGACCTCTGAGAGCAAGCTCCTCAGGAGTATAACATCTACCATATCGGGTCATACCTTGTGCAGCGGCAGTTTCAATCACGAACTTTGGCATGATAAGAGTTTTTGATGGCACCAAGGCAACAGCCTTCGCGGGTGTCAAAATAACGAACTCTTTCTTCTCTTTCACGCTTAGGGAAGCTATATCTCTTTCCAACTCGTCATGAACGATTGGAGTAATCATTTTCGTTCCACACCAGTCATCATCTGTCTCGATCATATTGACATTGCCGCCCCCATGATTCGGCAACGGGTTGGTGTTGACATTTGGTGCCGCTGGTTGGAGAGAGACTACCTCTTGGTCAATCAAATCCTGAACTTTGTGCTTGAGGTTGATACAATCCTCAGTATCATGCCCAATACTGTTGGAATGATAAGCACATCTCTGATCAGGTCTGTAGAATTTTGAATTGACATCCACGAGTTTGGGCCCCACAGGGTGGATATATCCAGCCGCAACCAGTCGCTCGTACAGCTTCGTTCGACTTTCCGCGAGCGCGGTGAAATTCCTTGCAGGTTTCTTCTCGAACCGAGGTCAAGGGGGATCATAACTTCCTTGTGGGGAAGGCATCTGTTGATAACCTCGGTTGTTCGGACGTGGAGCTTTATTTTAGGGATATGGATTTGTTTGGTAGTTTGGCAATGAAGCTTGGTAATTCGGGTGGGGGTTTTGATATGGTGGAGCTTGGACTTGATATGAAGGAGGGGGCGCTCGGTAGCTCAACTGCACGTTAGCACAGTTGGCAGCGACACCAAGATAATGAGGAGATGGGGTTTGGTAGAGTGAAGGGTGATTTGGATAAGCGGGAGATAGATATTGATAATTTGGGGGTGGAGCTTGGACATTCGGATTAATGGGGGTAGCATTTTGATATAATGGAGGATTATTGGGATGACTAGCTTGCGTGTAGCGAGCTTGATAGGAATTTTGGGAAGGTCGAGAACGACCTCGGGAATATGACAAACTTCTGGGTGTTTTCTTCCCCTCATATGAAACAGCAGCAATTTCTTCTCTCTTCTTCTTTAACAACCCTGAAGATCCGGGTGACGCGGCTACACGGTATATCTTCCCCGTTTTCAAACTGTCTTGAATAGTCTCACCGATCTTCACTATTTCAGCAAACTTTGCTCCAACGAGCAACATAATTCTGTCATAATATTCGGGTTCTTGCACCCGCACGAACACTTCAACGATTTCTTTTTCAGACATGGGTGGCTTCACCCTCGCCGCTTGTTTCCTCCACCTGTAAGCGAATTCTCTATAGCTTTTGGTTGATTTCTGCTTCATTTTCTCCAAAGAGTAACGATCAGGAACGATTTCTACATTGTAAGTGAATCGCTCGATGAAGTCCTTTGCTAGAGCATTCCAGCTGGGCCATTGCCGGGTTTCATGGGAGATAAACCACTCTAGAGCCTCCCCGCACAAACTTCGGCTGAAAAGCCGCATCAGCAAAGCCTCATCCCTTCCAACTTCCACGAGCTGGTCACAGTAAGCTCTAAGATGAGCCATAGGATTTCCCACACCCCCGAAAGTATCAAACTTTGGAATCTTGAATCGTTCGGGAAGGTCAAGATTCGGATGGATGCACAAATCTTCATAATTAAGACCAGCGGTATCAGGGATACATTGAAACTCTTTCATAGCCCTTTTATCTCTTCCTTAATATCCACCCTTGTGTCCTCCTTGGCCCTTCACTCTCTTTCCTGTTCCTCGTAATGGTCCAACTCAGAACCATGCACCTCGTGCTCAGTAGGGACGGGAATTTGGAAAGTAGTCCTCTTTGGTAGGGGTGGGGCTAAAGAAGGACTTTGGGCATTTTGAAGGGTTTGGTAATTTTGTGGGTAGTTTTGAGGGTTAGTATTCTGGTTTAATTGATGGTGAGATGTAGGGGAATTAAGAACGTTCTGGTTTTGATTTTAGCTCTGGTTTAGTGGAGGGGGAGCGATTTGAGGCTGGGTGTTTGGAGGAGGAGGTGCATTTGAGGATGGTTACTATGGGGAGGGGGTGGTGGAGTTTGGTAGGAGGCTGAAGCATATTGCGGATTTTGGGTAATTGGATCTATAGCGGGGAGATTTTGAGCGAGCAGCACGCCTTGAGCTGGATCCATATTCGAGGAAGGAAAGTAGATAGGAGGCCTTCCATATGCAGCATTAACATTGTATCCTGGCGGAGGCAAATCCTGCCTTCTCTGCATTTCCACCCTCATCTCTGCAATCTGTTGCATCAACTGCAGAATCAACTCGTTTTGGTCTGCTATGGTGGGTTGAGCCACCAAAACATCAGTAAGACCTACTTCCTCGCTATTATCTCCCATAATTGTCTTTCCTCTGTCAGAATTTTGCCCTGGGAAGAAATCTGCGGGACCTTTTGATCTGGTGAAGTAAGAATGATCTGCCAGCTTAATCAACACAGATCAGTTCAAAATACCTGAGGAGGAAAACAAACTCAAAGGCAGATTTGTCAGTTTGGATTCAGAATACAAAACGCATAATATCACACATAGAGCAGATAAACACACAAGTTGCTATGTTTGAGGAATATCTTCAACCCACGAGTAAGGACGGGAAAAAAAATTTAACGAGCAGGAGTTTGCTTGTTTTTTAATTTGACACTGTCTCAGAAAGGCTAAATCGCGTTGAGCTATGGTCTTCTGCAACTAACCTTCGACGTCCGTTGATCTGATCTTCACATTTCCTTGTAACATGAAAGGGGGGGGAGAATGAAAATTTTCAAAGATAGGGGCCGGGCCTTGAAAGGCTGCCTACGTATCTCACAAGGAGAAGTCAGGCCCAACGTAGTTCGAGTAGAAAATAAAACATTGATTTTCCATTCACTCATTTAGGATGGTTACAATGGAAATTGAAAGACGACAAAGCTTTAAGGATAAAATAACGACTACATCTCGGTCATTTTCTTCTCGTATGCTGCATCAGTCACGAGGAACAAACTCGACTCGAATCTTTCCCAGGTTGATGAGGGATTCGAGGTCGTAGCGAAATCCAAGACATCTTGAAAGGCTATGATCTATGGCATCATGATAAGCGCAAGGTTTGAAGACTTCCCCCCCAACGGGATCGAGACCTCTGTTATCATCGTGGAGGGAGGCTAAGACCCCATTCTTAACCAATTCCATGTAGATATGCAGCATAGATTCCTTGAACGGAGTGAAGTAGTGACAAACAAACTGAGTGCGCTCAATGGGCTCTGACGGATCATAAGTGAGAACGGTATCATTACCCCATATGTGCGGGATATCCCCAATGTCGATCTGGCGGCAAATCCTCATTTTGAGTCGCACACATTCTTCTATAGTGTGTCCTCGCTGATTTGGATGGAAGGCACAGAATTTCGAATAGCTTCCTTGCTCAATAAATGAAAATGACCCTTCCTCAGGTGCCCATCCAAGATGCTCGTACAAAAAAGCGCAAGTCAGGACGCTCGCTCCCCCACGGTGCGTCGGCTCGTAGGACGAAAGAGTAATCCATCTGTCTCCTCCTCTCAGACGGCCTAGAAAGGGAAGCTTGTAGACAATTTCCTCGTCAGCGTCTTCGCCAATTGCTCCAGGATGAGTGTCATCTGGGCCACCACTAGCCTCTTGCTCGCGGATGGAGTATTCCTCGCGCATTTTCTGAAGTTTGTCTATCATGCTTTGGTGGAACGACTTGTTCTTCTTCCTTAATGCGGACATTCTTTCCTTCATAGCAATGAATTCCGCCATTTCCGTTGTCAGCTCCTCATCCAGTGCTGTATTTCTGGCTAACAGAATGGCGGTTTATGACTCTATCCTCGCCTCTCTCGCTTCCCTTTCTCGCACCTTCAGCCGAAGCATGTCTAATTTCTCACTCAAGTCCTCTGTCTCCATCTCAACGTCTTGCTTCCTCTTCATATTTGATGTCAGATCCTCATCCAGCGTCACAGTTGCAGCTTTGTAGACTGATGTGGCAACTTCGACTCTGAGTCCTTCTTCTCTGACCTCCTGGATTTCACGTGTGATCTGTTCTATCTTTCTCTGCAAATCTTCTCCTGTAAGCTCTCTCTTGATACTCTTACCCTTTCCCATAGCAGTGTGATTTGCTTTTCCTGAGGCAGTAGAGTAATGTTTAGGATTTGTGGTATGAGAGATGTCTTTTGAGTGAGAAACTTAAGACTCGAGAAATTTTGGTCGGACATTTTGTAACAGTGACTTGTTTGTATTTTTTTTGGAAATTTCTGAAAAAGAGTGGGTTTCCGATATCCTCATTCACAGTAACACAACACATAAGGAGTTAAATAACACGTATATCGCGTCCTAATCATGCATGTGACCCTTTTGTGCCAAGGGTAGGCCTAGCGAATCGGAAGGATGTATTGCATTATTTGAAACATATTGTTGCACCCCCCAAAATAAACTTTACTTAAAATAATAACATTCGTTACATAATTTTAATCAAAATGGGGTAATACAATGCGAATACAGATAGAAAACAATCCCACGCAGGGGAGTTAGAAGGCTGATGGCTCTGCTCCTCTTCTGGCTTTCTTTACTTCTTCGCGAATAATGCACTTGCTTGTGAACACGTACGGCTCAGCGAACGCAGCTTTGGAAGATGTTGGTACGACTTGTAGAGTGTTCATCTGCTCGTCCAGGGTCGCATCCAAGCGCATCAGATAAGTTCTTGTATCAGCTAATTCTTGTGACGTCCCAGCCAAAACCCTCTGACTTTCTAACTCTCGGAACTGGTACTCTTGCTCCCTTTGCTGAAATTCTTGCTCCCTTTGCTGAAATTCCTGCTCCTTTTTCTGAAATTTCTGCTCCCTTTGCTGAAATTCTTGCTCCCTTCGGTCCCATTCCTGCTGAAAATGATATGCATGGATTTGAATCCTTGTCTGTACGTCTTCAATTTCTCGACCTGCGCGTGGTGTTGGGTTCACTACACCACACAGATCACTCTGCAACCATGTATTGTATTCATCGACATACCTAGCTTCATATCTGTTTTCAGCCATATCCCATTTCAGGTTGACACGTCCGGCCCACTTTTGAAGGATGATCTTGGCGAAAGGTATTTTGCCGCTCTCGCTGTAATTGACAATAAAAGAGCTAGCATCCCCTTGGACGGGTATGATTTGTGTTCTACCAAATTGCCGCATCACCCTAGCTGGGTTGTAGGGCCGTAATCCTCTGATGCCGGAAAGGACTAAAAATGGAAGTTTGGCCCCTTGTGCTGCTATCCTCTCAGACTTGAAGTTCGATAACATCCATTGTATATCTCCTTTTTTCAAATCATAAAATACCCTTGCCCACACACCCCTGGTGGTATGAATCGGGAATCTGCGGATGCTTAGAGAGAATTCATAATTATCAAGGGGACTCGTCTGGCTTGGCTTGGCCAACTCTTGTGGTCGGGCACCGTCCCTTTTGCAGAGATGTGCAGTCATCCACCATTGAAGTAGAATGTTGCAACCTTGGAAAAACGGGAATCCGTTCTTGCACAAACTCAAAGATCGATAAATGTCAGCCAAAATGACCATGGCCAAACTGCAGTATTTTTTTTCTTCTTGTTTCTTACCTATCCCTCTGAACATGGCGTCCACTACCATCACAACCCGGGTGTCGATATCCTTTCCTTCATCTTTAGGGAACACCATAGTTCCTAAAAGGCATGCTGAGAATGCAATGGCTTGAGTTTGCCTCCAAGTACTGTGATCGTGGAATTCGTTTGGAAATTGTTCGAAATAGCTATCGTGCCCCCATCTTTCGAAGAATCTCATTAGTGGTATACTTTGGGCGTCCAAGTAGTTAGCCCTTACCAGTAACAATATGTCTCTCAATTCTCCGGCAGTTGGCCTATCTGGTAGGAGAATGTGATTATCGGGACACCTTTTCCTCTTGCCGCATGTTCTGATAGAGTCCAGACAATCTTTAATTTCTTCCAATGTCGGTGTTATTTCGACATCTCCAAATCAAAACACCATCCTTTTGTCGTCCCAGAACCGAGTGATAACCTCGATAAACGTGGGCCAAACTTTGAAGTCCATTATCGAAGGTAAGTGACCCAGGTGAATTGAGAATTCTCACTTTTGAAAATCTTTGAGGTTATCCCACCATACACGGAGAATGTCAGGCGTCTTGGGCTCTTTGGACTCAAGGTGGTCTTTCTAATGGGCCCAACACTCCTTAGGTGTTGGGTCGTCTTAGGCCAATGCGCTATTTTCGGGATTGGGTTTCGCTCTATCTTAGTTTAACTAAGAGTGGGTTGTATTTAGAGTGGAAAGGGTAACCCAAGCGGACTACTTGGGCTGGGACAGTTAACGATCATTGACTATCAAGTAGCCAACTACACTCGTCAGGGTGTCCCGAGAAAATATTTGGTTAACGAAAGACTGCGAACCCGTATAATCGTCCTTTAGTGGAAATAAAACAATCGTCGTTTGACGGAATTATGATATGCCATGAATGCAATAGTTAAATAAAGCAATAAATAAATAGATAAACAGTTAACCCACATAGCCAAAATACGTTAGTTTTAAGGTTAGAATCCTCCAATTCCCCAGCAGAGTCGATATTTCTGTTTTATCAAAAAAGTACTTTTTTAAAAAGAATTTGCGACTTTTTAGAGTTGCCACTTAATTTTTAAGAAAAATTAAGAAAACCATTGTTTTCAAAAGACTTAAACAGATAAAATCATTTGAAAACTTTAAAGGGGTTCGGGGATTCCTATTAACGTCTTAGGAAGGTTTAAAAGCACCTAAGACGTCCGCTAATATGGTTATCCAACAACTAATTATTTGGCTAAGGATTATCTAACTTAATTTTTTAATAAAGAAGCTGTTTTTAGTTACATTTACCATAAAATTAGTTTGAAGTTAATTTCAAGTTGATAAAACATTTACGGAGTTTGCGGGGATTCGGATTTTCCTAACTTTTAAACTAATGACAAAATAAAACAGATAAAAGAATTAAAGCAAGTAAAAAGAGAGAGAAAAAGAGATTTGGGTCCAAATCCGGGTTCTGTTCGTCTTGACCGGAATTTTGGACCCACCTGTTTTGGGTTTCTGACCCATTTTCTTTTGTACCTGTCCTAGACTAAACAATAATAAATAATAAATAAATACAGAAAATAAAAGGCGACAAGGGCTGAGGCCCAAAATAGATACAATACGATAAAAATAAATAAAGTGGGCCTCTTTGGCCCAAATTTTTCAACTCTCCCTCTGGCCTTCTTTTTATTTTTCTTCTTCGGAACTTGTATGCCGATTTTGATAGGCTAGACTCGAACAAGGAAATCGATCCTTTACGGCTCTCGGAAATATGGAATATAGGACGAAATCCACAAGGACTCGAGCAGATTCTCATGCAACAAGAAATCAATGATATAGTAAGAATCGCTCCGAGTCAACACCAATAACATGACTAATAACAAAAGCAATACATTTAAACTAATGGGAAAAGCAAGATATCTATAAAAATAAATAACAAAATATAACATGCTGATACATAAAAGACAACTAAATCATAACAAGTGCTTACTCAAATATTGTTATTTGTCACATAACCAAAATAAATAAAACCCCTACGACCAAAAGATTCATAAATCTAAAAAAAATAAAAAATAAAAAAAAATAAGAAAAACACTCAAACCTTAGCAAAAGGAACATAACGAGACCAATATTTTTGAATAGACATAAGAGGAACACATGGAACAGTGATTCATTTAAAAAAGGTACATATTGTATAAAATATTAATAATCCCTTCTTAACATATTCCAAGACCCCACAGATGCAACAAAAGATAATGTTAAAATAAGGCATGGATGAGCATAAACTAAACGACCGACATCACTAGTAGGCTACGAAATCTTTGGAAAATAGGGGTGACACATCAAAACAAACAAGACTGGAAACAAGCTGCAACAATGCTAGATGCAACAGACAGATCCTTCATCAGAATTTAGCCCACTATTACGCTAACAAATATGAAAATTACCATAAATCTCCGACAATAATCAAGCAAGAATGACGGAATGATCTTAGCTAGATACAGAGAAAATGGCACATAGGCGAGATAGCATAACACTACTGCCAACAGACAGCGAGATCGCAACATAAAAGTACAGTCTTATCACGCTTCCAAGCTTAAAGAACATCAGTAACACCATACACTTAAAGAAACTTCTTGACTAATATCTTAATAAAGTGAGCTCGAAAACCTATGTATACTAACTTACTTAGCTCACAACAAATAGAAAGCAATCCAGTATTGATACTGATTTGCCATGGATAAAGATAAATTAAAATAGACATTTTCGGGACTAGTTCAAACACTCCAGACTCGAAAACAACATATAGGAGCAAACATCACGGATATGTCAAGACAAATGAAGAAGAAATATCGCCAATCAAGCTTCCAACAAAATAATGGGAAAGTAGTAACAAAATATCCCAAAATCATGATATTGCACGAGATGTGAGCCTAGAAAAATGTTGAACTACTATAGGAAGAAAAATAAAGTAAATGAGTGAAATAATAAAATAAAAAAAAAGGACAAATACTTTATAGCAAAGAGACCAGCAAGAACAATACAACTCTGAATACGCCATACAAGCTCATCTTTGATTCCCTATGGGACTACATGCTCAGCCAGCGCAAATGATTTGAAAGCAAACCAAAGATGTTATGGGTAGTTCACCTGGTTGTGGGCAGCGAAAGGGACGAAACGAGCTTGAGAGACTACGCTCTTTCTACCACAAGACGCAAGACAACGGACAAGAATTCGGATGCGGTTTCGGACTCGAAACGAATGCCTCTCTTTCTCAAAGTCTAGATGTGAAATGCACTCCTTTGTTACTACTTCCTGTGAAGAGATTTGTGATATTCGCTTGTTTAGTCGATTCGGCTAAAGGATCTTGTCAAACTAAAGGCTTCTAATGTTTTTATCAAAGAAATTTCAAAGCAAAATCCCTTAAAATTTCCCTCTGTTCTTTCTTTTTTTTCTCTCTTAAAAAAAATCCCCCTCTCTTGACAAAGAAAGAGACAATATATAGCGATGGATTAGGGCTAAGCTTTTGTTGAGAGGCGGGGCGGATTCGGATCCAAAAACTGACCCAATTTCGAGTTTCTTTCAAAATTCAAAAAAAGAAAATCACCAAATTGGCCGAACCACTTTTCAAAACTTCCAACTTTTTACCAAAATAAGGGGAGAATCAACGCATAAGATCAATCTCCCGTCCTTGAAGAGCTGTGTGGCTCAATCCCATGCCATCAAGTACAAATTGCGTGCCTGGACCTGCTAAAAATCGTACGCTACGGAAAGGGACGTTGGAGTAGAAGACAAAACTTTGCAGAGTACGGGCACGGCTCATCCGTTGTTTTGCTATCGCTGGAGTCACTGGTTCTAACGCGCTTAGAAGCGTGACGCGCGCCTCTGGTCATCGTTCTGGGTTTCACTCATTGCGCGTGAAGAAGGTGAAGGCAGGAAACGGGTCAGGCTGCTTAGGTTGATTGGAAAATGGCGTTTTCTAAGTTCTTCCTTATGAAAGATTAGGCTGGGTCGGGTAGGGTTTTAATTGGATTTGGGCTTGGATGAGGGGATGGGAATTTGGGGAAGAGTGGGCTGAATTGTTGAAAACCAAATTGGGCCACGGGAATGGGCTCCAATTTATCCAAATCAGAATGTAATTGGCCAAATTGAATAGATTTTGGAAAAATAATTCGAATTAGTAACTAATTAACAAGCTTCTTAAGGTCAACAAAAAATAAAATAATTAATTTGAATATAAACTAATGATTTAAATATAAGCTAAAACACTTAGACATATATTTATATAAAACGAAGAATTACTCTCAATGCTATTTTTCGATTTAGAATATTTACAAAATTTAAAATAGCTATACGAATAAATACATAAGACATATACATTAGCTAAACAATAAAAAAAGCCAAAATCTTATTTAATATAAATCGCAAGCTAAAAATTTATTTAATACTATTATTTTATTTATTTATACATATACTAATCTATAAAATTAATTATTTTAAAATTATTTAAACTCGAGAAGCTTGTTAGTTAATTATTATCGAGGAGGGTCAAAATTTGGGCGTCAACAAGTCTAGCTTCCTTTTTTTCTCAAAAGTTTGAAACATTTTAGTTTAAGCTCCGAGTGACTAGTTAGTTCCATTATAACTCTTGAGAAATGAATTCAACTTTATGCTCGTTGCATACTCGAAACTTAACTCTTAGGGAATACTTAGTTCCCTTATAGCATTTGAGAATTTAACTCATTTGTTTACTTGAATCTTAAAACAAAGTTAAAATTTTTGTTTCAGACTCTTGAATGCTTTAGGAACTTACTTTGACTTGCTTCTTAACTTTTAGACTTGACTCATAACTTCCTTAACTTTGATCTTAACTTTCCTTGAATTGGATTTTGGATTCAATTATCATGATCTAATGTTTATGGATGATTTCATGATATTTAGATGTACTTTAAAGTGTTGGAATCAACTTGGAATGAAAGGTACATCACTTAGGAACTAGTACGAAGAGATAGGGAAAGAACGGGGTCTCCTGGGGTCCTGGCGCTCTGAGAGGCGCGGGGTGCCAAGGCCTGTCGGACAGACCCTGGTCTGGGGCGCTCTGAGAGGCATGGCGCGCTAGTGTCTGCCAGACAAAGGCAGCCCTGAGGCGCTCTGACAGGCGCGGAGTCCCAAGGGTTACTTGACGGGACCTTCGACTTTTCTTCTCCGTTTTTTATCTCTAAACCTCCTAAACTTCCATGGATCCCACCCCAAACACTTAGGATCCCTAAATACCTCATTACCCAATAGATTAGACCTGCACATGAATCAAAACTACTAGATATCAATTGCAATTCAACCAACAAGAACTTCACACATTTCATCAAGAACTTCAAGATTTTCATTCAAATAAACTGTAATTTGCTGTATTGAATCAAATTGGGATGTGGGTGAAAGGACCCAAAACCAAATGATCTCACATACCTCGATAGGGATCACCCCCGAAAAAATCCACGCAACGATCTTTGAGTTGTTGGACAATTCTTGATCTTCCTCTTCTTTTCTCTTTTCTCCCAAGCCCTAAGCGTTCTAAATTCTTGTAAAACTGATTTGGGACTTGGTCTTTACCCCTAAATAACCCTTAAAACGAATTAGGCAATACTAGGGTGAAAAGACAACTTTTTCCTTACTAAAATCCGGATTGGACTTTCCTCAGTCCAACAGCCCAACTTCCAAAAGACATATCTCCCTCATACGACATCAAATTTGTGCAAAAATGTTTATTCTTGGTTTCTTAGCTTATTCTTAGATATTTCAAGTTACAAGATGCAGCATAAATGATGATACCTATTTAGCGTTAGTTTTAGGTTTAAGAATGGTGGAATAAGTGGTTTGTATCAGAATAAGGTGTCAATGGCCTCAACTTGATGAATGGTGATTCCACGCTAGACTTTATGGATCGTAAAAGTGTCTATGTACCCTGAACCTTGTCGTGGACCACGCGCATAACACATTATGGATAAATTGAGTTCACGGACAAGATCACGCTCCATGGTTACCTCAACGGACCGTTAACGTGTCCGTGAACATGCGTTGGAAAATAACGAAGAGGGAAACTTTATGCATTGATTATGCCCACGCTTTCACGGAGGACTTCACATTCCATGGTTCACTTCGCGGCCCGTGAAAGCAGCCGTGAATATTACTTGACATTTTTTTTTATTGTTATTACTCTATTTTCAGTATTTAATGTTATGCGGCCTTCTCTAATCGGCCTCTCATCCTTCCATTGCTCATACCAAACTTGAGCCACATCTTTGAGTTGGTAGGTGGCTAGTTCCGCCTTTTCTTGAGAAGACACACCCATAGAATCAATAACTTTGAACACTTCATCAATGAATCCTTGTAGGTCCTCCTCCATCTTAGAACCATAGAAATTAGGGGGACTCATCCTTGTGAAATCCCTAATCCTTGAAGCGGTAGTGCTAGCATTGGGGTTAACTTGCACACTTGCGTCCCTAGGAACTTGGGTAGCCAACACTTGAGTCAAACTATGAATAGCCGCCATTATCTCAACGTTAGTCATAGCCCCTTCTTCAATAGGAACTTGAGGGTTTTGAGGAGCTTGAAGGGGAACCGCCTCATTCAAATTCTCCTTCTCGGCCCTTCGAGCATTGTTCCTCCTTGTATTCGTTTCCTATAAGCACAATAAAAGGATTAGAAGAAAGGACTAGATAGAGTTAAGACTCTTAGGCACGACTAAGGAATAACAAGAGAGTGAAAGTTCCTAAGCATCACATAGATTCTCATTCATAAGTGTGGCGCGCTTCACAATTATGAATAAGACCCTACATAGACGTGGTTTAGTGAGGCATCAATCCTAAGATTACTCAACCTCATGCTATGGATACCAAGTTTATTACGACCCAAAGTATCCCCTAGGCATAATCGGTGTCCTTGTCCTCGGAGAGGACTTAGATAAGCCCTTAGCATACGTCATAGCACATCATAGGTCAAAAATGCGGAAAAATTTAAAACTTTACGTAGTGAAGTGTACTTAGACTTCTCGCTTGTTTTATTTAGAGTTTACATAGACTCCTCACATACGAAGTTTACATAGACTTCATTTTTAGCATAAGTAAAACATATAAGAGTCTAAAGTCTCATCTCACATATAAACCATCTACAAGAGTACAAATGTTTGGACATAGCCAATACAAGAACAATACGCCATTATAGGCTTAATTCAATTGTCTCAATGATAAAAGAAAGAATGAACTTTTCCTAAACAAAAGCAACATCATAGCAAGATTGGAACATGGCAACATCCCCGAATATGAGGAATCACCAATGACTTGGGAAAAGATCCAGGTCTTCCTTGCAATCGACCACGAACTTCTCAACGGCCCGAACCTAAAATGTTTGGGAAAAGGGAAAGAAATATGGGTTAGTACAAACCACATGTACTAAGTATGGTTTCTATGCACAAGTCATTAATGCATGAGAAAAGGCACAATTTAGTCAAAACCATGCTTAGTATCAATTAACTCAACATACACATACATGGAACATCATAAGTCAACCCAACATACAAGCAATTCAAGCAACACTTGTGCAATGCCAAGAATAAAACCTCATAACCCTATCCAAAGCTAAGTATCACATTGAGCAACCATTTCATACTTACAACATATTCTCATATCTCATCATGACATGCTTAATACATCGATACTACTCATAGTTTATCAACATAATCATAATCGTAGTCATAATCAGACAAGAATACTACTAGAATCATCCCTTAGGATCCCACATGTGCAATATGTAAGAGAAGTCCCATACCCTCCCTCACACGATGTAGTAGCCTTTAGGACAACTCTAATAAGAGTTCACATACTTAACTTGTTCACTTACATTTACATTAGGGAAAGAAGTGCAATAATCGACATGTGACCTGTGAGCTACATGAAATCCGGTGTTCTACTCCCACACCGAAAAGAGAGGGTTAACAACTTGCCTAAGGTGTAATCTTTCGTACATAGCTATCTAGGTAGATCCACTAAGTTAGAGTCCTATGTGGGCACGTAGTTAAGGGTCAAGGATATTGTTACTAAAAACCTTGACTTACTAAACGTGGAGGTTTCCATATCATAAGACAACACATAACTTGGGAATTCGGACTTACTAACGTGAGGAAACCCATGTGGGAGGCCGGACTTACTAAACATGAGACCTCCATCTCATTTACATGCCCTTTCGGTGCTAAGCATTTATTCCCTTTAGTAATCGTCTTATTTCATCATACAAGTTCACCTTAGTCTCTTCTAGACTCCTATGTAAATATCTTATCATATTAGCTCATAGGTCATCACAAGTGAGAACAATCCTTTCACTTTAGACACCACTTTACAAGTGAGTAAACCTTTCACTTAACACTTTATTTTAATCATGAGAAACTACTTTCAATCATATAATAATTGTATCATAACATGCATACATAATTCATATCTAATTCAATGTCTTAGGGTTAAGGATGAGGAATACCTAGCATAAACATCACAACCACACATTAGACATAGAAGTATTACTATCTAAGTAACTCATACTTCATAATTGAATGTAAGAAGAACCAATCAACATACCTCATTGCCTCTTTCAAGACCTTCATACTTCTATTACCAATAATACATAACCAATACATAATCAAGGTAAATTCAAGAAGCAATTACATAATTAACAACAATGTAGTCAATCTACATGTTCATAATTTCCACAATTCACCATATCAATTTACGATTTTCATGAAATTGAGGGAAAGATATGGATCTAGGGAAAAATCATAGGAAATCATCAATTAACCATAAATATATACTTATACAACCTTAATTCATCATAATTCATCACAATTGATTCATAATTTTGTTTTTCAAAGAAGACCCATGTGAGAAGAAAAACTCTAGTTTTGGGGGATTTAGAAATCATCTTTTGGAGGGACCTCTTGGGGAAAAGAACCCTAAGAGTGAAAGAAATCATACCTTAGAGATGATAAAGCAACAAAATTGTATTAGAAACTTGAAGACTTGACCTTCATCTTGGAGCTCTAATGGTCTTCAATGGAGGTTTGGAGGAAGAGAGAATTGGAGAGAGATGAGAATGATTTTTTATTTCAACTTTGGGGATTTGATTTAGGTGTGTAAATTGACTTAAATCTGACCATAAATTGTTATATATCCATCCCCTAAATTACCCAAAATATCCCTCACTTAATTGGGGTCTTTTTGTGAAGTCAAATTGACTTTAAAAAGATGCGAACGAATCTGGAAAGTGGATGCGCGTCACGAAAGAAATTCCAATATTTTTTTCTGAAATCCGGGTTGAGGCAGTGAGCCTCGTGAAGGCCCCGCATCGCGGGGGGAAATTTTCCCACTCAGTGTTGAGGAAGCGACGCGCAAGGGACCTCACATCTTGGCTGCACGCAGGCTGCTTTGGCAGCTTGCTAGCCAATGTTTGGGTCCTCCTCAAGGACCCTTCGGGTGGTCCTCGGGGAGTTATTGTCGGAATTTTTGACCCTATATACATTATTTTACCTATGTAAAGTATTTTTACAAGTTTTAAACTCCATATGACACTCTCAAACCTTCACCAAACATAGGGAATAAACTAGCTCCATTCCACTAGTTTCCGGACGTCAAGGTCTTTCTTTAACGTTGTGACTCTAACACTCCCTAATTAAGTTTATTACTTATGTTTTAGGTCTAATACATCATTATTTATCTTTTTAGGCTCTAATCTAGGTCATAGAATTTTCGGGGTGTGTTAGTGTGTCACTTGTTTGCACTCGTGCTAAGCATTTTCATCTCTACAGGTAGAATGGCACGCCTACCAAGAACGAAGAATGCCAATAGGCCTTCCACTCCCCCCTATGGCTTCCTAATCTGAGGGACATGCCGCATTTGAAGATAGTGGTCTTAGGTTCAATTGAATGTCACTCTGACACAGCATTCACCTCGGACTACTAGATCAGAAGTCCAACGATGCATACTCTAAAAAAACTCCTTCTCAGTCTGAAGAAGAGGGCAGTGATACTAAGAATGATGTCAATGCTAGTAGTCACTCTCAATCTGCTGCAAGTAGCCATAATGATAACAACTCTAGCGACAATGTAAAATATAACTCAGGGGGAATGTTGCAGTTGAAAGTAGTTCTCAGGCGAACTCTCACACCTCGTCGAGGGCACCACTTACAGAACCTGAAACAATAGCTTAAGTAGCTTCTCATCAAAGAGAGCTTGATGAGATACTCACGGATGAAGAGACCATTGTGCGGTATGTTCATGCTCAGGAACCTCATCCAGATCGACTGGAATAACTCATTGAATGCTACCGCACTATGTGGACTGTAAAACGAATAAAAGAATTCTTTTATACAGGAATTGTGAACAAGATGGGCAGATTCAAGGATCGTGCTATTTTTCCTAAATTTAGGGTGGTTGTCAGTGACATCAAGGCATTTCCAGATAATTATAGGACTTTTCAATTTCACAAGTTCAAGTGGATGGATAATGCACCGGTGATTGTTCTAATCACCTGAAAAAAGAGTTTTACACATCCTATGCAGCCACTCTGATAAACCTTGTTACTGCCACTGAAACAACAAATCGAGGGCAGAAGGATTTTGCTACTACATTAGGTCCCCTTGACTCAATCATCATTAGGGGCAAGTCCATTGACATTTTAAAAAATTCTATCAACCGAGTGTTGCATGGACCGGAATACATTGCTCCACCATCAGTGAGAATCTTTGAAGGGAAACACCATGAGGTTACCAATGCAACAAACATGGATGATCAGGTTTCTCGAGAAAGGGTGTTACGTTGGATCGCTAAACAGATTGCCATAGATAGGGAAAATATGAGTTGGGTCACTAATATGCCTTTAACCATCGCTAAATCTACATTGGCTTTCCGGGCTAAGGTGTGGTGGGTTGTTGTCCGGACACAATTGCGGCCAACGGCAAATGACAACACTTTTACCCTTTCCTAGCTTCATTAGTAGCTTGCCTTCTGAGTGGTTACCCAGTAAATACATGGAGGATCATAGCAACTGAAATGAGAGACAGGGCCCTATATGAGAGAGCGTCATTTCCTTTCCCTTGTGTGATAAGAAAATTATGTCACCAAGAAGGATTCCTCCCAATAGCTTGGTTGATCGATGGCGTGAGGCATCCAGAATCATTTAGGTGTCTAAGATAAAAGATTTGGCAAACCACCTATTTGGTGCTAAATCTGCAACATTAGATAGTCTAGTTGTTTCTCCGCAGGCTCCATTAGAAATGCCACAGGATGACAGAGTACCCGAGTAAGGAGAGTCATCTCAAACTTCCACAAAAGCACAACAGTCAACCTCCACTACTCAGCCTTCAGGTACTTTTGTTACTATCCCTATAGTTTAACTTAATAAATTGATTGCAGATCAGCGCCAAACCAGGGAATTAGCAGACGAGATAGTGCGTCGGATGCCTCAAGTGATTGAAACCAAAGTGTATGCTGCCAAGAAGGATATCACCAGTAAGGTACGGAAAGAGTTGGGGGTGCTCAAGAGAGACTGAACGGTATAGAAAATCTGGTGCAAGACCGATTCCAGGCTTCCAGTCAGACAAGACTGATGAGCTCAAATCACAATAGGCTGAAATGCTATCTCAGATTGCTAATTTATCCAAGCAGCCTGTACAGCTTCCCGCTCTTGGATCACCTGATTCTTTCATGTAGATGTTGAATCAGACACCCTCAGTCCAATCACTTGATGAAGTTTGGGGGTAATTACCACCTGTTAAGTCCAAAAAGAGGAAGCATAAGGCTCGTGACCTTGAAGAAAACACTTCTCTTGACCCAATACTAGAGACACAGAAAGCAGAAAAGAGAGCTCACAAAGAGTCCAAGAGGTTGGAGAAGGAACGTGCAGCCTACGAAAAAGAACAACAAGAAGCCATGTTAGCTGGCGCGTATGGGAGTGGATCACCTGCCCACACTGAAGGTGTAGCACCCATCACTGCGATGCCTGATATACCCACTACACTAGTCAGTTCTAAGTAGGCACCAGCTGATAAGGGTGCCATCGATGAGCCAAAGATCGGCGCCTAGAGCGTCGTAGGTATGAACCCTCCTTATAGCTCTTTATGTGTATCATTTTATATTAACTTTGAGGGCAAAGTCATTTACTGTGGGGGAGGAGGTGGTTGAGAAACCTTTCGTAGCTGTTAGAAAATGGAGGTTGTCTCCGTCTTTTGATTTTGTTGTTGTATTAAGTAGGTTGAGATATGCAGCTGCTAACAGTAAACAAAATGAACAACTGATTCTGAACATGAGTTTGACGGTTAGGATCTTTATATGACATTTTAGATAGTAACTTATTGAACATTGCTGAGTTTGAATGATAAATTGGATAATGCAATCATGGGTAAGTGTGTGTGAGTGTTGATTGATGTCTAGAACTATGAGCAGAAACTAGTAATTGCCTGAGTAGTCTTACTTGAAACCGAGGAAAGTTAGATAGGAAAGGATCAGTAGTCTATGTTTGTTATAATCCAGTATAAGCCAAAACAAAAAGAACCAACTAAAAAGCTTACCACTTGAACCCATTTTAAGCCTGGAATAGACTTTTATTCTCACCTAGAACAGTTCACAACCTTGGTTTACCCAAAGATACATTGTCACAACTCAGGCTAAAGAACTAAGTTGAGGGTAAGTGCAACCCGAATAGGAAAAAGATAGTTCAACCAGCAAACTGAAATGCAAAGTGGTGTATAAAAAAAGATGGTGTGGCTACCGGGATGAAAGAAAGAAAGAAAATAAAAGATTCAGTTAGAAGAGGAATTGTGAAAACAAAACTTTGGGAAACCAAGGGATTAGTCACTCACGAAACCAAATATCCTAATATCATTTCCCTAGCCCCTAGCCTATGTTACAAGCCAATAAAATTCATGCAGTGATCTTATTCCAATTTTCTGAAAGATAGAGTGTAGAAACGGGATCAAGCCTATAGTATTTGTTGTTAGTGCTAGAAATTCTTTGAGAGTAATACTCAGTCCTAACCATTCTGAGCGAGGGACTTCTTTGGTGTGAGTACACTTTGTTTGCATTTAGATTGGATTAAGTAAGCTGATCACTCACAACCATAGGCATGATTGATTGTAAGTAATGAGATGTCATATATATATATATATATATATATATATAGAGAGAGAGAGAGAGAGAGAGAGATAGATAGATAGATAGATAGATAGATAGATAGATAGATAGATATATCCTTACAAGATTCAGAGAATTGGGATACAAAATGTGCTGAAAATAGTTGTTGCATAGTGTCAACAATCTGAAAAGATTTTGAGAAGTAGGTGGCTTGTTGGTCTCATCACTTTAGGACAAGTAATTGTTCTAAGTTGAGGCTGTTGATGTACCGTGATATCCGGGAACATTTAACGCTTAAAAACAAAGTATTAATACTAGAATCGAGTGTATTTTGTATGATTTGATGTGTTTGTTGATGATGCACAAAAAATCACGCAGATATTAAAAAGAAAGAAAAGAAGTAATAATCATGGTCATCTTGACGGTCCATGGTCCACTTCACGAACCGTGAAACGTGATGGCAGTAGCTAGATTTTGAAGACCCACATTTGAGAAAGTTGAAGTGAAGACCACAAACAACTTCGCGGATTGTTACCACTTTGAAGGTTCGTGGTCCAGCTCGTGAACAAGATTCCAGAGAGCAGGGTGAAATTCCAAAGTTTGAGAGAGTTGAAGTGAAGACCACAGACAACTTCACGGACCGTGATCACTTTGACGTTCGTGTTCAGCTCGTGAACAAGATTCCAGAGAACAGATTGAAAGTACAAGTTTCGGGAAAGTTAAAGCCAAGACCACGGAAAACTTCACGGACTGTGATCACTTTGACGGTCCATGATCCAGTTCGTGAACAAGATTCCAGAGAACATGTTGAAAATCTAGGTTTTGGGAAAGTTCAACGCAAGACCACGGACTGTGGTCTCTATTACGGTCCGTGAGCTAGTCCATCATGCTGAATCCAGAAGCTAATGAGAAGACCAAATTTTGGGAATGTTGAAGGCAAGACCACGGAAGGCTTCACGGACCGTGAAGCCTTTCACGGGATGTGATGGTGGTCGTGGAAGAGGTCGACAATGCAGTCCTAGTTTTATTAGGTTTCTTTTAAAAAATGTTATTGGGATTTATTTAGGTCGCTTTGAATTATTATTTTGTATTGATAAACGTTTTACGAAGGAATAAAAGACAAAACTAAATAGTTTTTGAGTTTCTAGATTTTGAATTACTTTGTAACAAAGAAAGTTTGGTTCTTTGATTATCAACGTGGTTTTTGAGTTGCTAGTTGACTTCGTAAGTATTTAGAATTATGTTCTCAGTTCCTGTTAATTGCTATATACGTGGAATTATGAGGCACTAAATATTTTGACCCGGTATGTGGGATCTATGATGATACTGTAAATCTGACTATGTAAAACGAGTGTAGAGCATTCTTTGTTTTACATGTTGTAGGTTAAAGCTTTTGGTTGTAATTTGGTCTAACGAGTGCACGCTTTAGACGAGCATGTATCAAGTGGTTGTTCGAGAGATAAACACTTGTTAGAAAAAAGGAAATATCTACTTACAGAATTAAAGTTAAAGTTGAGTTCGAGAGAAGATAATTTTATCTTCATGTCAATTTAAGCGAGTTCTTAATGCAAGAATCATTTGTAATTTGAGATGATATAAATGATTATTATCTAGCAAGGCTGAGAAGCTATAGATAAAACATATTCGCTAAGTTTTGTGAACTTGTAATTGCTTGAAACTCAGATTGCTAAGGAGTTTCATAGATAAAACAAATGCAGATGCATTAAATAGAAATTTTATTATACAAATTGTAATGTATAAACGAATTTATACAAAACTGGACAATTTGTATAAAATTGGATGTATCTAGCAAATTATACAAATAAAAAGCTCAATAACAAATATATATTTGTTATGGAGCAAAATTATGCAAACTATAACTATAACATACAAATATGATTTTTATGTTTGTTATATGTGAAAGTTGCTCTATTAATTATACTCGTATATTTCACATTATATCTCAGCATATATTAATTATTATACGTTATATATTTATGTAGTTCAAACGAATTTCTTCAAAAGATGTTAGATATGTTGCTTGAATACGTATTAGGATTGTTGCTTCAATAATTCTGTTTGTTATACAAATACTTTTGTATACAGATTTCCTAAAATCAAGGTTTTTAAGACTTAATAGGGACAACTTCAACCTTAATGTATTTTCAAATAAGTTAAGTGTTATACATGCTTAAGATAATATTCATGTCTTTAAAAGTTGTAACTTCAACCTTGATTTGTGCTCAAATAGGTCACAAGTCTTATACATGTTACGATAATAGCTAGGGCGTCTTACGTAACTCTGCTGACAATGAAAATGATTTCAATAAAAATGGTAATTTGTATATGTAATGTATACACATGTATAAATAGTGTATAATGTGAATATATATAATATAAAATTATGTATCAAAGATGTATGAACATCCATAAATGTTTTACATACAATATTTCTACACTGAGGGATGATTTATCTTTTTAATTCTAACCAACCCAAATCTCTTCTAAACAGTTCCAAGTTTAGATATAAGATCCTCTCGTGTTTAAAAACTTTTCATATATTATTCACTCAAAATGATTCACGATTGTGATACATTGAATTTAAAATCAAGTTTTAAAGAGAGTTTATTGGCGAATGAAGCTTTCCATCCTACGAACATAAAGTATCCATTAAGCAGTCTCAAATTTTAGATGATGCGTGTTTTGAGTCTTTTTTATACTATCATTTACTTAAAAAAATCATATTTATGACAGTAAATTTAAAATTGAGTTTTGAAGAACTTTTCAATATGGTTGAAAGAAACAAAGTTGCAATTCTGAAGGTCGAAAAATCATTTTATGTAATAAATAAAAATTACATTATTTTAATATGTTAACCTCTTCAGTCACCCTTCAAAATAACGCAGCAAGTGTATAATAATCACAAGTTCATCATTCATAACATTTAATACAATCATATGTAAATATTACAGAAACTAAGCAAAGTCTAACTCTAAGTAAATCGTAACCTACCTCAACCAATGAACTGTAAGTGAATTTTTCATGATCTTGGAAGGGTTTTTTTTGTCCTTTCTTAATCCCTAATCCTAACCTAGTACTCTTTAAGTTCTCCGTTAGCCTAATACACTCATATTTCATCACTACTTATAATATAATTCCTCTTCTTCCTTTCCCCCAAGATTCAACAAAGTCTTCGAGAGGAATCCAAGTAAGGCTCTTCCCTAACTCTCCATTAAATTTTTTCTTCTCCTCAAAGGTATCTAAGATTGTCTACATGATGTGAATCTTTTCCTTCCCACGAATTATTTTCATGTTTTTAGAGTTAATTTAGCGAATTAGGTTTCGAATAAAACCCCATGTTCTTGAATTTTTCGTAGTTCTTTTTGAAACCCCAAGAACCCTCTATGAAGGCATCGTATTACCATGATAATTCTTATCCCATTGAGTCTTACAAGATTTTCTCTATGAATGATTACGAAAATAATGGTTTCTTTCCTGAAAACAAAATCTAATGATTTCTTAACTACTATTTATAGGTGAAAGAATTATTCTTTGAAATAAACTAAAAAAGTGAGCTAATACGTTATAATGAGTAGTGAATGAGACTGCCTCTTCCTTAGCCAGTGGTCTCAAGTTTGAGTGATGGGTATTAAAAAATCATAGATAGGAAGAGGTTCCCTCTGAGTAGGGTTCATGATGTGCATTCTAATATAATCGAATTTAAATATGAATACCGAACACCAGATAAAAAACCAAAAAAAATAAATATAGAGAACATACGAGGAATAATAAACACTTTCTAGATCATGAAACAAGATGAAGAGGAGATCTTATGGAAGTTATGGTTGGTATGCAACAAAGTGGTACACAAATTCAGTTCACGAGAGTGCATGGTGTACACTCAATACCTACCAGGACTTCGCTATGGACAACATTACAACTATTGAGCATACACATTATTAAGTCATGACTGATCATGGAGAAGATCACTCTCCTCTAAGTATAAAAGTAGAGGAGCAAAGAAATACAAGGAAGAAATTATAAAGTTGTTGAGCTCAGAGATTGAGATTATGTCCAGGTCCTGAGTTTTAAATTTGTACATATGGCATTAATAATGGGGCGGCTCAACGTAATTGGAGGTCTAAAGCAAAATCTTAATTAGAGGCCTAAAATCTAAATAAACTTCATATGCATTTATTTAAAATTTAAATTTTCTTATATTTTTAAATGCAAAGTATTACTTAATATTTTTTCTATATAAAAATGATTTATTCTATTTCTTTTTCAATTATTAGTTTTAAATAAGATTTTATCAATTCAACGTTGAAAAATATTATTTATTCGGGCAATCATTATATGAATTGTTAACATAATTCTACAAGTAATAAATTGACAAATTTCAGTTAAGTATTAGAGTTAGAACCATAGCTTTGATGAAGTTGATAATTTGATTACCCCATATTGTTTTATGGTTGTTGTAATGCTTCAAAATCTAAGAAGAAATGAAAAGGCATTTACGATTCACTTTGTTCAACACTTTTCAACTATTAATTGATATTTTGACAGAAAATTACTCTAGCTTATCAAAAATTTAAAGAAGAGAGTGTAAAAAGAGTTAAAAAGAATAAAGTAATGTGAGTATTAGTGGAGAGAGTAAGAAAACAAAACAATATTTTCTTGATTTCTTCTCTTTGAATGGCGTTGAAGAAAATAAAAAAATAATTTTAAATATATATTTTTTATCATAAATAATCAATATTTTCTATTAAAAATATTAATATAGTAATATATTCTAGGTAAGAATTTGAGGCCCCTAAAATTGGGGCCCGAGCCAATGCCTTATTAAAGTATGCATAGAGCCGGCCCTGTCTAGTGATCAAATAGCTATGATATGAATTAGTAAAAATTATGTATTCAACACGTAATGTAGCATAGGAATTAGGATTTAGCATGAACGTTAACCGTATACTATTTTGATGAGTAGTTCGTAATGCTGTTGAGACCTATAAAAATGAATAATACTTTTTTATATATGCTAACGAATATGTAACGAAAAAAGGCAAAAGAATCCATTAATCAATGTTTAAGTTAATTAATATTATTTTTTTTATCATAATACATAAATGTGTCCTTAATTTGATCTCATTTTATATTGAGAAAATACATCAAATTCCCCCTAAACTTGACAGCACAACTTATGTTAGCACTTAAACTATAGGAGCGATTAGATACCGCCCTTAACATCTTTGAAGTAAATTAAATACGAGAGTAGAATACCACTCTCACGTGTCACATCACTGGCATGTAAGCGCCACATCACTGGCATGTAAGCACATTAATTTTTAGTTTTTTTTTCTCTTATTCACTCTTTTTCTTAAACATTTTTTAAAATACATTACACTAATCAATTAATTTAAAATGCATTTTAAAATCAAAATTACCCCATCTTCTTCCACCTATTCTCTTCCCTCCCCCCCCCCCCTCTCACCCCCTCTCTTTCTTCTTTTTTGATTTTCAGCATTCATTGGCTTCTTCATTTTTCTCGATCATTTTCAGACTTCAATAGTTGTTTTCTTCTTCAACATTCATCAATTTTTTTTAAAAAAAAAAGAAGAACATTTGTACTTTTTCTTCTTCGAACCCTCTCCTACAAATTGTCATTGGAGAATGATATTTTTTTGAACGGGGAAGAAGTGCTTAAATGGGGAAGAAAAATACTTGGGAAAGACAACAAAATAGAGAGAAAACAAAAAGATTATTTATTTTCTTAAAAAAAATTGAACCCACAAATTTCATTTACTATTAAACAAGAAATTTCATATTTTTTTTTATAAATTTAACTTATAAAAATTTAAAAACTATTAGTTATATACTGGCAATGAAAAATGTCATTATATGATATACCATTCAATTTTTTTATTTTACTATTTCACGCGCTTTTAGGAGAGTGATTACACTCACTTTGCCATGTCAGCTCTTAGGTGGCATTTAATCACTTCAAAATTGTTAAGGGGTATTTAAATGTCCGTATAGTTAAAGTACTAAAGTAAGTTTCGATGTCAAGTTCAGGGCAATTTGATGTATTTTCTCTTTTATATTTATGTCTTTCAACTTTGAGTGTGGACAAATAGACACATGAGTCCTACATGACATAATACACATAAAAATCATATTGTCATGTAGAATATCACGTGGATGTGTGTGTTTATTTGATCTTTATATAAGCTTAAGTGTGGAGTTGTGCACACCAAAGTATAAAGGCATAAAAGTGAGTTAAAGACCAAGTTAAAAAATATATTTATGTATTATGCCTATTTTTCGAAGAAAATAAAGAAGATTCGACTAAGTAGCAATTAATGGTCAAGAAATTTGTTGTTCACTACATTATCATACTAGTGATTAGTTGAAAGGGAAAAATATTTTTATAATTATTTTGGGTCCAAAAAAGCTAACAAGTTGACATAGCCATCAACTTAAAGAGATAAGCTTTGTTTGGTGGAAGAAATTATATAAATATCTCAATATAGCAACACTCACTTTGTTTGGTAAGTAAGGAATAATTGACAAAAAAGAAAGATACATATACATATAGAAAAATCTCAATTTTTCAAGTTCCACAAAGTTTGATCTTATCTTATAGATTGATGAGACTGAGCAATTGCATATATATAATTATGGGGCCACCTCCAGGATTCTCAAAGTTTCCTTTTTTGTGTTTGCTTATCTTATAACTCCAAAGCTAATAGAATCTAAGGACAGGTTGCTTTCCTACCATGCAACAAACTTTTTTCAAATAATATTCATCACCTATTCAAATGAAGATATTATTTTCCACTATTTTGATTATCATCATCATGTTATATCATGCTAGCATGCTATGAAATATTTCAAAGATTGTGTTAATTTGTGTTATTCATTCGGTATTCAAAATTCTACTCAATCGTTTAATTCAACTTCACATAAATTGGGGAGTATCTTCATTTCAGGGCTTGTACTTAAACCATATAGTTAAGGAGGAGAGATTCTATTCATTCTACAATATTTGTTTGTGAGACTCTTAGTTAATATCATATCGATAAAATAGAAAGAAATGTCAATATATTAAGCAATAGCTAGCTAGGTTATATAGATTTTAAAGTCGTGTGCGGGCTAGACCAAGGCGAAGAATATTATAAGTAGTGGGATGGGCTGTTAAAAATGGTATCAGAATTACTCTTCTATACTTCCTTATGTGATATTAAATCAACACTTAAAAGTTCAAGTAAGTTTATATGAATCTCACATCTTTGAGATGATGATAGAGCAAACGTCAACGAGAAAAGTAAGTCCCTAAAAAGAGGTGTATGTAACACACTAGGCAAATTCAATACAAGCAACATATGAATGAGATGTTGGATAGATAAATAGCAAATCTTAATTTCTAGTTATAATAAAGTTGTAATCCTACCACAAAATTGAATATTTTCATGGCGGAAAGTATAAGTTTTTAGGTTTAGGGTACATTATTTGTTAAATGATGATCATAATTTTGGCAGTGTAAAACACTTCAATATCTCTTAATTACTAGCCATGTTACCTAGATTGAAGTTTGATTATTGAATGTGTAGATCCGACAATAGGTTGTGGCTCTTTTTTTTTTCAATAAGCAATTATTTGCTTGTATAAGAAGGTAGTTAGTGTGTCTAATATTACTTAAGCATAATAGAAAAGATTTTGGAGGTCCACCAACGATACCTATAACATGTTTGGAATAGTTCAACAAGTCTTGTGGACCTTAATAAATCATAATTTGTTTGCTTACCCTAAGACACCAATCATAAAATTAATTATTTGGATTCCTTTTCTATTCTTTTTTGGACATAGCTAGAGGCATGCATATGATATACCATTAGTATTGTAATCATGTTTAGTGTATACTTAGTAGTTGACAACTAATGTCTTCTCTTTACTATCAACGAGAATAAAGTTCATCATAGCTTGTTTGCACTAATTGAAAAGAAAGCAAAAATTGGTCATAGTGGTAATTTCAGAGTCCAGCATCAAAACAGACATTTTTTGGACGTCACATATTAGAAGGAATCCTCCCTAAAAACTCAGAACAAAACGAACACTTGAAATTTTATTATTGAAGAAGCTCACGATTCTGTGTATCGAATAGACGTGATAATATACAACAAAAATTAGAAGAAATATTCCTTCACATGAAAAGCTAATTAAATATTACCGCTCGTTCATCTATGGAAAAACTATCTTAAAATATGTGTATTGCATTTTGGAGTTGAACAGAGTAAGAGTTAACGTTGTTTCGGACAATTCACCTATTTATGGGCAAAGTGTCCGTTTTGGTCTGTATATTTAGAGAGGATCTCTTTTGATATGTAACACCTAAAAAATGTTTGTTTTAAGGTTGGACTTGATAATTTCAACTGTTAAATGAAAAACATTTATAGTAAATTTTAGAAATAGCTAGTTGTAAGAAGCTAATTTGTAAATTATTTTAGAATTTTATTGAATTTATAATTACATTAATAATAATGAGTACACACCTTTGTGGGTGTTAAAAATTCGTCCAATATTTTTCCCATAGTCAAAAGTCCTTTGAAATAATTGAAATATGTGGGGCAATATGAAGAAAATGTATGTTCTCTAAGTACTAAACAACTAAAACACAGCTACTACAATTGGGCTGCACCATGATGATAGCCAAAGACTAATCCAACAATCCAAGATCTAGCTTATAAACATTGATTCAATTATTATTTATTCTTAAAATAATAATTGCATAATGAAAAGTTTATTATTGATCCATCAAAATGGACCCATAGTCACATCATGTTGTTTATCTGCTTGTGTTTATATTAGCATTTTCCATTATGTGTTCTCACATGCAAAAATGCAAAGTTGGATTTGGAAATGAATGGGGACAAAACTAGTTAATATTGTGGTCGATAAAATGGGAGACTTTTGTTATTGAATTATGAGGAGTCTTTGATTCACGTAGAGTGTATTCCAAGATAATGTCCATATTAACTTATTCATGACATTAACCCTCATAATTGTGTTTGTCAAACACGAAAAAAATAACACACCATGACCCATAACATCACCATCGACGTATCTATTTTTCTTTCTTTGTGTGTATTTTAAAATTAGCTTCTCAATACATGTACCAAGTCATATAGAACAAGTTTATGTGAAATAATATCAATATATTATGATTTTTTTATCAAAGTAAGTCATAATTAAAATCAATTTATCAGGATAATATATTTTTTTGAAATTTTAAAAAACTAGTTTAAACTAGTTCTCAGTAACGTTTTAGGTAATATTTTATTCAAAAAAATTCAATAACAAAAAGTCAAAAAATCTGACAGAGTAAATAGACATAAAACGTTATTGTCAGTAACGTTTTATAATTCGTTACTCTGAACCATATTTTACAGCTAAAACGTGACTCACACTAACGTTTCTCTAGAATGGTTGAAAATTGAAATTCAGTCTTGTACTTGCCTCGTTCATTATTCAAATGGATAGATATATTTTATACATACCTTCACTTGAAATATATATGATTTTCTTTTTTCTTTCTCTTTTATACATAGACAATACTTTTTTAAACAAAAGAAAAAAAAAGTGAGGAAGACTTTCAACAAATTGAAACTTGTCTTGTATCATTTCAATTTAAAAATTTGTGAATATATCATATGAGAGATCTTCTTCTAGCCTAAATAACCATCCCTTCCAAAAAATTAGACCAATCAGTTTCTTATGATTATTATTAGATTATCAATAAAGAAGCTATTGAATTAAAATTGATGCAATAAGTAAGCAAAGCAACTATTAAAAAACGAATTAATTGATATTATAGAAAATACCTCATCACTCTCTTTTTTCTTGCAAAAGTATTATCTATGTATGAAAAGATAAGATAAGATACACACATATATATATATATATATATATATATATATATATATATATATATATATATATATATATATATATATATATATGTTAAAAAGTTTAATAAAGTTGAATTAGGCATGGACGAGATTGAATTTTAATTTTTATATATTCCAGAGAAATGTTATTGTGAGTCACGTTTTAGCTGTAAAACGTGTCTCAGAGTAACGAAATATAAAAGGTTACTGATAATAACGTTTTATGTTTGTTTACTCTGTCAGATTTTTTTCTTTTTGTTATGGGAAAAGGGTCAAATATGCCCCTAAACTTTTCGATAAGGTCTAAATATGCCCCCCCGTTTAAAGTTTGGTCCATTTATACCCTCGCCGTCCAACTATTGGTCCAAATATGCCCTTATGGGCATTAGTTGGCCAACTCGAAATATCCAACTCATTTTACTTTTCTTTAAATGTCCAAATGGATTTTCCACATCATTTTAATATTACAACTTGGCATTTATATTATAAAAAAGAAAGGATCACATATGCCCCTAACAATCCGACCCATTAAAAACACTTTTATGACCCATATTTTTAATGATTCAATTATATTCCTAATTGGCTAATTCTACCCATATCCCTATTCCCTTTCAAATAACTGGTAGCATATCCATTATTCATTTCAAAGTTAGGGTTCTTGAGAGCCTCATTACCCCCATCAATTTCATTTTGAGGAGCTCGAATAAAAGAGTGTTCTAGTCATCTCTAGTCATCTTCTTACACTTTCTTCTTTAAAAATGAGTCGGGACTTGACTGTTTCAAGTCTGTCGATGGTAAAATGTCAATGTGGTATTGCGACGAGGATTTTCACGGCTTTCACTCCAACTAATGCTGGAAGACGCTTTTATAAGTGTTCTAATCCTAATGTAAATTTATCATACAATTTCGTTAATTTTCATATTTTTGGTGAGTATTGATTTCAAGTTCATAATTGTACAGGGTTATAAATGTGCTTATTGGAAATGGGTTGATGATCCGCTCCATCCTAGAGTTGCAAATCTAATCCACAATTTAAAGAAGAAAAACGGTAATTTTCATCGTGAAAACAAAAGTTTGGAGACGAAGATGGCTGATCTTGAAAAGTATTTGGCATCTGAAATTGAAGAAAAGTGTGAACGTCTAAATGAAATTACTGCTCCCAAGCGTGAAGAGGTTGTTATCGATAATGAAGATGTTGTTATCGATAAGTCTAAGAAAAAAGTTGATCAAATATGGATTGTGATAGCTATGTTGTGGTGTTGTTTTGCAGCATTCATCACATTCTGGGTAATGAAATAGGAAGGAAAATAGGAATTTCTATCAATTTGTAATCTTTAACTTTTTCATCCTTAACTTAGAAAACGTTAAACATGTGTGATGTGTTGAATTGTAGCAGTTGATGACTTGAATTGTAGTAGTTCATGACTTGAATTGTAGCAGACGTTTTTGATTTATATGGTATGTTAAGTTCGATGTCACCATTTCTTGCTTTTCTTTTTGGTGATGGCATAATTGTGTGTGTGTTTTTGATGAAACAGAGGAAGTGGTAAATATTTCATCAATTATGTTAGTTGACTATATGGTTCTGTACATATTGAGTTTTTTCAATGTGTGTTGATGTAAATCTTAGACAAATAATAGAATGTAAATTATCAAATTAGAGGATTTGTAGGGATGGATTATAATGAACAAGAGTATACACGTAAACAACAATTATACACATCAAACAAGAAGCATTATTCATTATGTCATTAGGCCATTAGATTGAGAGGACACACAAATCTAACAGTTAATTATGAACACATTAAAAGGGAGCCTTGTCCTAACCCCTTTATTCAACATTGTCCTCACAGTTAATTATGAACACATGAAGTTAAGCCTCACAATCAACATTGTCCTAACCCCTTTATTCAAACAAAACAAAAGGCGGAAATTCTATCAACAACAACAACAACAGAATGTAACATAAACAAGCAAATCTTTACAAAAAAAAGCAATACACAACAAGTACTACGAAGAATGATATTAATTATGCCATCATCCACAACCATTTCTGTGTCTGCAGACCGCACAAATAATACACATCCTCAATACAGAAATTAAAATAAGGACAACCAACAAAAAAAAACTGTCAATAGAACTTACTGAACAAGTACAACAGCAACATGATAAACAATGACAAGGAATCTTAGTTACTTCATGGATTAAAATGACAAGCTAACTTAATACTCATTAACAATATTGTTTGTCAACCACTGTGGTTAACCATGAGCATTAACACAAGAATTAACATAGAAAATAAACTACGATAAATCATCATCTACAACAGGATTTCTGCTCTTAAGCCCCATCATCTTGAATCTTTTCTTTTTTGCTTGCATTTGCACATGTCCAGCAGGGATAGCTTCTTTTCCCTTCCATGTTGTTTTGATTGGAGAATAAGGCAGATTAATTGGCACTGAGGCACCAGTGTGATCTCCATAAAATTGGATTTTTCTTGCACCAGTTGGAACAACCCTTTTTTTCAACTTCTCAGCCCTCAACTCCGATTCACAAATCATCATTGGTCTTAGAGGTGGGTCTTCTTCATTTTCAACATTAGGACCATATGGTTCAAACTCTTGTGTTACAGCCTCAGCCCTAGTTCCAGCTTCAGTTCCACCCTCAACATTAGAACCATGTTCATTGTTAGACATTGGCCTTTTGCCTTTCTTCGAATGTGCATTATTTTCAGCACACTTTTTCTGTAATTGTTTTTGTATTTAGGTTAATTAGCTTACAATTAAAAACATGGAAAAACATGAAAAACATGTAATATTGTGCGTACCTTGTAACAGGACATCACATTGTGGTTTGATTCACCACAGTTGTTACATGTCATTTGAGTGCCTTTTCTAGACTGAGACCATTCACCCTTTCTTTTTCTTGCTTCATCTGGTTCTCTATTCCTTTTCATTTTTAGTCTACCCAATTGTTTCACAACATCAGGAGGCAACATTGCACTTGAAGGATCAACCTTCCAGAACTTCTGACCTCTTACAGGCTGCATCTTATTTTATATGTTAGCATGTAAGCCTCCTTGCTATACCACCAATGTATTTCAGTTATTGGATCTACTTTTTTGTGTGTCAATGCTTTGATGGCATGCGGGCAGGGAATACCTGATAAATCCCAAATTCTGCAAGTGCATCTTTTTTTATCTAGATTGACAGTGTGTCTATCTTCTCCATCAGACACTTCATAGCCCCAATCTCCATTGAATTCCACCTTACAACTATGTGCTATGGCCCTGTAGTCAATGTACAACTTCATGCATTACGGACTGAAATCTGTAACCCAAGTCTTCAACTTTTTTTCATTTTTCCCTAGCAATCTCATCACTTGTACTCTTATTTTTTCTAACATCTTGATTATTGGCTTTGCTCTAGCCTCAAGAATCCATGCATTGAATGATTCAGTGAAGTTGTTATCAACCATCATGTTCTTACACTGATTATCAAAATAAGCTCTACACCATGCCTTTGGTGGATACTTTACCAAATTCCTTGCACCATCTTCTGATAGTTTCTCCAACTTATTCAATTGGTCCTTGAACTCTTCAACATAGGAACTCCAAGCACACCACCACATAAGCTTCCTCATTTGACCACTCCTCCATTTTATGCACCAGTTACTCTCAATGTGTCTCACACAATACCTATGTTAAGCTTCAGGCAACACTTTGACAACAGCATCTATCAGTCCTTGTAACAGTGAAAGTTGAGAATTAATGTGTGTTAAAAACAGTAAGTACAAGTTGAGTAAAAACAGTAAGTACATTATTTTTGAAATTGTTAAAGAGTGTGTAAAAACAGTGAGTAAAATTGTGAATGAAAGTGAATTAAAAAGTGAGTAAAAATTGTGAATGCAAGTAAATTAAAACAGTGAGTTAAAAACAGCACCATACCTTTTGCATATCCGAAATCAATGTAATTTTTGCACCATGTTTAAGGTCCAAAGACCCCTTCAATAGCTCAATGAACCAGCACCATGTACTGCTTGTTTCTTTGTCCACTATTGCCCATGCTAGTGGATAGAAACTGTTCATAGAATCTTGTCCTAGAGCAACCAACAACATACCCTTACATATACCTTTCAAGAATGTACCATCAAGTCCAATAAATGGCCTCAAACCATATTTCTAGCCTTTCTTAAGAGCATCAAAACAGATGTACATCCTTAAAAATTTTCTTTTCCCTTCAGCTAGGGCATCCTTAGAGATATTTATCAAAACATCACTTTCGGGATTGGATTGCTTAAGCTCTTGTGCATAGGCCTTAAGCTTGTTGTAGTCATCAATAAAACTGACATCCAACTTCTCAAGAGCCATCCTCTTACCCCTTTTAAGTTGACACACATTCAATTTTAAGTCATTTTCAAGCTCTGCTCTCATATCTTTTACCTTATACTTGGGATTATTTTGAAGCTTGTTCTTGAAGTATTGAGCTAAAGTAACTGCATCAGCTCTAGCATTAAAAAAGGCCTCCTCACATGTGTGCTTATTGATGAAAGTCTTTATCTTAAACCCTTCAGTTTTGCCATCTCTTGAAATCAAACACCTAAAGGGACATCCCACATCACAGCCATACCTAGTTCTCTTTGTATCACCTTTTATTATAGTCAAAGCCCTTTTGTTAGCTAATGCATAATAATTCAGAACCTGTCTATCTTTTTTCATGTCTTTAAATGTCATACCAACTTGCAATTCCTTGAAGCTTTCCAACCTGTCACCTACTACTCTTCCCCTTTCATTGCTAATAGCATCCATCCACTCTAAATCACATTCATCACCCAGAAAGATCCCATTCATTAACAGAACCAGCACTATGTTCACAATCTGTACCAACCTCAACATCTACACAACATGATTCAACATATTGTGTGATATTTTGGGCAACGACGGTGAACTCACCCTCCTCCACAACAAAGAAGTTGACGACTTTAAATTTCTCACATAAAAGGCTAAGGATGGCCCTAATTCCATCATCCCCATCTACTATATAATACTTTCCAGAGGGCCCAGTGACTAATAATTGTTTAACCCGAGAAAACCCTAGCTTGGAAGTAAACTCATCACATATATCTTTATGACTCAATAATTCAGGGTCAAAATTTAGCCAAGAGTGCACCAATTTCTTAGTGTAAACCAACATAGGTGAAATGACCCAACTACCCCCGTAGTTGAACACAATTTCAACTTCATCAATCATCCTTCAAAATTACATTAAAAAAACAGTACATTCAGAGAGACCACTCAAACCAAACACATTAAAAACTGCAAAAATATAATAAAGTAAGCCCTAAAAGACAAACAACATCTCAAGACCACCAAAAGAGAAACAAAACAAAGCTAACAAAGGCATAAAAGTACATCCTTTTAACACCAAACAATACATTTCAAGTGATTTCGGTAGACATAAATCAAAGGGAATCAAATACAACACATGCCATCGACTTTACTTAAATAACCCTAACTAACAAGAAAATGTAACCCTAATCGAATATATAATTTACTGAAGGGAGAAAACTTACCTTCAACCCGTAGATTTTCTAACCCTGGCGCCGCAATTTGTGTAAGTCTTCAAGAACCCTAGCAGCGCCGCAACGTTCTTTCAGTGAAAATGAACAAGTTTAGGAAATTAGGGATTTGTTATGGGTTAAAAGGGATGGGTTTTGGGTCGGATACGGGTCGTATATACTATTTAAAAGACGGGTCATATAGGTTATTTAAAATATGGGTCATAAAACTGTTTTTAATTGGTCGGATTGTTAGGGGCATATGTGACCCTTTCTCTTTTATAATATAAATGCCAAGTTGTAATATTAAAATGACGTGGAAAATCCATTTGGGCATTTAAAGAAAAGTAAAATGAGTTGGATATTTCGAGTTGGCCAACTAACGCCCATAAGGATATATTTGGACCAATAGTTGGACGGCGAGGATAAATGGACCAAACTTTAAACGAGGGGCATATTTAGACCTTTTCGAAAAGTTTAGGGGCATATTTGACCCTTTTCCCTTTTGTTATTGAATTTTTTTGAATAAAATATTAGCTAAAACGTTACTGAGAACTACGTTTATACTAATTTTGTAAAATTTCAAAAGAAATGTATTATTTTGATAAATTAGTTTTAATTATGACTTACTTTGATCAAAAATTCATAAATTATTTTGATACTGAAAATGAAATATTGGGTCTTGTAATTGCTAGGTACAACAGTCTTTCTATCATTATTTTTTCGCGATTAGGAGATCATCCACATATACATACTAATACGATGATATCTAAATTTTTTTAAATCGTCTTCATGATTCATATAGTACAAAGACATTACCTCATTTCACTCATATGCTAAATCATCTTTGAATTGAGATTTTTGGCACTAGTTATGAAATCAATTTTATTTTTTGCTAACAAATTGCATTTATCATGAATTTGCTCCAGATAGATATAACTCTCAATATAATTAGTTGAAACTAATGATTCTTTCTTAAATTGAATATGTGATTTACGTTAAAATAGTTAAAGTCTTATAAATGATCGTAGCCTATTTTCTAATGCTTTTGCACTGATTATTTAGACTTTGACTTTAGTTTGTATTGTTGAAATTAATTTTATTTCACATAAAGCCCAAAATCTTAGAGATTTATTAAAAGTTAAAATTTGTGTCAAACTATTGCTTCATGCGTCTTAAAAAAGATGATATCTTCATAATTTTCACATTGATATTTATGATAAAGTTATAACCTTTTCATTTTTTAAAGGAAAAAATACTTGACTCAATATCTTTTAATAAATATTAATAATTTTAGTGATACTTTTCACTTATTACCATTTATAGCAATAAATAGCAATATTATGGTAAATCTGTAATATGCATTAAATTGAATTATGAATACAATTTATATGTATTAAACTTGTATTATATTTGTTTTATAAATTGGTTTCTGTAATATGAATTAAAGTTGTATTGTAGATGTATTAAAAGCAATCAAGTGAAAAAAAATATTATTGCTATAAATAATAAATATTTTCTTAATATTGTATATTCATGTAAGTTTCCTATGTAGTATCATTTTGATTAATGTGCGTGATAAATTAATCCAATTATCGTAAGTGACATTATAAGGGATATTTTCTACAGATAATACTTTATTATTCTTTAAAATATATTATCTAATTAATTAATGATCTAAATTTATTTTCTTATATAGATCAGAAACTTTTGCATTGTCATTCAATTTTTTATATTAATATATTTGAATTTGAAAAGAAATAAGGTATATATATATATCGTGAAATTGAAAGAAAGGTATATATTAAAGGAGAAATTACGCAGATAAGCAAATATATAATAGTTAATTAGCTAACATAGTCATAGTTTGAATTAATTACGGCTCGCAGATTAATTTAGTTGTAATTACATCGTCTCTCTCCTCTCTTAATTCTTCTCTCGCTTTTCTCCTCTTTTATACATATACAAATACAAATTATACATATACATGTACAATTATATGACAAATATACAAATACATAGCGCCTCTCTACTCTCTCATGATCTCTCTCGCTCACATCTTACCTCCCTCTCTCAATCTCGCTTGCTTCTCTCCTCCCTCTTCCAATCTCGCTCGCTAGATATACAAATACATATGTATACCACTTACATATATACAATTATCTAACAAATATACATATACAGTTCACGTGTCTCCTCTCACGGCTCTCTCTCTTTCTCGCCTCTCTCTTCCCCCGCCCAAAATATTTTTCATTGATGAATAGGGGTGGTCTAGGGGTTGAAGCGCCTTCCTAAAAAGTTGATTGTGTTTTCTGTAGGATATTTTCAAGGCGTCAGCCTAATGTTGAAAAGCATGGCACATTACTCTTAACCGTACGCAAGATAAATGCACAACGTAACTTAAGGAACCTAGCTAGTTCCTTAAGCAGAACTCATAAAGTAAAGTAAACAACACATATATTTGTCGTGAAAACCTTCTTGTTCGAGGGAGTAAATATCACAACCTACGGTAGACCTTCTAATATAATCCTAGATACGAAATATATGAAGGTCGAGGATTATAATAGATAGTTAGTAGGTATCTAGTATTGCCACACTTTATGTGAGAGAAGCATGGGGCTATTCTCATCTCCTCTACTCCTTTAATCGATTTTATTTCTTAATCTCCAACATCTGGTATTGTCTCTTATTTTCTTTTCTTTGTATCTTGCTATTCTATCATCGAATTTTTTTTCCGAAAAATTCTCTTTTGAGCAAGGGGCTCCATGGGAACAACCTCCCCACCCTGCAGAAATAGGAGTAAGGTATATCATATTATCTTAAGGTTGTATATATCATATTCTCTTCAGATTTTATTTATAAGACTACACTAGATATTGTTATTGTAGTAAGGCTCATTTGTCATTTTGTGATGGTTACAAACCTTAAGTTTTTTTTTCCATGTCATTAGAGTAATTTATGTAAGAATAAAAAAAAATATTATTTAAAGTAGATAAAAAGGAGCTTTCAACAACGACATCTGACTTACTTTGTCAAAGAATGCATGTTTAAAATTAGTGTTTATCCTTAGCTTACTTACTAACTACAAACTAGATTGTGACTACACAAAAGGTAATTAAGTTTATAATTTATTTTTTTGTCACTTATAATTAATCTTCTTACTAGGAATCATAAGTTTTTTTTTTGCAAAATAATGAAAGCGTGCCGCCATGTTGATGTAGATATGTCCCTTTTCTTTTTCAATCATCTATTTTCTTGAATGATTTTTCAACTTTAGAATAAGTTGATCAAACGTAATTTACTTATTCCTTTCTGAGTTTTAATTAATTAATCTTTTAGTTGCACAAAGAGGAAAATCACATTAAAAAACCTTGCAAGTTTTTCATTTGCATATTTGTCGTGTTGTTTTCACCTGTCTTTGTTTTGTTATTTATGTGAAAGCAAAGAGCATTAAAAGTGATAAGGTTCGCAACCACTCTTCGTTGACAATATCTATTTCATAATTATAATGCATGAGTTTAATGTTTACATACTAACTTATAGTATATAGAAGAATTTCTTATATCATTTAAAAGATGATAGCATGAATTACATATAAGTGAAATTAACTAGCTAGTTATTTCAAAAAAATTAAACTGCTAAAAGATGTAAAATTATTATATCACTTAAAGATCCTTGAAGTTGTGATCAACGTACATGAGTTATATAAGTTAAATATTTATTTCTCCTGTCATCTCAAATTATAAGATAGTGTATTATTAGGTAAATTTACTTTTTGTGATCATAGAAAATGAATATTTTGGGGCAGATCAACAAAAGAAAAATTATCACTGATTTTTTTTTTAAAAAAAATATCAAATGAGTGTTGAATTAGGAAGACGCATCAATTTCTTCTCCTTTCATTTCCCACTAATAAATATTATATTGTTCTGTCTCAATTTATATCACTTATTTTCTTATTAGTTTTTTAAAAAATGACATATTTATATTAATAACAATTAAAAATATTAAAAATATTAATTTTATACTTATTGAAATATTTATAATTACATAAATATCTATAATTTATTTAAATTATAATCTTTAAAGAAAAAAATTGAACTCTATATTAAGTTAAAATTATCTCTTATAAATAAAAAGAAAGAGTGTATCAAATGCAATGCATAACTAGGATTTGTCCAAAAGCTCATACTGCATGCTGTAGTGTGATGTGACCATAGATCGACTTTGGACAATATATTGGACAAAGATTTGAAAATCACGAAACTCTAATATTAATAAAAAAAAATCCTTCTTGATTTATACGAATTGACAAATAAAAATTAAAGCGACAAATAAAAATAAAAAAATAGATAAGTAATTGAGAATAAATGGAGTATTATTTGGCGTCTGTTATAAGTTTTAACTTTAACATTAAAAACTCTATTTTTTTTAATTTATATATCATTATTTTAGATTATACGTCCTTTAAGAAACTATCGCTAAAACAAAAACGATCATTAGCGGCATTTAATTCTTAATTGTCGCTAAATATATTTTTTTGCGGCAATTGTCACTCTTTGTATATGTCCCTAAAGCCTTTAGCGATATTGGGTCTAATGACACTTAACTAATGCCAATAAAGACGTTAGCACTCTTTATTAATATCAATATTTAATGTCGCTAAAAATTATTTTTGTTGTGTTGTATGTAAGTTTGCTATTGTATCTTTATTTAGTATACGCTTAAAGTTATTTTTTTCAATAAGTGAACATAAAATTGGTCGATGAACGTGATTAATCATTTAATTGTTTTATATTGGTCAAATTCATACTTAAGGCTAATAACTTTCAAGGGTATAATACAAAGAATAATGTCATTTATACATTGATTTTATGACATGACAAATAATTTTTATATATGTCCAACAATATTTGTTCACTATTGATTTTGCACTATTCTTAAGAAAATATAAATAGAGAGGTAATTTTACTAACGGAAAGTACCAAATGGTCAGAAAATTTGATCAGAATTTGGCCAGAAAATTAAAAAAACTATAATATTTTTTAATATTAAAATAAACTGATTTTTTTCCATTTTTAGTTAAAAGATATTAAAATTAAAAGGATAAAATATTTTAAAAGGTAAAATAACATAGAAAAAATATCATTCGGGCCAAATTTTCTGGCCAAAAAGATTTTTCCTTTAATATATAGCTTTTGAATATATTAAATATAATGTCTTGATAAATGTAAGGGAAATTTTTCAAAATGTCATTATTTTATCATTTAAGAGGGCTCATTAGCAACACTTTCAATATTTAGTAAAAATGTCAAAATTTTAATTTGTTATGTATCTTATTTATGTTTTTATTATTTTTTTTATTTAAAGAATATACTTATAATCAAGGGAGAGAATATTTCAAAAAAAAAGGTAAAAATCATTTAATTTTCTCATCAGTTACATTTTCAAATAAAACTCAAACTTTGTTTTTTTTTCTCTCGAGAATGTTAACCTTTTTTTTATTAGTTTGTATTCATTCCAATAGTTATGCCAAATGAATCTATATTTATTTAAGAAACATATTTGTATTCATATATTTTTTTCATGTGTATTAATTTGTTTCTTCAAAATCTTGTATTTCGTATTCATTTCAATATGTATTTTATTTGTATTTCTATTTATTCTAGTTTTTATTTAGAATATTGTATAATAATATATAAAATACAAAAAAATAGTATGATGAAAAAGTGATATAATATTTTTTAGAAAAGGAACATATCACTTAAAATTCTCATCATATACAATTTCAAAAAAATTCCTTTTTCATTCTATTAGATCAACTTTCCTTTGTTATGTTTTCATTATAATTATTGTATATCAATATTTTTTATATTTTATGTGCTCACTTTACCATTCAAATTAAAATTCATTTTTTTCTTTCAAACTACAAATTGTACTTCGGTGATCAAAATTGTATTACTTGATTGCCATATATATATACACGTATCTCAATATATATGAATATGATTTATGAAAGGGTACAAAATGTTTTGGGGGAAATAGCATACTTGGTGGAAATAATAAATCTGTTGAGGAATGATATAATATTCTAAAAAAAAAAATACAAATTGACTGAAAGAAATAAGAATACAAGATTCTGGAAAACAGATAGCATACATAGTAAAATAATATAATCAGGATACAATATTCTAAAAAAAATATAAATTAACTGTTGAAAAACAGGATATATATATGTTTAAGAAATACAAATTCATATGAGATAGCATACATAGTGAAAATGATATAATCAGAATACAATATTCTAAAGAAATACAAATTGATTGTTAAAAAATAGGATACATCTTATGCTTAAGAAATACAAATTCATATGAGATACGTATTTGAATGACTACAAATAAAAAAGAAATACAATGTTCTTAATAAAAATACAAATGATGAGTAAAAGAAAAATAATGACAAACAAAAATTAGTATGAATATTATTCTGATATGAATACAATTTCGCAACCTTCTTCTTTGACTCTCTTTCTTCTTCGACTGCTATGTTCCTTTTTTCCAATTCTTTTCACCCAAATTCAAATCTGAATCTGTGTTTATGTCATACCCCAACCCTAGATAAGGCGGACAAGTACCTTATGAACACATGCTTTACAAGTAATCTATGATGAGAAAGTAAACTACTATGCAGATTACTGATGAGAAGCTTAAAATACAACAAATTTTGACTAGCTAAACCTCTATATGTGACAAGTGAAACTATGAATACAGATGATAGTTTTACAATGTCTACAAAGCCTCTACTGGAATCCATGATGGTACCACTATGAAAATACTCATAGTAAAGACTCGGCAAAGCTCCGAATCAACCTGGAGCTCACTAACATCCGCTGAGTATAATGTGCTTCTATCGGAAAAATCTACTAGTTGAGTACTTGTACCTTCAGCATGAAATGCAGCGTCCCCAATAAGGGATGTCAGTACGAAAGAATGTACTGAATATGTAAGGCATAATACAATTATATTTAACATGAGAGCTCAAGTGAAACCAAATACCAATAGATAAGGATTAGAGACCACCTTTGCATCGTACTTGTAGAATCGTGCATGTAACATTCTTTTCTCTACTTTTCTGTACTTTATAACCTTTATACAACATATGATACAAATGACCAGCTGATCAGTGGTATAAGAGGATGACCCATGCTAGGCATTTTAACCCCTGGGATGCTGTCCTCATAATTCCACAAATTGGGATCGGCCCATGCTAGGCTTTCGCCCCTGAGCTGCCATCCATAATCATACAGATTACTTTTAGATTCTTTCATCTTTGAGGTTGTTGTTTATCAGTTCATAACTCTTTTGGTATTGTTCTTTAGATAATCATAACTCTTTTGAGATTGTTCATTTTGATGTTCATAACTTGTTTGTGATTGTTGTTTTGGTGGTCATAATCCTTATTTAGATTTGGAAATATGGACCAGTAGTAGAAGATATATGAATATGGACTTACGATAATAACAATGACATGGAAAGGATATGTGACTTGAACGTAGTACTTAGGAGCTTATATGACTCGGTAAGCATTTTGACATATCAAATTGAAGCACATCCAGTGAGACAATTTAACATTCAGCCAAGAGATTTGAACTCTATATGATACAAATACAAGGTGTTCATGCATGTGGAACCAAGGGGGAAATGTGGGCAGATTAAACTTAAGGACGGATACATATTTCAAGTAAGTACACATAAACATACAATTGAGAAAGTAGTGATTATGTGAGGTAACATTACAGTCTAACACAATGAGAGTAATAACAAAGAAAGGGAACATATGAACATGTGACAAGATGACATATCTATATACAATTGAAGCAAATTGGCAAGATATGGGCAGATCGTATATACATCCTATAAACATATGTACCATCTGTAATCTAGGATTACTTTGACTTATATAAGGGAAATACGTGCTAGGGGTACTTTGACAATGAAACAAGTTTAAACCTTGTATGCTAACACTTGGTAGAGTAAACACACACAAATTAGTAACAACTCATATTAGAGTACCCACTTCAGTGCTCTAGGGAGTAGGAACTGCAACTATGGATCAGTCACTACCAAGGGTACTTAGAAAGCTTACTTTTTGTAATGCAAGTTTTGGATTCATGCCAAAGAAATAGGAAATCAAATAGCCTTACATACCTTGTTATACAATTCAAATCGTATGACTTAAGCTCCTTATCTTCTGATCACTAATCTACAATAAAATAATTCATAAGACTAGTATTAGCAGCTAACTAATCAATTTGAGCCACTTGATCACACCCAAATAGTAACGAAGCAGTAAGCTGCAATCTATCTAGTGGGTGTTTTCTTTCCTTCCCTATCCCTTTAATAACGTCTATATACTGTACATCAGGTCCTCCCCAGAACTCCCTGCAATACTTAAGTCCTTTAAATTATCCATAACTTCCCCGCACATCCAGTCACATCCCTTATCATAACATACATAAAACAATCTTTAAACATAATAATGTAATAGAAGCAATATAAATCGTGGTTTCTGATCACCAACACTTGAAGAGATAACTTTACTTTTAAAGTGCTCAAACAAGCTCATAGCTTAATTTAAAGAGGACTCCCCTCCATAGCTGTCCCAACATGCACTAATCACCAGAACATCCTCCCCAATATTCACCATGTAAAAGTAACAATTTCCAAGTCACTAATACATACCAAGTGTCCTAATTAACTCAAGCACAAGAGGGAGAAAATTGCAGTAGCTTACCTTACTGGACATGACTACCACTTGATAAAACTTGGATTCTTCAAGATAAAAGTTGTCCTCCTTAACTTGTCTTAAATTATACCTTCCAATAGCTTGAAATACCTATTATTCAAGAACCCTAATGGTATTTAATGGCTGTTGTATGAATCTAAGAGAGAGAAGAGAGAAAGCTCTAGAAATTAGATATTTTGTCAAAGTAAAAATGGTTGGAAAAAGTTGATATCAATCTCTTTTAAAGGGACCTGCTTTGGCCGACTTTATCACTTATTTTGTGCCATAATTTGTCAAAGTAGGTGACCCACCCACTTGGACTTTTCATTAGGACTTTTTGGACTTAATAACATTGGCCCTTTTGCCACCTTTCTCATTCTTCATTTGCAGCCAACATATGTCTTTAATTTGGGCCACACCTTTAAGTAGGTGATGCACCTAGTTTTCCATTAAAATTATTTCTTGTGGGCTTGGGAAGATTGGGCCTTGGCTGTCCATTTTCCCCTTATTCTTCTATTCAACTTGGGCTAAATTAATGCAAATAGGTGTAGTGTACTTGGCCCAATTAACACAGTCAAAGAGTCTTAGTAGGTGATGCACATACTTGGTCCTTTGGGCTGGTCAATAAGTCAAAGTAGGTGATGCACCTACTTGTCACTTACTAGCTTAGTGAAGTCAAGAAAGCACCTCAATATTTTGTTCCATTTCTAGACCTTAATAACTTTAACATAACTTAGAACTTATATACACTATGACACTTTATACTTTAGACTCAAATACCACCTTGTGATCTCAAGTGTAAATACTTCCATCAACATCAACTTAATAGGGTCGCATCAAAATATCTGGACAGTTCACTTTAAACCTATTTTATTACCACTAATTGCATAGGAAATCGAATCCATAACTATACCACAAGGCAGTTTATAAGCATTATTTAAATAGAACTAGTACACGTAGAATACGGGGTGTTACATCCTCCCCCTCTTATGATCATTCGTCCTCGAATGATAGGTGCACCTGGTAGTTCGGTTAATCTCTGAATTTCATATAGAGATTTGCGAGAGTCCCAATTGTAAATAGGAAGGACTATCCAAAATCCATAGACTAACCTAAAATATGTATAGACAAATCTAGCATGACGTCTCGATAGATATGGTTCATGAAATAGTAATATGAAAAATTAAATCCCTTCTTTACCATATAATTCACTGAAGATACACAAGTAGTACTCATACAAATAAGACTGTAATATACTAAACACAAGAAACACAAATGACATATCAAATGAACAAATTCTAGCAAGATTCATGATCATATAAGAGGACCACATGATCTCAGATCCTTATATTGATGTTTAAAAAAAAAATTGAGGAGGGTTACTTAGTATCTCTCTATCATCTTCTATTCCCAGGTATGTTGTGTTATATTCTATTCCTTCCCTAATACTCATGGTTACACATTCTGAGCTTAGCTTCCGGGCCTTAACAATTAAGAATAACTATAGTATCTCCCAATTTATTTATTTTTTGTATATGAACAGACACATAAAATCATAGGCTATCGGGGCAATACTTTCCTTTATCTTTTATTTCATGATACTTTTCAGAGGTGAGTCTTTTAAGAACGCATAGCTGTTAATATAAAATCTAAAGTTTTATGCCGCTCCTGCGAATAGGGTATTATACTAAGTTATTTATCTATGGTTGATTAAATTTACATATATGGCCAACCTTTTCTGGTCAAAATCTTCACTGCATATTGATACAAGGAAATATTTTTCCAAATTGTTCAAAACTCAAATCAATAAGCATAGAGAGGGCATAGTATACGGATGAATAAGTCACATTGGGCATGACACATAGGCAGACTATCCCAAACGGGAGCGCGCAAGGTATACATGAATTAAGCTATAGAAATACATGGTGTATGCGTGCATATGACCTATAGGTTAGCGTGTGAGCGAATGAACTATAGGGAATGTAGGAATGGGCTAGATGATCACATGATGCATGAGTACATAAGCTAAGACATGTAGTAGATATGACATGTAGACATATCAGAAAATGAACTACGGAACACAAATCACATTGAGCAAGTGCGTTATATTGCATGGATAGGTGGACTAACATGTCAATGAGCACATATATAAAATATGAGCAAGTGACCACATAACACATGGCCAGAAAAGCTATAAGGCCTGAAATGTTTAAGCAAGTAGGCTACGAGGTATGCAAAATATATAGAAATGGTCATATGATTAATTAGCATGCATTACTCATACAATATGGACAAGTGGCATATGGGAAGTAACTAGTACAATAAATAACATGTAAGGAAAAGTTCCTATGAAAACATCAATAAACAAGGGTGATCTGAAACGGATAACACTTGCATGTAAGCATTCCATGACGTTAGGTAACCTATGAGAAGGCAATCCACAAAGGGAAAATGACATACAAATAGATAAGTTATAGAACATGCAGCATGTATAATTATATAACAAATCATCTTTGAAAACTACGATATATCCTATAGAATCATTCTAACGTACTAAGATAAACACACTGTCTTAAGCTTTTAAGTTACAGGTGGGATAGTTCTGCTCATATTCCTTACTCGCCTCAAAACACATACAATTGATTTTCCCATCTACTATCTCCAATCTCCTTAGAATTCTTGTAGGTGCTCTGCTATTGGGACTTGGCTTCCGTCTAGGTCAATATAAATAGTACAGTTAAGATAGAAAAAGAAAATTCTCAAAAAAAGTAGATCATCTTTTAGAGTAGGAGGCCGAGGTCAACTTTGCCTTCATTACTAGCTTGTGTTATATCACATTCAATGCTTGATGCCCCTTGAAGGTAGAAAAAGAAAATAAATCGTGCTTCTTGAACGCACCATGAAATATGAACTCTAATAACATGTAAATGCCAGGTACCTATAAAGTTATATCATGATTCATAACGTCTTAGAGTTAGCCGATTTGGGCTTAACTAGATAGGTCTGGCCATACTAATAGATTTCCTCTTCTTTTTTTCTTTTTTTTTATAATAAGCGAGGGTGCTCCGACTCTTTTCCCATGCAAGATAGCAAATAAGAACAACTAGCAATATGCATATGATTTTGTTTTTGTTATCAAGACTAAATATCAAAACTTGAATCGATACTAAATTGACTTCTCTATGTAACAAAGGTTCACAAAATTGTTCCCAGGTGTGCCATTATAACTCGTTAGCGTTGAAAAGTTGATAACATTTTCTTACCGCATACATTTTAGCAATCACTCTCTCATAACCACCTATGCCACTTCTCTATAGCATCCTCATATCACCCCTACTCCTATGTTTAGGGAATTTGACATATTCCATCTCTTTCTAATGAGAAGTTGTCTGTACGTATTCGGCCTGTGTAATTTAAGCTTCATTCTCACAAGCTTCCTATCTAACAAGTAACTTTTAATCAAAACTAGCAGCTTCATGTACTAGATTCCATTATGTACAACCAATTAATCACAACTTAGTTCTAACCAATCAACTTTCTATTCGTTATCCTTACCCTTTGGGAACATACTAATTCTCTATAGCCAACACATAAATCATAAAATGAACCACTACACATATATCATTTGCAGCAATTGGCACACTTATCCCTAAGTTTTATATTCATGAAAAGAATACAAATGTTATTAGTACTTATTCAGAGCTGTTGGTACATACCATATAAATGCCAAACATTAACATACTCGGGAGGATATACGGTGAGAATTTGAGCTTTGTCAGCCAATTAGGGGTATCTGTAGCAACACTATTGCACAACATCCACCTATAAAATTGTGCCACTGGCTTCTTTGAACTAAAAGAAACTGGTTTGACTACATCAATTTCGAGAACATGTGCAACGCTGAAAATTCTATATATCAAAGACTAAGAATAAGTGTCCTCTATAGGAATAAATCCTGTAAATATGGAGGAAATATAGAACTCAAGAGTTGGTTACATCCTCCTAAGAAGATGTCCCTGGAAATGGTACAGCAAATATATGTAACTAGGTAACAAATCATATTTGAACCAACATGATGCAAATGGTACAAATGCAACTTTAAATGCAAATAACATAAAAGTCTTTACATACCTTGTAGAGTGAGATGGTCGAATAAAATGAGCTCAATCTAGTCAAACTTTTGGTAACTTGAGGTCCTTTCTGTATGTTACATGCTGACACTTTAACAACCGTTAACCTTAACCATAGTTAATACGAATTGCATGATCCGGTACAACTGGAAATGGGCTTCTTAACTTCGCTCTATCGCACGATCAGGATTATGAAGGAAGGTAACATTTCCTAAATGTCCAAGCAGCCCCCTAATTATAAATGTGGCGCGCAACACATTCATAACTAAGGATCTACTAGACACGGCTTTGTAGACCCCCTAGGACGAACTGCTCTGATACCACTTTTGTCATATCCCAACCCTAGATAAGGCGGACAAGTACCTTATGAACACATGCTTTACAAGTAATCTATGATGAGAAAGTAAACTACTATGCAGATTACTGATGAGAAGCTTAAAATACAACACATTTTGACTAGCTAAACCTCTATATGTGACAAGTGAAACTATGAATACAGATGATAGCTTTACAATGTCTACAAAGCCTCTATTGGAATCCATGATGGTACCACTATGAAAATACGCATAGTAAAGACTCGGCAAAGCTCCGAATCAACCTGGAGCTCTCCAACATCCGCTGAGTATAATGTGCTTCTATTGGAAAAATCTACTAGTTGAGTACTTGTACCTGCAGCATGAAATGCAGCGTCCCCAATAAGGGATGTCAGTACGAAAGAATGTACTGAATATGTAAGGCATAATACAATTATATTTAACATGAGAGCTCAAGTGAAACCAAATACCAATAGATAAGGATTAGAGACCACCTTTGCATTGTACTTGTGGAATCGTGCATGTAACATTCTTTTCTCTACTTTTCTGTACTTTATAACCTTTATACAACATATGATACAAATGACCAGTTGATCAGTGGTAGAAGAGGATGACCCATGCTAGGCATTTTAACCCCTGGGATGCTGTCCTCATAATTCCACAAATTGGGATCGGCCCATGCTAGGCTTTCGCCCCTGAGCTGCCACCCATAATCATACAGATTACTTTTAGATTCTTTCATCTTTGAGGTTGTTGTTTATCAGTTCATAACTCTTTTGAGATTGTTCTTTAGATAATCATAACTCTTTTGAGATTGTTCTTTTTGATGTTCATAACTTGTTTGTGATTGTTGTTTTGGTGGTCATAATCCTTATTTAGATTTGGAAATACGGACCAGTAGTAGAAGATATATGAATATGGACTTACGATAATAACAATGACATGGAAAGGATATGTGACTTGAACGTAGTACTTAGGAGCTTATATGACTCGGTAAGCATTTTGACATATCAAATTGAAGCACATCCAGTGAAGACAATTTAACATTCAGCCAAGAGATTTGAACTCTATATGATACAAATACAAGGTGTTCATGCATGTGGAACCAAGGGGGAAATGTGGACAGATTAAACTTAAGGACGGATACATATTCCAAGTAAGTACTCATAAACATACAATTGAGAAAGTAGTGATTATGTGAGGTAACATTACAGTCTAACACAATGAGAGTATTAACAAAGAAAGGGAACATGTGACAAGATGACATATCTATATACAATTGAAGCAAATTGGCAAGATATGGGCAGATCGTATATACATCCTATAAACATATGTACCATCTGTAATCTAGGATTACTTTGACTTATATAAGGGAAATAAGTGTTAGGGGTACTTTGACAATGAAACAAGTTTAAACCTTGTATGCTAACACTTGGTAGAGTAAACACACACAAATTAGTAACAACTCATATTAGAGTACCCACTTCAGTGCTCTAGGGAGTAGGAACTGCAACTATGGATCAGTCACTACCAAGGGTACTTAGAAAGCTTACTTTTTGTAATGCAAGTTTTGGATTCATGCCAAAGAAATAGGAAATCAAATAGCCTTACATACCTTGTTATACAATTCAAATCGTATGACTTAAGCTCCTTATCTTCTGATCACTAATCTACAATAAAATAATTCATTATACTAGTATTAGCAGCTAACTAATCAATTTGAGCCACTCGATCACACCCAAATAGTAACGAAGCAGTAAGCTGCAATCTATCTAGTGGGTGTTTTCTTTCCTTCCCTATCCCTTTAATAACGTCTATATACTGTACATCAGGTCCTCCCCAGAACTCCCTGCAATACTTAAGTCCTTTAAATTATCCATAACTTCTCCGCATATCCAGTCACATCCCTTATCATAACATACATAAAACAATCTTTAAACATAATAATGTAATAGAAGCAATATAAATCGTGGTTTCTGATCACCAACACTTGAAGAGATAACTTTACTTTTAAAGTGCTCAAACAAGCTCATAGCTTAATTTAAAGAGGACTCCCCTCCATAGCTGTCCCAACATGCACTAATCACCAGAACATCCTCCCCAATATTCACCATGTAAAAGTAACAATTTCCAACTCACTAATACATACCAAGTGTCCTAATTAACTCAAGCACAAGAGGGAGAAAATTGCAGTAGCTTACCTTGCTGGACATGACTACCACTTGATAAAACTTGGATTCTTCAAGATAAAAGTTGTCCTCCTTAACTTGTCTTAAATTATACCTTCCAATAGCTTGAAATACCTATTATTCAAGAACCCTAATGGTATTTAATGGCTGTTGTATGAATCTAAGAGAGAGAAGAGAGAAAGCTCTAGAAATCAGATATTTTGTCAAAGTAAAAATGGTTGGAAAAAGTTGATCAATCTCTTTTAAAGGGACCTGCTTTGGCCGACTTTATCACTTATTTTGTGCCATAATTTGTCAAAGTAGGTGACCCACCCACTTGGACTTTTCATTAGGACTTTTTGGACTTAATAACATTGGCCCTTTTGCCACCTTTCTCATTTTCATTTGCAGCCAACATGTGTCTTTAATTTGGGCCACACCTTTAAGTAGGTGATGCACCTAGTTTTCCATTAAAATTATTTCTTGTGGGCTTGGGAAGATTGGGCCTTGGCTGTCCATTTTCCCCTTATTCTTCTATTCAACTTGGGCTAAATTAATGCAAATAGGTGTAGTGTACTTGGCCCAATTAACACAGTCAAAGAGTCTTAGTAGGTGATGCACATACTTGGTCCTTTGGGCTGGTCAATAAGTCAAAGTAGGTGATGCACCTACTTGTCACTTACTAGCTTAGTGAAGTCAAGAAAGCACCTCAATATTTTGTTCCATTTCTAGACCTTAATAACTTTAACATAACTTAGAACTTATATACACTATGACATTTTATACTTTTGACTCAAATACCATCTTGTGATCTCAAGTGTAAATACTTCCATCAACATCCACTTAATAGGGTCGCATCAAAATCTCTGGACAGTTCACTTTAAACCTATTTTATTACCACTAATTGCATAGGAAATCGAATCCATAACTATACCACAAGGCAGTTTATAAGCATTATTTAAATAGAACTAGTACACGTAGAATACGGGGTGTTACAGTTTATTTGTGAATTAATAACTCTATAAGCAAAATTTGAAATTATTAAATATGAATATACAAAAAAAATCAAACAATATATTATGTATGAATGCTTATGTGGATTACTATAAATTACAATCTACTAAATCTTAAATATGAAAATAAAATCATAAAAATAGTGTTTCAAATTCTAAAATTCCGAAATGCTGATGAGTATGTTAACAAACTCATATAAAAATCGAAAACAATGACGAAAAATCTGTAATACATACAATCCAAAATTCAACATAATTTTTTATTTGAAAACAAAATCTCATGAAATCTTGCAAAATAAATGATGATTTCAAAAATACCTTTATGTATTGAGAGATTTCTTGAATTAATCGATAGATCTGAACAAATTGGTATAAACTTGAATAATTAGTTCTTCTTCAACAATGAGAGAGACAATAATGGTGAAAATGGTAAAAGAGAAAAAAAATGAAAATCTTAAAGATGGAAATAAATATAATAGTATTAAAGTCTAGAAGAAGTCTAAATGGGTAGTGAATATATTTAATGTTGAACTGTTTTGAGAAATAAAAGGAAAGACAAATAATAGTATTTGGATAAAAATTATTTTTAAAATATTGACATTTTGACATTTTGAATAAATATTTTAAAGTGTAGATGTTTTTACTAATTAAGTTAGGAATTGTGACTAGTTTACTAATTTTTTCTAATAATACATGAATGACTATAATTAATGATAGGAAATATTAGAAACTAAATGTAAAATATTTGTTGATGTCATATATAAAGTGGACAAGTATTGTTGGACATCTTAAAACAGTATAGTGGACAACTATTATTGACAGGGGAAGTATTAAGAACCATTTGTTTTTAGTAAGGCGGTACTATTCAACATATCTAGTACATTTCTCAAGGTATTAAATTTAACATATATTCAAAGGATAATACTTCCTTCGATCCATATTAATTGATCACTTTTCATTTTAGACATTGTTTGAGAAACCATAATAAGAAGATGATTTTACTAATTTACCTCTTAAAAAATTCTTTTTGAGAATCTTACAAAAAATTGTGAACACTTTAAAAAAGAATTAACACAAGGGGAATATAAGAAAATTTTAATTAATACTTTCTTGATTTAGTAAGATGATCAACTAAAATGGACAACTATTTTTAGTATAATGATTAATAATATATGACGGAGGGAGTATAAAAATATTACTCCTATTATTTATTATTTATTTGCGCATATGTCAAATTAATAGTGGACAATTATTATTAGATAGAGAAAACCACATTCCTAGATTATGCAATGGTGTTTGGATAAGAAATGAAATCATAAATTTATGATTCAAAATAAACTATCAACATTTGTATTACTATAAATTATATAAATTAAATTTTAAAAATTAAGTTAACTTCATCCGTTCTTAAATACTTTTCATATTTTTAATTTCGGAAAAGGGCCTAAAATACCCTTGAAGTATTGAAAATGGTACAAAATTATCCTTCATCCACCTATTGGCTCTAAAATGCCCTTTTCATCCACCTATTGGCTCCAAAATGCCCTTTTCATCCACCTATTGGCTCCAAAATACCCTTGTCATCCACCTTTGGGTTCAAAATTGACCACTTCTTTAATTGTTTTAAAATTAAACTCTTTAAATATTTTTTAAAATACTTGGCGTTCAACTATTGGTTATAATTTAATTTATTAATATAGTTTATAAATCAACCCACTACCCACTCATTACTAACTAAACCCCACCCAATTAATAATCCAATTATAATATCAAAATTGTCATAAACACTACTAAAACACGATGAAATTATAGATTTCTGAAAATGACATTCAAAATTATTTGAGTCCGAATCGAAGCCCCAATTAAATATAGGTTGAGCCGCTTATTTAGGAGGACACTTTCAATAGGATTATCTTTCAAGATTGAATTAAAAATTTATGATTAAAGGTAAAGAAGTAATACATCCCGAATTAATTCATGCACTTTTTTAAAATATAATTTTATAAATATTTATGATTTGTTTTAAAACCTTTAATATATTATTTTGAAAAAAAGTTAACTATGAAGTAACATCACATAATTGAGACGTAAGAATAATTAAGATGAACATAGTCAGACTTTTAAGTTTATCGGTAATTTTTATTTAGACACTTAACGTATGATAATTTACTTCTATAGATATTTTCGTCTCAAATTTTTAAAAACACTCAATTGGCAGTAGCTTTTCTGTTGTTGCATTAATAATGTGACGGGTGTATTAATTTGGAGGGGTTTAATTAGTAATGGGTGGGTAGTGGATTGATTTATAAATTATACTAATAAGTTAAATTATAACATTTAGTTGCGTACCACGTATTTAAAAAAATATTTAAATAGTTTAAATATAAAACCGTTAAATAAGTGGTCAATTTTGAACCAAAAGGTGGATAACAAGGGTAATTTGGACCCAATAGGTGGGTGGGAAGGGTATTTTGGACCCAATAGGTGGATGGAGGGTAATTTTGTACCATTTCCAATACTTTGAGGGTATTTTAGGCCCTTTTCCGTTTTAATTTTTAGAAGTTAATTTGATTAATTTTTAAATTAAATTAGATTAAAATAAGTTATTATTTTATAATAAAAATTTTAATATTTGAAAATTATATATAAAAATACTATAAATTAAAAAAAATATCATAATGATGAATAAATATAATTAATAAAAAATAAGAATATATCTTTTGTTTCCTTCAAATGACTTTCCGTGATACTTAAGTAAGATTGAAATTTAGAAAATGTTAGATTAAAATTTATATAATTAACCCTTGAAATGTTAATATAACATACGCTTAGAATACTAAATATAATATAATATTATTTTTCGAAGTTAATATAAAAGAAAAAAACATCACATAAATCTAGCAAGCAGACAATATTTTTGAACAATTGAAGCTAATAACAAGACCGACTCAACAATGTTAGGCTCCTAAATTTGAAGCGCCTTATTCTTAATAATAATAGATTATAATTTTTTTAATAAATAATATGAAATATAATAGAAAAGGTAAACTTTCCCTATAAATTAAAAATTTATTTGAAAAAATTGACATATTTAAAATAAAATAAAATAAGAATAATTATATTATTAATTGAAAATAAATTAATATAAAAATTATAAATAATTTATATTTGAAATCTTTATTTGATGTTAATTTTAGATCACTAATCTATCTGAGTCGTTCTCTTAGCCGTTCACAAACTTATACCTTCGGGGTGGAGCGGTGGGAGTTCGAATCCCTCTTATTCCCCACCCCAACCCCCAACCCCCAACCCAAAAAAAAAAAAAGGAGAAAAGAACAGCTCCCAAGCCGGCCCTAAAAATAGGGCATAGTTAGATATGATGATTAAAATAGATTTGACCAGAATATGACTAGTGTATAAAGCATGAAACTAATGAGGTCAATCATGCATTTGCATATGGACTTTGTTTTAATACATTAAAATAATAGAGTTTGATTAAATTGGAAATTGTAAAGTAGATAAAAGGAAGATTAAGGAACAAAAGAATGTCCCCTTCATATTTTGCTTCATTATTACTCAATGCCTCTCTTCTTCACTAGGATTCTTTACACAACTCACGAGGTGGGGTATTTATATTACATGGAGTATATTATATTTAATTAAATTTGTTCTTCTTTTTTGTCCTCTTTTAAGTTTAATTTGTGTCCTATATAATATAAAATAAAATGCTTAACCCTAAAATAAAGTAGCCAAATGCGTTAAGCAATCATACACTATACTATATCGATCTCCCATTTATGGTTCGTTACGCTAAATTCTCACGAATCCCAAATCCAACTAATCCCCTTTTATTAAACTAAAACTCTCTCCGTCCACAATTATTTAGCAAATATATTAAAAATAGGTATCCAAGATTAATTGTCAATTTAAATAATCAAGAAATAATTAGTCACTTTTTTCCAAATTCCTTAATGATAATGTAGTTCAATTGAAAAGTTAGGTACTTGTGATATTCTTGATAAGGTTATATTAGTCAAATTACACATTGTATTAAATTTTTCTTGAGGGGTGTGCATGACCTTAACATGATAAACAATTATGGACGGAGGGAGTATGAATTTATACAACAACAGCAAAAGAAACATTTAGTGGTAATAGTTTTTTTCTTTTAGTGATATTTTTAAAAAAAGATGTTAATTAGAAATACTCACATTATATTATTATCACATTATATTATTATCGCAAATATAATATAACAATAATTATATTAATAATCTTGTATTTGTTTTACTGTGCCTTCTTAGCTTGGAATAGTAGGAATAAGGAAAAAAAAGAGAGAAATAGGGTATGATATACTCCTAAATACATGCATGCCATGTGTTTAAATTAATGGTTCATTTTACTTGATCATAATTAATTTACATGTGTTTTACTTCATTAAATCACGTATTACATTATCTTGGTGTAAACACCCGGTGCGGATAAATTTTTTCCCTGATATATCTCTCGTTATGAAATTAACTCATATATACTTTTAATGTGATACAAATGACTCACGTTAAAAAAACAGGTTAACTAGAGAATTCACGGAAAGAAGGGAAAATTATTGGCAATTATTGGAGAAAAGAATTATAATCAAGAGAATTTATTGAAATAAAAAAAATAGGGAAATTGGGAAGAAAATGGGATAGTGTAGTAGTTAAAAGTTATGCGTAAGATTGAATTAATACAAAGAAATATATATTTAGTTGACTTGAGACGAAGATTTAGCTCTCTCGTGATCATTTGTTGAGAGCTAGTGACCAACCATGCATACATTAAATATTATTCACTCACTCAAACTTAATTGTACAGAAAATATATTAACATATAAACAATATTGTTTAGATTATAATAATTATATTGATCCAAAAAAAAACGAGCGTATATTTATCCTTTAAAGGGGAATTTATATAAATCTCACTAGCTTAGGAGTTAATTACTTAGATACACTCTAATTTACAATATTATGTATCTTAATCAGATTTGTGTGCCTCTAGAAACGTCTAGATGCATGTATCTTGTACTCATATGGTCAAATTTATGTGTAATTTGTTCTAGATACATTGTATCCAAGTGAATTCACATGTATTTGAAAAACATAGCGAATCTCGTTCGACTTTCTCCCATTTCACTCGTCACGTATCCGGTATCCAAACACATAACGATACATGTATATAGTGTGATTTGCATGTATATGAAATACATATGAATCTCACTTGCCTCTCGATCTATTTTTTATAGTAAAAATATATGTATCTAAGTATAAGATATGTAGGAGGCTCTTAATCAATGATAAAATACATAATATTTTAAAAATATAGATAATAATAATATATATGATAGTGAAATATATCTTGGAATTTTAGTGGATACGTAGTTGAAAGAATAACTAGGAAATGTTTTGCAAAAAATTAAGTTGAACCATCATCATCATGCAATGTAAAACCATTAGGAAAAAGTTTTTTAAAAAAAAATAGAAAAGGAAATGGACATTAGTGATGAATGAGCTTAGCCCTTTTTCCTTTTTCGTTTATGCCAATTAAGAAAAGAGAGACGGCGCCAACTCTAAACCCACCATAGCAATAACAAAGACATGTTAACATGTCTTATCTTCAATAGTATATTAAGATAAAAGGCCTTTCCATATATATATATATATATATATATATATATATATAATAAATAAAGTGTACCAAACTCGATTGCCTTCTCTAACTTTTTGCTAATGAAATTTCCCCTTTTTTCCTTGCTATGCATTATGTTTTAATGTACCTTTGTGTCTATTCAATTTTTTCAATAGGGTTACTCTCAACTATCATGTTGGCTACAAATTACTCTATCTCCAAGGGAGGAAATAAATCAAAGAAAAAATTGCAACAATTTGACTACTACTACATGCACAATTTGTAATATATTCATACTCAAACAATTTGACTACTACTTGTCTTTTTTGTTATCTTTACTTACTATCATCGCAATATCTAATTGTCATTAATTCAAAATTAATGAGTTGAATTAAGACGTATGTTTTTAATCTCATACAAATTTAATTGTAGCATCTTTTCTGTAAACAATGTTCAACTAGTCCTAGACGTGAGATTTTTACATGGTAACAAAACTTAAGAGCTCTTTCACTCTCTTAGTATTGACAAAAAACCACCACACGTTAAATTGTGATGTCCCCTTCTACTTATATCATGTCGACATCCTCACTTTACCAACTCGTTGTCGCTTGCTCCATTAAACTTAAGCCAATAAACTACATCATGTGGAGTTAGAATCACTCTAGGTTTAGGTCACTTATATCGATTAGGCTGCTACTTCTTGTACTAGCTGAAGTCGACTAGGATTAGATTATTTTATATATACTTGCATATTATTATAATAGTAATAGGTATTATAGTAGGACTCTAAGTATAATTAACTTAGTACTCTACGATTCTCCCCTCATATAAGGAGTATGTACTCAACAATTTAATCATTAATACAATTTTTTATTTTTCTAGTCCGAGACGTAGATTTCTACATTTCCAACCACACCCAATTTATCCAAAAAGTATTAAAGTATTCTTAATCTTGAGATAAATCATTAGTTCTATCGTTGAAGTATTGACAACCATAAGAATGTCCCTTTACTTAACTAACTTAAATACACTCCCGATTTTGTAGCATGAGTGAAATACACTCATAAATACTCATCAAGTTTAAGAGTGTTTTCAATTCTTTTATCGTAGTTTTATTAAGAGTCTCATGCTCCTACGTACAAGAGTTTGAGACCACTTACTATGTGCCTATGTCATATGGTAGATCGAGTGTACATCTAAATTTATCTTGTCAAATATTTTTCTCTGTCTGATTTAAAAACAAAACTAATAATTTACATCAAATTAAGGAGTATTTTCATTATCATTACTTCTAAATTATTATTTTTAAAAAAAATAAACTTTAGCTACCACTGAAACTGTCCTCTCCCTGTTTTGGTCCAAAAGGCGCTAAAAAAAAAACTCAAAATACGATAGGGGAAAAGAAAAATTCTTTTCGAAAAGATTAGTGCTTATCTGATATTTAACAAAATATTTGGAGGCTGATTATATGTCCCCTCCGCCCCCCCCCCGCCCCCCCCCCCCCCCCCCCCCCCCGATTATGTCGACATTATTTCTTTTATCCTTCCTCCAACCCTTCAATTAGGTGCTAAAATTTAATTTATAATTTTTAGTTACATTAAGTATTATACGATAGGTAGTAACAATAATATAGTGTACCATCATAAAATGACAGTGGTGCAGTGAATCAGACTACTCCTCTCTTAATTAGATGTCTCAGATTCGAGCCCTGCATATGAAAAAATCTTTGATGGGGAGCGTTTTTTCCTACATGGGGCGAATGCAAAATAATCAAATTCTAATACGAGTACCAAACACTGAATAACTTTCGGGGAAAAAAAACAATAGTATAATGTGTAAGCTAATAAGTAGAGCTAAAGGGATGGCCTAGCTAGTGGTGGCATGCAATTAAGTTGCTAATGGCATAATAAAGCAGTATTCATTCCTCCCCACCACCACCAACCTTAATGCTAAAAGTAACAAACAATGAGATTTGGATTCCACCAAATCCACATCTTGAACCTTATCACATTACCCTCTCTTAAGGGGAAAACAAAACATTTTACTTTTTCCTCCCACAATTAGTGGTGGATCAATATGTTTTGTTCCAAGTTTAATGCACTCATTGCGTAATACATATGTTGTTTTGTATATAATTAGTAGAAATTTAATCATGAAAATAAAAAAAACATTTACTTCATTTGGAATTTTTAAGTTGATAGTCTGTTTGGTAATATTTTTTGGTTCATTTGATAATCGAACATATACTCTTAAAATTGAAAGTAATGAATACTTACTATCAGATCAACTTATCGACTATCAAAACTTTAATGAATTGTAGTAGGAACCCAAAACTAGCATGATGAGTTGGTCAATAAATTTGAAGAGTAAAGAGCTCACTCACCATGCACGTAAAGGCAATTTGTCTCATAACAAGGGAGCAAAAAGCAATCTCTTTTGCTTACACGGTCCTCCAATTTACTTACTTACATTTTCTTCTTTCTTTTTTTCCACCTACCTAATAATTAAGCAACTTAATCCCTATCCTTAAATAAAAAAACTATAACAAAAAATTATAATTTTGTAGGTCCAAATTAGTATCTAAAAGTTAAAGTTTAGAAGAAGATTTGTTTTATTTTCAAGTCGTGCTAATTAGCATGAGTTTAAAAAAAAAATCTTTTGAATTTGTATGTATTGATAATATAATTCTTTTTATAGTGTCTCGTGTAATGCTACTTATAAAAAATATTTACCAAAATTAATTACAAAAGCTATTTGACTAAATTATTCTTTGTATCTTTTTTCTACAATCGAGCTTTATTTTGCTCTATTAAAAATAATTACCCAAAAAATTATACTATTTATTTTATAAAATAAATCGACTTTTTAAATTAATTTATTAATTATATTTTGAAATTTTAGATTTGCCTATAGTATTACTTTATATATTACTTAATGATAAAAATAGTATTGAGATGAAAATAATAAATTTCTCTTGATTTGTTAAAATATATAAATAACATAATAAAGCAAAAACTCATTAAATGACAAAATATCCTCTAGTTTTATATTAATTTTGGAAAACACACACGTTGCCTATATATTACTACTTTTTTCATACATTTTTGTGAAATGAGAGAACTTTTATGAGCATAGTTCCATTCAATCTTTGTGTGGTATTTATTTGTATGGTAAGTTTTACTGTTTATGGATGAGCCAAGACCATAGTCCCAAGTTCTCAATGAACAAAAATAGCAGACATCAATCCAACCTCCTATTACTTGGATCCAGCAGGGTATTTTTGTAATTACACTTAAATAACTTGTTTGATGTTTTTCTCAAAGGATTTACTTTCCATGGTGAAAAAAGAAAGTAAGTTTTAGAAATTAAAAAAACTTAATTGACTTAATAAGGCGTTCTAATTATAGTTTCGATTATTGCGCTCCATAGGTACAGTTTTATTTGCAATGAAGGTTGTTATTTGTATATTTCGCGTGGTTTGTATATTTTACTTGTCCGTTTGTATATTTCTCTTGCGAATCTACAAATAGGATAACTATATACAAATTATGTATTGATACATTTAGAAAATTTTCAGAACTCTCTCCGTATATTTCACTTGTCAGTATACGAACAAGGTGATTATTGAGAGTTTTTCATAAATCATATTCAAATAGCTAGGGTAAGCACATATAACTTCTGAATTTATACCATCAGTAACCGAATTATACAAAATTCTAATTTATACCATCAGAAAAATTATACAAATTAAACAAATAGCAAGATTTAAGAAAACTATGGTTGTGAATCACAATTTTCCATAACAATAACTGTAACATTCAATATAACTGCACAATTTTCCCGAAAAAATATGTATATTCACATAATGTTATTGAGCACGTACTAGCATGGATTATTCTCATAGATCTCAAAATTTTATGATACTCTATCCGATGATATCTATTTCGATTAGACTTTCTAAAATTATTTGCCTTAAACATGTAAAGCTAAATAAACTTTCGAGAGGCGTCTCGAATACTTTCTATATTCATGATATCATATCTCAAAATGTGGTCAAACTCTTCTTGACAACCAAATACTTCAAAATAATCCACAGTATCCTTCTTACATGGAGATAAAATAAATTTTAAAGAGATCAAAATCTTTCCAAAGAAAATTCTAAGAAAATTTGTACTCGTTTTATTTTATTAATATAATTTATTTTATTTATCTATAATTAAAACTTATAAAAAAAAAATTGTTGTAACCAATTCTTTTAAGTATAGTATTTTCTTAGAATTTGTTTCCTTTTTTGGTATTGATAAGGTTTAGTGATAATTGAGTGAGATTATCCTAAGTGTGGGATCCACAAACTCTGTTTGACCAAATTGTGACTCTTGTGCCACCCCTCATTTCTTTATGAGATAATGTTGAGATTCATTTAAACAGATGGTTTTATAACATTTATATACTTGGAACATAGACTCATGTAAAAGAACTTTGAGGTCATTTTATATATGATAATAATTTTAAAATAAAGTTTTTAAATAAAATGATTAAATATCCTAATATAATATTTTCATCATAACTCTTTATTATCAAAAGAATCTCTATTCTATGTGTGTGGGGTTTATGAACAAAAAATCAGACTTATATATGATAGATGGAGAATATAATTCAATAATATAATATTTTTTAATATATAAAAATTTAGCTTTTAAATGAGATATATAATTACTTAATTATAACATGTATTAATTTCAGTTTACTCTTGATTATGATAAAGAATCGTCTCCATATGTGAACAGACGTGTGTTAAGATTTTTTTAAAAGTTATTCTTTAATAGCTTAAATCTGTTAAATGCTACTATTATTGTATCACAAAATGAAATAGCTAATACATAGAAACTACACACTAATGTTTTAGAATTAGAATATTTAATACTCCTCCTTTCACAATTTATATACTCCTTACTTTTTGTTTTAGTCAATTTCAAAAAAATAATACATTTTTTATATTTACTAAAAAATTAATTTTAAAATTTTTATTTTGCCAATTAATACCATGATTTACAATTATACAAATATTTGTAATTTATAGATAATAAACTTCAAGAAAAAGAACTCTTAAGCCTCGTATTAAAATAAAATATACTCATATAAAATGAAACGCAAAAATTTTGTTTCAATGACTCATATAAAATAAAACGATAAATATCAGATGGATAAGAAAGGAAAGTGTGAAGTATGATTATGGCTTGGAGGAGACTCAAACATCACGTGTTTGGAAGCGTGCTAGTATCTGACTCGAACTACGAGGTGAAGGACGGAATTGGTGTTTAAACATATGGAAAATGCGTTAAGCAACATCCTCTGTCAACCACATCCCCACATATACAAAAATTCATTTTTACGTTAATTATTTTCACGAACTTCTTCAATATTAGTAATAAACTATATCTTAAATAATAAATATCCCACTGTTACTTTCTTAATATTTATTTCATTTCCCATACACGTGTGTAATCGTACGTGAAACTACTTGAATCATCCTTCAAACTATATACAATAACTTATCAACTTTAATGGATAACATTTATCAAGCTAGGTTTGAAGTTCTAAAAATAGAAAAAAAATATTCTAATAAATGAATGATTAAATAAATAAATAGTGAAATTTGAACGAACCAATGCATAAACATGCATGGAGGAAGGGTAAGTATATATATGAAATTCTCGAGTTAAGAGAAAAAATTTTGCTTACATTTTACTCTGTTAAAGAAGTGGGAAGTAAGGAATTGATGAGTAAATAACATATTCCAAAAATTTAGTTGAAGAGTTGTAGTACAAAATACAATATTTTGTTGTTAATCGATTTTTTTCAAAAGAAGAGTGAATACTAACGTAACAAGTCATTGGAAGATTCGTCAACAACAATCAACCCTAGGGTACATAATTTTTATTTTATTTTTTTACTTCATCAACACTTAATCCATAGTTAAAGAAATTGTGTCAAAGTGAATCCTTCCTCACATTTACACTTGCAATCTTTTCTTTAATTCTACTTTTCTAATAAAGTACAAGTGGTGGTCCACTTCTTTAATTCTTTTTAGGGAAAATAACTTGTGTGTCTACTTTTTAAAAAATAATTACCATATTTGTCAGTATTATTTTTTTAACGATAAATGTCAATTTAATTAAATATTCAATTTCATATTTTTTCTCTCGCCCCAAAATTTTCCCACGCCCGCGATTCACGCCCATGCAATTTTCTCTCTCGCGATTGTAATTTTTTTTCCGGCGACTACAATTTTCTCTCCGGCGACTTCAATTTTCTATCGCCATTGCAATTTAAAGGTTAGTGTTGAGTAAGCTCTGTTCGTTTAGGGTACTTGCACTGCAATCTGCGGTTTTTGTTGGTCTCCTTTGCACTTAACTGATCCTTTAATGTGAGCTTGCAATTGTGGTCTTAAAAGTTTAATTTCTTCTTTTTGTGTGGAAGCCTTTTTGTTTGTTGATTTATGTTGAGATTTCGTTTGATTCAAGTTTCTGTGAGTGTCTGGTATTCAGTTCTCTTCTCTAGTAAGTATGATCTCTTGTTAGCATCTGTGTAATGCAACTTCAATTCAGTTTTAGTTCACTTGTTAGCATTTGTGTAATACAACTTCAATTCAGTTTTAGTTCACTTGTTAGCATTTGTGTAATACAGCTTTGATTCAGGTTTAATTCACTTGTTAGCATCTGTGTAATACAACTTTAATTCAGGTTTAATTCACTTGTTAGCATTTGTGTAATACAACTTCAATTCAGTTTTAGTTCACTTGTTAGCATCCGTGTAATACAACTTTAATTCAGGTTTAATTCACTTGTTAGCATCTGTGTAATATAACTTTAATTCAGGTTTAATTCACTTGTTAGCATCTGTGTAATACAACTTTAATTCAGTTTTAGTTCACTTGTTAGCATCTGTGTAATACAGCTTTAATTCAGGTTTAATTCACTTGTTAGCATCTGTGTAATACAACTTTAATTCAGGTTTAATTCACTTGTTAGCATCTGTGTAATTCAACTTCAATTCAGTTTTAGTTCACTTGTTAGCATCCGTGTAATACAGCTTTAATTCAGGTTTAATTCACTTGTTAGCATCTGTGTAATATAACTTTAATTCAGGTTTAATTCACTTGTTAGCATCTGTGTAATACAACTTTAATTCAGTTTTAGTTCACTTGTTAGCATCTGTGTAATACAGCTTTAATTCAGGTTCAATTCACTTGTTAGCATCTGTGTAATACAACTTTAATTCAGGTTTAATTCACTTGTTAGCATCTGTGTAATACAACTTCAATTTAGGTTTAGTTCACTTGTTAGCATCTGTGTAATACATCTTTAATTCAGGTTTAATTCACTTGTTAGCATCTGTGTAATATAACTTTAATTCAGATTTAATTCATTTGTTAGCATCTGTGTAATTCAACTTCAATTTAGGTTTAGTTCACTTGTTAGCATCTGTGTAATACAGCTTAATTCAGGTTTAATTCACTTGTTAGCATATGTGTAATTCAACTTCAATTCAGTTTTAGTTCACTTGTTAGCATCTGTGTAATACAATTTCAATTCATGTTTAATTCACTTGTTAGCATTTGTGTAATTCAATTTCTGACTTATTTATATGCAAGACATGATCACAATAGATACAGGTTTAATTCACCTGTTAGCATTTGTGTAATAAAACTTTAATTCAGGTTTTATTCAGATTTAATTCAGTTGTTAGCAAAGTGGTGCTTTTCTAGCAGATTAGTCTATATGTCTCTCTCTAGTCTTTTAATATTAGTAATACACTTTTTAATGATGTGCAGAAAAAATATGACTAATATAGCGGTGATGCTTTACTTCAATGGACGATGGGATCCTAGCAACAAATATATTAACTACTTGGCAGATGGTGTGTTGATACACACAGAGTCAACGTTTGCCACCCTCGTTTCTGTAATTGCTACTCAATTGTCAATAGACACATCAACAAGTAAAGTTGAAATCAGATATAAAATTGATGAAAAGTCTCCTCCAATTCAAATCCATAATGATATGGGGGTAAAGGTATATCTTGAAACCAAAAAGGAACATCGAGATATGGCAAGATACCCTTTATGTGTCACAACAACTGAACCAGTCAACTTGGAGACTAATCCTGCACTCATTCCACTTTTGTGTTCAGACACTTCAGGAGATATGAGGGTTATACACAATTCATACTTCTCTAATACATTTAATGGTATTGATGAAGCAATAGGGTTAATTGGATTCGGATCATGTGAGAAAGTTGAGCTAGAAGAATTAGCACCAGGCATCATTATTAATCCCAATCACTCTTTATTTGAGAAAGATCAGGTGTATAAGAATAAATATGTCCTCACCAGTGCACTAAAAAGACATTCCATTCTTAATCACTTTCAATTCAAGACAACAAGATCAAGCGCAATAAGGTAAGACCTAAATTCAAGTCACTTTAAATTATTAATTGTGTATTAATATTTTTTCTACAGCTATTCGATACAGTGCCTAGGAGAAAGCTGCAGTTGGAGTTTACGAGCTTCAAGCTTGAACAAATCTGAAATGTTCAAGATTAGAGAATTTGAAAGCGAACACACATGTTTGTTGATACATAATTCATTATCGGAAAGGCTAACAACTAAGAGTGTTGTTGGGAGTATTATTGTGGGTAAATATGCTGAACCAGATGTTATTTACACACCAAAAGACATACAACGTGACATGTTAGCTGAATATGGTGTGCGACTCACATATATGCAAGCTTGGAGAGCTAAAGAAGCAGCTCTTGAATTATTCCGGGGTAATATAGCTTTAATTCAAAGTTTAATTCACTTGTTAGTATTTGTGTAATACAACTTTAGCTTAGGTTTAATTCCCTTGTTAGCATTTGTGTAATATAGATTTAATTCAAGTTTAATTCAGGTTTAATTCACTTGTGGAAATTTAAAAAAAGGTTAGTGTTGAGTATGCTCTGTTCACTTGAAAATCCTGAAACAATTACCATGACAGCATCAATAAGGACACAAAGAAGGAACAACTTCAAATAGAAGACTTACATATAAACAACACAGTTAGGTATATAATATCAAGACTTACAAAATATACCAATATAGTTTTTCATAGCCATAGTAACTACAAATTGTTTTACATTATATAGTTTTCATAGTCATACTAACTAATATAACTATATTCCTTTATCTAACTGGTCTTTCGTCTTCACTTTGAAGGTCACTCGCTTACTTCCTTCTTGCATATTCCCATAATATAGCTCCAAATCTCTTTCGGAGAATGTCTGCCTTTACTTGTTCATTTAGAATATGTTGGCCATTACTTACAAACTCCGCAAATGCAGCAAAGAAAACTCCACAATCCCTACAAAATTCAATATAAAATTATTATCAAAATATCGATTTAATACAAAAAAATACCTATTTGATAATACTTACAGTGAATCCTCTTGTTGTCTGGGAACATCTTTAGTTATGAAAAAATGAAACTCAATTTTCTTAAACTCATTTATCTCACTGTATTTTGGTGTTGCCTTCAATTCAGGACGCTTATCATAGAACTTGATCACACTTAAATAATATGGTAAAACAACTGAAAGCATCTCAACAATATTTTTTACCTCTAAATTCACCCCACCCTAGCCGGAAATGAATCATACACCTCCAAAGACCTTTGCCCAATATCAAACACCACAAAAATCCAGTGACGATTCTCTTTAATGTTTAGTGGAATAAGAACAAAATCCAATTTATCCCACGAGGTACTTGCCAACAAACGACGTCCACATATATACCGGGCAATATCATCAGAATCTAAAACTTTAAAATTCTTCTTATCCTCATGAGCATCACAAAGTTTAAAGAAAGAATTGGTAATCTTTGTCTTGAAAACACAATCAGTCGTCGTAAAACGAACATTACTGTTGGTTTCATATTTTCCTTTCTTTCTTAGGTAATAGAAATGACATCAATATGCTGCAAAAAAAGAAATAGATTGAAATGTAAGAAGAAATAGTCTCAACAAACAAACATTCAATTAACCAGGAAGGAATACGTTGAGTACACAAATCATGTTGATAAACTAGGGGAAATTCTTTTTGGCTAACTATCAGAAGGTCTTGGTAATTTGGTATTCGTTGTCCTCATATGAAAATAAAAAATTATTAATGAAGTATAGAACAGCCAATGAAACAGCTGAGTCATCATCTATGAATTTTTTAGCTAAAAAAGTGCACGTAGATGACTCTTTGGAACTGTGATTTTCTCCGGGAAATAACTACTCATCAAACTACATCTAGAATTGGGAACATTGATAGAAGTGTCATCACTAACACAATTTAAGCCCGTAACTATCCCAAATTCTCTAAGACCAAAAAACAACTTTTTGTTATTTATTTCAATAGCAAACACATCATCCGGTGTGTGTTTTAACTCTCTATTTATAAGACAATGAATAAGTTGTAGTTGTGTGCTCGATTTTGGAAGGTCAAGAAAGTACCCAAAACATGTATTCCTAAACAACTCAAGTTGTTTATCAGATAAAGATAATTTGATTTGTTCAATGACACTATGATTAGTGTAACATGACCACCTACTCGGAATATACACAACATCAGGATGTTTCCAGAATTTACGATCCTGCATATGCATTAAACATGAATTAAAAATGTGTTACTACATACTAAAGATGAATTGAAGATGAATTTCACATACTATGTGTCAAAGAAAGGTAGTAATCAGTTGAATAAAAGATGAATTAAAGTTGAATTACAACAATGATCACTTCTGGTTCAAAATCCAGAAACAACTTATCAACTTCAACACAAGCAGCCTAAACAATGATATAGTTAAAGGCTTTAACTCATATCGTGTTCATGCCCCTTGAAAAGTTTAAGGGGGATACTAAGGCAGTGAGAGGGAGCATGTTTGATCTTGAGTTTGTTATTCTAAATGAACTGCAACACCAACACATCATACATTCACAAGCCAACTCTCCTCTCTAAGAGCTATTCACAAAGTTGATCAGAAAGATTACAGAAATGCAGTTATAAGACAAATCAATTTACCACCAGAAAGAAAACTAAAATAAACAGGTTAATGGTCAAATCTAAATATTAATTTAGAATCATATTGAGAAGGAATGATAAGTAAAACAACACTAGTAAGACAATAACAAACTAACATGACAATAGTTCTGTAACGTGAAATTGGACAGATCTCCAGAGATACTTTTCATAACTTGATTTGTTTCTTTCCTTTTTTTGGTTTTGGGGAGGTTTAGGATGGGGGGATATGCTACAAAATACAATGTCAGAAAGTAGAAATTTCAAGTTGGGGAGGACATAAGATCTGGTAAGCATCTTATTGTTATTTTGAATTTACAGATACACTATGTTATTGAATTTGTGCTGATATAAAGGTCACCCAATCAGCTATAATCTCATGGTGCACCATTGAGGAACTTTAGTAGTTAACCAACTATGAGCCTGATATTCTTCCTATATTCAATACACTAGGACACTCAAATCCCAATCTAGTTAAGGTCAGCACTCAGAATCCTACCTGCTCTATTCACTTCCTGTGTCATACTAAAGTTGAATTAAAGATGAATTTCACATACTACATCTAAAAAATAAGCAGCAATCAACATACAATCATTGCTAAACAACAAATAACTAAGAACTACTAGCACATACCGGATATCTACTCTCTGGTAGAATGACACTTTTGGATAAACGATTTCGTGTTTTTCCATCATTCACCGGCTTTTTCTTCTCCAATCCATCTTTATTTTTCAAACTTTTTGACTGAAACTGAGGAGGTAAATCCTCAAAATCATCATCACTGTCAACGAGTTTCTTCGACGTAGATGCCAAAGTAACACATATTTTTTTCGATTTCTTCATTGTTTTAACCTCTTTAACTCGTTTTTTTACCTTTCTTTTGCTTCTTGTTCTGTTCCTCATTGTTCTTCTCCTCATTGTTCTGCTCCCCCGATATTTGTGAGATTCCCAAATTAAAACTTGGAACTTCATCCATAGAAGTAGAAGACGAAACTTGCGGCTTCTTTCGACTTCTTCTATAAACTTTCGGATTCGAAGTATCAATATCCCTCACTAGATGCGGACTTCTTCTAAGAGATTTTCCATTACCTTCTTCCATTAAAATTTGTGCAGAAAAATGGAGAAAAAAGAACAAAAAACCCTAATTTTTTGAACAGACGAGGAGAAGGAGAAAGAAAAGAGCGAGAGAGGATATGACTTATGAGAGAATACGTTTTTACTTGGTTTAAAAATTGTATAAAAAAGGAATAAATGTGTTCTAAAATTGTTTTAAGTTAATATAGCTAAAAGTTGACAAAAATGGTAATAAATTAAAAGTATACTTAAAATTGGTAATTATAAAATAAAAGGTCTTTGTTTATGTAATTAATCCTTCTTTTTATACCTACTCCACGAATGCTAACATCTATACTATATATTTTATCCTCCTCAAATCTTGATTTGTTTGTGAGAATTTTACTAAATATATTTCTCGATATGTCAGTATGTATAATTTTTTTTTTTAGTCGATTTAAAAAAGAATGACACATTTTTTTATATTGGGTAACAATTTAATTATAAAATATCTATTTTACTCTTAGTGAAATGATTTACAACCAACAAATAAATATCACTTATTTTATACCACAAATTTTAATATTCAGTTTCATAAAGAATGACCTAGTTTGACTTGACACGTAGTTTAATATAATAAAAAAGATTTTTGAATCTTGTAGTTCTAAATTAAAATTATGTCAAATGTAAAAAATTGTCCTTTAATCTTGTGGCCTTAAATATGCCACGTGAAAAATTAAAATTAAAATATTACCAAAAAATAAATATCATTCTTTTTTAAACATACCAAAAAAAAAATAAGATTATACTTTTTTAAACAAAGATAATATTGTTTTTTCCTTTCTAGAGTTTGTACCTTGGAACAAAGGGAGTATTATTGTTTGGTATATATTTAAATAGAAATAACAAGAAGAAAATAATTTCTTTTTATACCACAATATGTACGTGAAGTATGAGATATTAATTTGAAACCTATAGTTTATAATAATGAAATAGAGTTGTGGAGGGTCTTACTCTATAATCCAATTCCGATTCAAGCTAATTAATTAATTAATTATGCATATACTCTTTAGTCTATATTAAGTTAACATTTGAAATTTTATGATAATTTATAATAAAATATTATCTATATGTTACGAAATAATTATTATTTTATATTATATTATTTGAATATTTTTCTTACAAAATGAGTCATACCCAACGATATATTACATAAACATTTGTTTTAAAACTGGAAATAATTTAAATTTTGGAAATAGAAAAGAAAAGGAGTATTAATTATTACGTATTTTCTCCTTTTGAATTATACCTTTCCTTAACAGAAACTCTACACAGAATATGTAATCTTTATTTTCTGACGTGGTAGGCGCATGCAGATACCACGTAAACAATAATGTTAGCTGATGTGGCATGATATTGTGCCACGTGTCTCACTAAAAAGAAAAGCCGTGCACCATTCCAAGGGAACAAACTTTACCTGTCTTCAAACCTTCCAACAAAAAAGAATGGGACCCACAACTTTAACAAATTCTTCAAATATGAGCACACTAGTACCCTATATTGTTACAAATTAGTTTTCCAACTCTAAAAGTTTTTTTTTTCTAATAATAGAAAAATCAACTCTATCTTCTTTTTTTTTCCATTTTCTATTATTAACATCATAGTATCACCAAACAACTAATAGGGGTTGCAACATTATTAAATAGTGGTTTTGAATTCGTATTTTAGATATACGTGGAGAAATTATATTAGAAGTGTCACCATCAAATATATTTTATAAATGTAATTGAAGCTTTAATGATGAAATCGACTATCAAGTGTGAAAAGTGAAAATCAAAATTAAAAGTAAAATTAAAAATTTAAGTTTTATTTTCTTGCGCGATGTGCGTTCAAATTATAACTAGGGTATACTTTTGACTTTTCTAATTCATCGTAATAATAAATTAAAATCAATATATATGATATGAAAGTTGATGATATATTGATGGAGTCAGAATTTCAATGAAAAGATATGTTGAAAAATATAAAAAAGCTAAGGAGATTCAATATCAATATATATCTCTTTTTACTACTAAAGATTATGACAAATAATAAATAATTTGTGTATTGTTGATCAAAAATTTTAAGTTTAAGCCTTTGTAAATTCAAATTGTGTAAATTTTGAATAAAGCATAATATGTAGTATTATTATCAAGTTATGGCATTAGAGTTTCAATTTCATTTTATAGCATTTAATATCTCACTCTATAGCATTTAATTAGTAATTATATTGTTAATTATAATTTACTAAAAGAATTTGTTATTAAAAATTAAGTGGATAAAGTGATAATGAGTAATTAATTCTAATGCCTAATAATTCTGACAACATAAATGAAGTTGCTTTTTCAGTTATAATTACTGCGCACTAATTGAATATGCACGCCTGAGAATTTGAAGAGACTAATCTTTTATTGAGTTAAATTAAAGGTAGATAAATGATTAGCATTACAATTATTCTTCATTCCAAAATTTGTCTATTATTTTAAAATTTCTTTCAACATATAAGTCATTTTTTTCCCCAAGAATTAAAGATTATTTTCATAGCTACATATTTCACTTCTGATGGATAACTTTGTTTCAATTTTAATTAAACATGGTGGAAAGTGGAATTATTCGGGTTAGTTTTTAATTTTGATTTATTTATTTTAATTATGAATTGTACGTTTGTTGTTTTTTACATTTAAAACATTGTTAACTTTTTTTGGTAACTGTATTATATGTAATACAGTTTGCATAAAAATTTTTTTGTAAAGAAACAGTATGTTCTGTATAGCAAACATGAAGTATGAAGTTTATTTTATTAGTGAATGAAATGTATATGAAACATGTATCATTTGTGTATTAATTATATAGCAATTATACGTTATATTTTACTAAAATATTATTTTAATGTTGTGAAACAGGAAAATATGTCGATTTCAGATGGAGGGCATCATATATGATGCGTCTACTCTCTATATTGGTTTAGTTAATGCAATAATAACTCAACTTAATATAGACGAAAATATAAATTCTATTGAGATAAAATACATTGTTAACGATATGTGTCCCCCTATTACTATTCATAATGATGTTGGGGTAAAGGTTTTTCTAGATCAGAAAAAGGTTAATTTGGATTTCTTTTCAAAATATCCTCTGTGCAATCTTTGGTAGATGATGAGATGCATAATGAAGGTCGTAGTGTTATTAATACTGATATAATAAATTGTGATGTTAGATTGACAAATAATAACGTCGATCTATACTCCAATAATTCTATTCGTTTAATGGGAATGAATTTAGAAGGAGTTATCAATGAGAATAATGAAGGTGGGGATGATATAATAAGTGACCATTCAAACCTATTTGTTGCTGAGGATCAAGTTTACAACAATAGGGAAACACTGAAGGAGCTTATGAGACATGTTGGACTTGTTGAAAAGTTCAGGTTTCGTGTTGAGCGTTGTAATGCATCAAAGTAAGTTTACACTACTGTATGGAACCTATTTTTTATTTTGAAGTTTGTTGTTGTATGAAATTTAATTTTATATTTTCTTGATTTTTAAACAGTTATCACCTGAAGTGTATTTTTGAGACATGTTCTTAGATGATGAGGGCATCTAGTTTGAATAAATCAAATTTATTCAAAGTTAGAAAGTATAATGCTCAGCACACTTGTTCTGTTAGAGACCGAGTGTATGCAAGACGTCAGGGGATAACTGACGTTGTAGCTGTCTTAATAATGGAGAAATATATTGATCCGTCTACAGCATACACTCCAAAGGATATATCTGCTGATATGTTGAAATTGCATAGCGTTTCGTTGACGTACATACAGGCATGGAGGGCAAGAGAGAAAGCAATAAAATTGGTGCGCGGAGATCCAGCAGAGTCATATGCCAGATTACCGGGTAATTTGCATATGAATAATGAATTTAAATGTTTTTTAATTTTTTAAATTAAAAAGTCACCATATAGTATGTTCTGATTTGTGTATTCTTTTTGTATGAAATTTGTATACTGCAGTAAAAAAAGTTTTTATTGATGATCTGGAATATTCTGTTCCTTGTATTATTCATGTATGAAATTTGTATACTGCAGTAAAAAAATTTTTTATTGATGATCTGGAATATTCTGTTCCTTTTATTATTCATGTATGAAAATTGTATACTTTTTGTAGGTTTCCTTAAAATATAAATAAAATATGTATCCTTCTGGTAATAATTAATTGTTCTTTTTGTATCCATTAAATTTTAACTTTAAGAATTTCAGGTTATCTGTACATTTTGGAGCAAACATATCCAGGATCCGTATTGAAAATAGAAAGGAAAGAAGGTGATAAATTCTTATATGCATTTGTTGTATTAGAAGCTTGTATTAGAGGTTGGGAGTATTGTAGGCCTATTGTAGTTGTTGATGGGGCGGGATTAAAATGTTCGTATGGTGATACAATGTTAACTGCAAGCACAATGGATCCGGGAGGTATTTTTTCATCCTATTTAATTTTCAGATTAAGTAATATAATAAATTATTTTATAAATTGTACTTGATTTGTGTGATATTTTTAATAAAATTTGATCAGGTCATATACTTCCGTTGGCGTATGCGATAGTGGATTCTGAAAACGACGCTTCATGGTCTTGGTTTTTTGAACAGTTTAAGAAAGCGTATGGAGTTAGACAAAATATGTGTTTTATGTCAGATAGAAATGAAAGCATATGGAAAGGGACTGCTACTGTATATCCCGAATCAGAACATTATGCATGCATATGGCATCTGTCAGTAAATGTGGTGAAGAATTTCAATAGAAATACTGAAGATCTGAAGATTTTGTTTTTTAAATTGGCAAAAGCTTATACAAAACAAGAGTTTGAGGAAATTATGGAAAGAATAGACAACATAGATACGCGCATACGACCATACTTGTTTGATATTGGTTATAGCAAATGGTCAAGAGCTTTCTCGAATTGTAAGCGCACATGGACCATGACTTCAGACATTGCCGAGTCCTTGAATAATGTTAACAGGTTAGCAAGAAGGTTACCTATAATTTCACTTCTTGAATTTATGAGGGTAACAATTCAGAGGTGGATTCACAAGCAAAATGAGGAGGTTGATAAGACAACATCTGATCTAACAAAAAAATATGATCATTATCTACAGAAAAGTATTGCTTTATCTTGCAATATGAGGGTATGTATTTTACTGTTTTTAATAACAAATAATTGTAATTACTTACTAATATTTAGTTGATTGCATATTAACAATACCACATTTTAACTTTTAATTAGGTGATACCTTCAACAGTTGATCTACATGCTGTAGCTGAAGGAGCAAAGAAGTACATTGTAAACTTAAACAAAAGGATGTGCAGTTGCGGGAGATTTCAACATTATGAGATACCATGTTGTCATGTAATTGCAGTTCTCAGATACAGAAAATTGCATGAATCAGATTTCTGTTCTCCTTTTTATAGCCTGAAGAATTTCAGAGATGCTTATGCAATTCCTGTCGAGCCTATACCATGCGAGAGTACATGGGATATACCAAGTTATATTTCAGAGCCTAAAATGCTGCCACCAGGTCCAAAGAGAACAGCGGGTAGACCAAAACTTAAAAGATGGAAGGGGTTCGCTGACGCGAAGTTCAAAAGGACGAAGATGACTTGCAGTAGTGCCGTTAGGTTGGACACAATAAAAAGACATGTTCAAATTATCCTGTGCAAAAACAATGATTTCGTAATGTTAAATTTGTTATTATGTTATTTTGAATGTTAGAAACACCTTTTGTTTTATTTATGCAGTAGTTATAAATGACATTTATGGTATTCATACAGTTTGCATACAATTTTCATATATGTATCATTTGTTTTTTTTACATATGTCAAAGTACAATATGGCATTCATAATTCATACAATATTTATACATAATAAATATAAATTGAACTATACTGCCATTCATATGATCTGCAAGTTGTATTAATACAATATTCATACAGTATTCATACAATGTTCATATATATCATTTATTTCTGTTACATATATCCAAGTTCTTTGTGGGATTCATAATTCATACAATATTTTTACATAATGAATATACATTGAACTATACTGCCATTCAAATAATCTTCAGGTTGTATTCATACAATATTCATACAGTATTCATACAATGTTCATACCTTATCATTTGTTTCTGTTGCATATGTCAAAGTTCAATATGTCATTCATCTTTCATACAATTTTTATACATTATAAATTTAAATTGTACTGTCCTGCCATTCATAATGTGTTATATATGTTATTCATACAATGTTCATACAATATTCATACATTTTTTATATATATATCATTGGTTTCTGTTATATCTATCAAAATCAATATGGCATTCATAATTCATACCATGTTTATACATTTAAAATATACATTGAAAATAATAAGCTATTATGAAGATTGTTCAGTTGAAAGTTTATCAGACTGTGCAACATTTGAAATAGCATAATTCTAAATAAAAAATCAGTTAAAAATGTAAAAACAGATTCTTTATTATAAAGCTAATATATGAATTCATACAATAATTATACAGTTTTTATACATAAATTTATACACATTGATACATACCCGTTGTTGTGCATCCGGAGTTGGTTGATCTCTTGAGATTATAATCTCTTCAGATTGTGCAACATTCGGAGTGGCATCATCCTAAATTAAAAATCAGTTAAAACTGTAAAAACAGTTTCTTTATTTTAAAGTTGAAATATGAATTCATACAACAATTATACAGTTTACATACAAAACTTTACACAGTTTGATACATACCCGTTGTTGTTTAGCCGATGTTGGTTGACCTCTTAAAAATCTAATATCTTCAGACTGTGCAGTATTTGGAGTGGCATCATTCTAATTGTAAGATAAAAAAAAATAACTTAAAACTGTAAAAACATTATATTTACTGTTAAAAGATTAATTCATACAAAAAGTATACACTTTTCATCATACACAGTATAAACTTTATTACATACCGGTTGTTGACCTCTTGACAATCTAATTTCTTCAATTATCAGCTTTGTCGAATTATCAACTTAATTCTTTATTTCTTGCATGTGCTTGTCAACCTTTTATATGTATGAAGAATACAATATTAGCATAATAAAAATAAAACATATAATAACTATAATAGAATTAAATTGAAATGTGATTTTAACTAACATTAGCTTTGAGCTCTTTCAATTCCGCCTTAACCTGTTCATAACATAGTAGTAAGTTTGATATGTATATTAAAATCTTTGAAATTTTTGAATCGTAAATTTTCATTTATACCTTTGCAATTTCTGCTTTCAACTCAACGTATTTTCCTTCAACTTCAACGCCCTGATTTGCCGATGTTCCTTGCTCTTCATAATCTTGGTGAGTGGGAGACTGATTTAAAATGGTCTCATCCATGACATTTAACTCTTCTTCGATAAAAACCATATTTCTGAATTTATGCTATATAAAATAAAAATATCAGAATATGCAATTATTTGTAATTAATTTAATTACATTCAATAAAAATTTACCTAATTGCCATGTGTTCTGAAAATTGTTTTCTTCAAATCATCAAAAAAAATAACGTTATTTTTTGTCTTCCAGTTCAAGATACGCGATGTGATCTGAAGCATGGATAGCAATGGTGTTGTCAAATGGATGACAACACTCATAAAACCATACCTGCAATGCTATATGGAACTGGCTAAACTTGAATGACGAAGGATTTTTTAAAAATATTTGACTGCACGCTTTAAGTGTTAAATTAAAACACTCATTCGCCCATGGAAATGTGGCATACTGGCCAGACTCTACTAAATCAAAATATAACTTGGGAATGGTTGTTTTTGAAGGGTCTGATGCAGTAAGGAATGACGAAATGAAGTACAGAATTTCAAATTTTACCGGTCATCTTCTTCTCAAAAGTTTTCTAATTTAAACTTGTTGTAAAAATTTAACTTTTGGACTTTGTCCATGTCTCCGAAATTTTCTGCAATCAATCTATTTGGAACAGATGGATCAGAAACAAAATCAGAAATTGAATCAGATTTTAGACCAGTTACAGCGACAAACTCTTTTAAGCCAAAATGTAACTCTGTACCATTTACATTAATAATGAACATGTCATCCCTGTCATTTTCAGATTCAAGAAGAAAAATATGGCGCAACAATTGACATTGATTTTTATGTGATGTAAATCATAAAAATATCCAAATGGAGTTTCTTGTAAAAACTGATTGAACTTATCCTGACCGAGGAAGGTCAACAAATCAGCGAACACATTCATGTTGATACATGAAGATAAATGTGTTTGAACCTTCTTCTCCTATAAAATTTGTAAAACTGAATTATTACTTTTTATATACTATAAAACTATATATAAAAAATCATACAACTATATACCACAAATCATTTCATACCTAAATCATACAAAAACTTCATACAGTATTCAAACAAACAAAAAAACAATATTAATACCACAGTTTCATCCACAATGCATATAACTTTATCTCACAGTTGCATACAAAATTCATACACCTATATGCTAGATTTCATACACAATTCATACAATTAAATACAATTATTAATAACACAGTTTCATCCACAAAGCATACAACTTTATATCACAGTTTCATACTCAATTCATACACGTGTACGCTATAGTTCATACACAAATCATACAACTAAATGCCACAGTTCAATTTCAATTTATACAACTATATGTCACAATTCATACACAATTCATATACAATTCATAAAATAATAAAATACATTTTCGATTTCAAAAAAATAAAATTGTAACTTTTGAAAAAATAAAATAATACTCAATTGATATATAAATCATACAAAAATCATGTAGTACGCTATTGACAAATAATATAAAAAAATAAAGACTCTAAAACAACACATTGTAAATTGAGTTTTGAAATAAACTTTTTACTAAACTTATCAATTTTTTGTTGTTGTTGAATCTCTGCATCTTTTTTGGAAGACTTCGTTGTTGAACGATCAATTTCAACTCCTTTTGATTTTTTCGATTTTGTCTTTTCAACAAAGTCAGAATCAGATTCTGACGAAGTTACAATTTCTTTTCCTTTCCGCTTCTTGCCTCTTTCGAACACCTCTTTGGGTTTTTTTCCCTTCAATTTCTGAGTTTGAGATTGTGACAATATATCGAATGAAGGAGCATGAAAGTCATCTTTCTCATCGACGATTCTTTTACTTTTCCTTAGATTTTGACTACCTTTCTTCGACATTGTCTATAAAATTAATGGGGAACTGATATGAGATTTTTGTTTGTGTTTTAGGATGAACTGATATGAGAGATTTTGGGGAAGATGCAGATTTGAGGAAGATGGCAAAGTGGCTGCGTTTTTTATTTGATTTGATGATTGAGGCGCGATTTTTGGAAAATATGCAATAAATTCAGGCGTGGGGAGAGGTTGAGTGTATTGGAGAAAGATAAAATAGTATTGGTTAATATGGGGGTGGATAGTTATTGGGTAATTAAATATTAATCAATTATTTAAAATAAAATCCCTAATTTCTAGATTTTGTTTTTTAAAAGGTAACTATATAATATGAAGTTCAATTAATATTTAATAAATAATAATTTATAAATTATATTATAAACATTAAAAGGTAATTGATTAATATTTAATAATTTATTATTTATATTAAAAAATTTATTAATATTTAATAAATGATAATTTATAAATTATATTATAAACATTAAAAGGTAATTGATTAATATTTAATAATTTATTATTTATATTAAAAAGTTTAATAGAATTGATTAATAAATAATAATTTGTTGATAAAAGGTAAGTGAATAAATGAAATGAATTATTTAAACATAATAATTATTAGTTAAATAATAAAATAATTTTTTTAATTAATATATTATTAGTTAATATGCTATAACTTGATAATAATATGCTATAACTAGTTTACATTTAATAATATATTTTTTAATTAATATATTATTAATTGATGTGCTATAAGATGATAATATTATACTATGAGTAGTTCATTTTTAAAAAGTATGATTACAACTTGATATTTATCCTCTTAAATGTGTGTGAGATGTTAATTTTTCCATTCGAATTACGAACCTCTTATCCCTATGTAACTTCATGCAACCGACTAATGAAGACATGTGGATTTACACTTGAAATGTACTCTAAGAAAAGAAAGTACATCACATGGTAGATAGATTAGAAAGTAATTTGCCATAATATTGGATGGTTAACTTGTGATTAATGTTTGTATTCCATATTAATCTTTTACAATTACTTCTTTCTTTGCCTATTTTTAACGCCTTATAATACTATATAATATTACTAGCAAGGAGACAAAGCCATAACGTACGTACCTAACATATCAATTATCTTACTCTACCATTTCTTAGGCCATGCCCCCTCCTTCCTTTAAATTTAATTATGTCAACAACTTTAATTAACCAAAACTCAAAAGTGCATAACTACAACACTGAACTAAGAAAAACAAATTAGAATTCAATTAGAAGTTTCTTTTTCTTTTTTTTTTGGATGGCTTCTTCAAGCAATTAAGTAGGTAGTTACAATTACCATTAGTGCTAAAATTTAGGTCATTTTTACAGTGGTCGATATATTAAGTGTCTTTCCCCCTATATATACGTAACCAATAAGGATGTGCTGAAAATTCTGCTAGATATGAACAATAATTTTTTTATTCGATATTTGATATATGCATTAAAGTTTAATTATTTTAAATTTGTGTGGCATAAGACTAATGGCAGAATTATGAATTTGGTGAAGGATGTGCCAACTTTCTTGTCAAATGTGTTAGGGATGTGCAAAATTAAATATATACTCATATTAATTACTCTCTGTCTCAATTTATATGAACACACTTGTTTTTCAAGAGTCAAACAAAATTCGCGCAGAAAATCTTTAATTTTTAAAAAAAATAGAATTTATAGATTTGTTAACCAAATAAAACGTACTATAAATCACAATATTCAACAATTCAAAATATTTTTAAAAGATGTATGAAAATTTTACGATCAAAGTAGACTTGTTTGAACTCGAAATCAGACACGTGTCACATAAATTGAGACTAATACTCCCTCCATCCACTTTTAATTGTAATGATTTCCTTTTATAGAGTCAAACTACATAAGAACTTTGATTAACATTTTACGAAGTATTTTTTCATCATACTGATAAAAGTGTAATTTAGTACTTTGAATATCTAATATTTTTTTAAAAAAATCGAATTAATATAATCTAATTTAACTTTATAATTTTGAGAAATTGACTTTCGAATAGCGCAACATGAAAAATAAAAATCGAGTAACATTTAACATTATACATCATATAATTTTTTGACAAAAAATATACAGCGAACCACCCTTTGCCTAAGATAACTCTGCCCTTATATATAGGACCTTATTTATAAAAAAACACTTCTTATCAAGAATTTTATCATACTTAGAACTCGAACCAAAAATAATAATAAATAACAATAATAGGTAGGATTAGAGGAACCCCACTACAACTAGATAGAGGGTGTTTTGATATTTGTTAAATCTTGAGATCTTTAGGCTTTTTATTCAAGCATGAAGAAAGTATAGAGTATCCACTTAACATCATTCTTCACCATTCCTTCCAAATCCAAACTTATCCTATTCTTTTATTTTCTGAAGTGTTAAAAAATTGAACACGTGTCCCTAAAAAATGAATGTTTTTTTTTCTTTTTTGAAAATTACATGCAATAACGCACGTAGCCATCACTCAACGGTCCCATTGAAAATTTCTAACTACTTGAACAAACAAGAGGCACGCCTGCACATATTATTTATTTGCCCAATTTTATTAAATTAGTAAAATTAATTACTTAAGCTGGCCAGTACTCTTTCATAGCAATTATGAACTATTATTTTTTATATTCCATTGGGCATTGGGTAGATAAATGTGTCCATCTCAAAATTAAATCATACTTACTATTAATTATAAGTTTAAATTACTAAAAAAAACTTTTTCTAATTATCGTTGTTTTGCCTTTCTATTGTAGCCTTTTGTTTGAATTAAGAAAGGAGTACTCAGTGAGAAATGGGTAGTTACTAATAAATACGTAATTAAGTAACTATCAACAAATCCTTTTTTATTAAAGCAAATCATATATGCAGAATCTCTTTGACATTATTTTTTAATTAAAATAGAGGTAATATCAATGAGTAATATTCTTATAACATTTCAATAAAACACTATCAGGTTCAGTTGTAATAATCTTCTAGTTTCATTTTTACTTGAGATATTTCACAGCATGAAGGTAAAATTATCTTATATTTTATACGAAGTTGTGCAGATATTTTTTTATATATAAAAAATAAAAATAAAATTTACCTATTTAGAAATTATATTAAATATTTATAATCACAATAATTCATAATTTAAATTATTTTTAAAAAGATTTTAATAAACATTGTTTAGAGAAAGACTCCTCCTTATTTAACTAAACTATATATCACCTATCTCATTAATCACTGATGTGGACTTTTGTCATTCTTTAACACACCACCTCACGTTCAGTGCTTAGCATCTGATGCGTGGGTAATTTTGATTTTGGGGACCCCGATATCGGGTGAGACGGACCCTGCTCTGATACCATTTGAAATTAGGTATTAAGCCTAACTCACACCCCAAAAGCTAGCTCAAAGGAAGGAGGATTGTCCAAGCCTTATAAGGAGTCTACCATCTCAATAATCACCGATATGAGACTTTTGTCATTCTTTAACATACTCAAATTCCGCTGACATTCATCAGAACTTTTTCTACTTATTTCTTTCATAATTTGAACCAATATAATAAAAATGTTAACTGTATTATATTATATTTCTTTTAGTTTCTAATTATTTATCTACTTTTAAATCAATGCATCTATTTAGAAAATAATGATTGATATAGTAAGTTTACAATTTTATTCTTATTAATTATAAAGTAAATGAATTAAAGATTTACAATTTTCAAAAAATTCTTTCTTTTTCAAAATTAATCAATTAAGAGTATAATATGTAAAAAAAAAAATTCCCATCTTAATTTTATCAAGATGAACAAGTAAAAATAAAAATTAAACAAGCGACACAAAAATATATCCCTGACAATATTCAATAACTATAGTTTTCTAAATATGCATTTTCTCTTTGACAACAAGTAATAAATAGGCACAATTAATTAAGAGATTTTCCATTAACTAACATAAACATGCAGTTAAATAAGTAGAGAACTTAGATACTATCCAATAAAGATGTTAAAAAATTAAGAAACAGAAAGAAATCATTCTTGAATTTTGTGCTTTGCACGGTTGATTCTACCGCATCTTGTATCCAGTGTTATTTTTTTCCACACGCATAAAATATATAATAAGCTTAAAATATCTAAGAATATAATACTATAATAATGTATAAATTATAACAAACTATGAAGCAATAATGTAATATAAATATAGAGATTAAATTATTATTAACCATATAAAATGTTGTAGAGGCATTAATATAGTGTCTGATTAGAAATCAATAGCTTGTGAATAATAATAACAATAGATTATACTTAGTATAGTCATGCTTTTGCTAATTTATGCCGACCATGTTATAAAGTTATTTTATTTGGTGTTTGTAGTCACAATTATTTATTTAAAAAAATTGCGGGCAGGTTTATTAGCTATTCATCATGAAATTGACATTACTTTAAATTTGTTGCCGTGCCGTCATTATCGATCTTATCTGTTTATCAATATTATTATTTATCCACCAATTAAAAGAAAATAATTATGCACCTCCACAACGTAACGCAGGCCATTACATTAATTATTATATGTTTAAGAGGAGATTTTAACATCAACTTGCTAATAAATCTATAATATATAGTCATGAATGTAACAGGGGAGAATAACGCAACTCTTTTAATGTCCCGTTCTGTCAATAATATTTTTATTAAATTTTGTGTCGTCAAACCTACATATTCTTATTATAATGTCTTGAATTATTATCTTTTACATTTTGTTTGGATTATTGTTACTTATTGTTTCATAATGTATTATATCGTATTGTATTTTATTGTACTGTATTGTATGGTGGATACAATGTTTGGCTAGACTGTATTGTTTGTTGTTGTTTAATAACATTTTAATTGTTTGGTTTGATTGTATCGTACTGTGTTGTAATTTATAAATTTACTATAATATCCTTAATTATTCTAGGGTAAGAGGTTTCACTAGATTTAAATAATTGAGGCAAAGGATAAAATAGTATATTGAAATATTATGTAAAGATATAATTAGAAAAAGAAATTAAGTAACAATGGGAACACACCAAATTGGTTGTTCCATAAAATAGGAGTTTTTATTGTTACATAACAACGACACTTAAAAATACAGTACAATACATTTTAAGTAACAATCAAAACAAACATTGTAGGTATAGTAATGACACAATACAATACAATGGAAAACAATGATCCAAACACAGTGTTAATTATTGTTTGCCCTTAAAATGTTAAAGTATAATTGAATTTATATACGTGCTTTAAGAGAAGTGAATTAGATTTATGATCAGATCATATGATAAAATTATTATGAAACAAAAATTGCAAGATATTTAAACCCTATCTATATTTAAACCCTAGGGTTTCATTCCCATTAATTTCACTCGGTTAAGACTTAAGAGAAGTTGATTTTATGTTTATCTCCATCTTGCAGTGATTGGCGAAGATCTCGGGATCCCCCAAATTATTTTATGTAACGGTTGACGAGAATTTTAAGATTTCACTTAAAGCCTGATTGTTTATGTAATGATTCACAATTGTTCAGAGATTTCTATTCAAATTATTTTATGTAACGATTGACGAAGATAATTTTGAGATCCCGCTTAATGCTTGATAGTTCAAGAGACCCTTATTTCATAACGGTTGGAGAAAATCTCGAGATCCTGCTTAAAGCCTTATTGTTCAGAGACCCCTATTCAAATTATTTTATGTAACGGTTGACGAAGGTTTCGAGATCTGGCTTAATTTCTGACTGTTCAAGAGATCCTTATTCTATAAAAGTTGTGAAGATTCGAGATCCGACTTAATTTCTGATTGTTTAAGAGACCCTTATTCTATAACAGTTGTGAAGATCTCAAGATCCCACTTAATGCCCGATCGTTCGAGTGACGGCCACATGCATAGCTACTAATTCATGCCATATATGCTTGTCTTTCCGTATTGATTTTTGATTGGAACTTCAATTAAATTCGAATTTTACCTCATGCAAATACGCGTATTACGGGTTATAGTCTTTCTTAACCAAATTGTCATAACAAGAGTACTCAAATAATCGACATGAGAAAAATGTTTGGTTAGATTATTGATTAATCATATAACAAAATAAGTTCAATGTTTGCATACGTATAAGACTATAAGAGGATGCTTACATTTGAATATTAGATTAAGAGAAGGAACCAACATATATGTTTGAGTTGTGGTGCATCAGTGGAAGTGTTTCACCCTTAATCAGATATGTTTCGAGTTCGAGCTGGGGGTATGGAGAAAATCTTGTTGGGAGTGTGACACCCAAAATGGATCCTGCAGTGCGCGATCCAAATTTAGTTGGACCTCTAATGTAGACTTTGAACACCAAATGGAAAAACGAAGGGCCCTGCAATGCGCGATTCAAATTTTATTGGAGCTCTAATATAGACTCTAAACACCGAATGAAAAACCGAAACAAATTAAGAGAGGGAAAAAATATATTTTATTAGGTTTAATTTTACTGCGCAATTGGACAAATTGTAATGTGTAAACAAGTTAGCACGCTTTGCAATTGAAAAATAATCTGAAAAGACTGACTATATGTTGGTTCATTGTGGGCGGCCATAACTCTACGCTTAAGGCTTCTTATAGATTGAGTCAACTAATATTTTTTGTTTTCATTATCATGTCAATTCACATACTATTTTTCTAATTGGTAAGTGTACATTATATGAATCATATTATATAATCATATTTCATCATACATTTTAACTTCACACGTTTAGATGTTCTTCCTTGACGTTTATTGGTGAAGTTAAAATTTTCTTCAAGTAATTTTTGACTTAGTTAACTATTATTTTTTTCTGTTTGACAATAATTGTGCGCTATTATATTTTGGAATGTCTAATAATACTTATCAATTTTATGAAATCAACACTTATTACCTTTTACCCTCATCATTTATTATAGTCATTTCTCTATTACATTTTTCAAAATATTGTATTTATTATATTCAAATATATGACTCAGTTGGTTTGAAGGGTGGTTATCCACACAGATGACCCCGGAACGGTCCCCCTCAATGCCTTTTGAGTCGAGCCTGTCGCATAAGGCTTGCCTAGTGCGGTTTACATCTCCTGTGTGGTTTGCAAGCCAGTGGGGGGTTTACCCAGTCCACACAAAGTGCTCACCACAGAGTGCTCACACGAAGGACTGAGGCTGTGGCAAAGATTGTAACGACTGCGAGTAATCATGGATTCCAATATTATAGTAAGATTATCCTTGGATTTATAGTATCTTAAGAAGTGTGCAAGATCACGTTGACAAGTATTATTGGACAGAAAAAATAATGAGTAAGAAATGAGTTGTCAAGAAAATTTGATTATAGCATCAATTTTTATGTATATAAAACCAATATTATTTCTTTTAGGACAATAAACTCATGAAATTATCATTTTCAAAAAATATTTAAATTACCATAAAGAAAATTCCTTTTCTAATCAACATGTCATGTACGTTAAAATTCTAATTTTTTTTAAATAATAAATATATTTAACTAAATCATTATCCACCTTTAGAAACTAGGAAATACATATTACTTCGGCATGACATCTGACTATTTCGATCTTAATAATTAATAATTTCTTTTATAATTATCTTTGATGAAAGAAAAAAATATTTAATTAGTGAATGAAAGCGAAATATGACAAGAGTAGAACATAAAAACTTTTTTTATAATTGTCTTTGATGAAAAAAAATAATATTTAATTAGTGAATGAAAGCGAAATATGACATTAGAACATAAAAATGCCCCTTTTGAATTTGACTTATAATGAGTTGCAGACGTTCGAAAATCTCTAAAATAGCAGCACAACGACACTTATAATGTGCATTTTTCGGTAGCCGGCATGCAATATACATCAAATTAAAAAGAATTGACCAATGTATGAAACTCTAGAATTGCTAGTAATTGTCAAGAAATCCTTCTTAATATTTTTGACCAGGTCTAAAATTGGGTATAAGACATAGTTAAATCAGTAATTTAGTATAATGTATATTAGCTAAATATATTTATTATTAATTGAGAGAAAATAAAGTTCTTATATTTTTTTAAAAAAAAAATAGTAATAGTTAAATGATTTTTATAATTTTAAAAGAAATAAAAGAAGCTGTCTAATACTTTAATGAGTGGAATAAACTCTTAAAAAAAGAGATATTTTTTTTTTCTCTCGTATGTTTGAAGTTCATATTGAAGTACCAACTGAATTCAGATGACACATTATATAATTTATTTGGATATAACCTTCTAACAAATATGAAGTACCAACTAAATTTAAGTGACACATTGTTGAATATAACGCTTCAAATAAAAAAAAGTTATCTTTATAATTTGATCGAAAACTTTTTATTAAAGGTGAAACGAACTAAAGATATATTGTATGTTTGGTGAATAGAGAGAAGGGAGACGTGGGGCGTAGAGGATTGATATGAGTGGTCGACATCACTTGTTTAGATCCTCGTCATCTCTCAACTTATCCTTTTCTTCTTTACTACACCAAAGGCCATCCAAATAAATATAGAAGTGGAATAAGCAACCTAATGTTTTCAACTAATTCCCATTTACACCTTTAATTAATTTTATATGCTATACAATTCTAGTTTTGTGTATGTATTTGTATTTATAGAGGGGGGATTTGTTTTTTAAAACTCTTGCTCTTACAATTAATTTTCTAATGCACTTATTAATTATGTGGAAATAATAATATAATTATATTATTTTTATCGTAACAAATAAGAATAAAAATTATTACGTGAAAATTAAATATGAAATGAATTTTATGTTGCAATTAATGGAAAATAGATTAAGTTAAATTCATACACTAGAAATGCTAGATTATCCACGAACTATTCGTAACTTTTCCATGTAGAATTTTCAATATCACAACCAAACAACCCCTTAATAAATCAAATTGGAGCATATAGTACATCTCCTAAGTTAATAAATATAATTATTTTTACATACCAAGTCAAACTCTTCATCTCTATAATGCTTATTACTAAAGTCATTATCGGCTAATCTTGAAAGGAAAAAACTCTTTTATAATATTTTTTTAATTTAATGCAATACATTATAATTGGAGCTCCATGATCCATTATTTTATTGTAGCTTGATAGCTTCATTTTTTTTACCTACTTGATTATCCATTCTTAATTTAGAAGGACAAAAATTTAAAGAATTGGAGATAATTAGCAAATTTGAACCATATTTATTTACATTTTTAATTTCTTTAGAATTATACTAATTACTTTTCAACAATATATCTTGATTTTTGGTATGGAAATGATAGCATTGTATATCCTTTATTCTATTTTCTTGTTTTTTATTCTCTTACTTGGTTATTAATTAAGGATAATGCTAAATAGCCAGAAAATTTGGCTAGAAATTGAAAAAGCTAATAATATTTTTTTATTTTAAAATAAATTGATTTTTTCCATTTTAAATTAAAAGATATTATAGTTAAAAAGGTAAAAATATTTTTAAAAATAAATATAACATAAGTAACATACCATTCTCATCAAATTCTGGTCATTTTTTTCCCATTAATTAATTATATATCCTTTTTATAGGTTAGGCAAAAAATTAAATAATTGGTCAAAATTAGCAAATTTGAACCATCTCATTTAATTACTTAATTCCTTTTCCTTTTTAATCAATTACTTTAATTACATGACCTTTTTTTTAAACAATAACACCTTGATTTTTGGTATGCAAATAATGAAACCAATGCCTTTTAATTCCCACTGATCATTAACAACTCTATTACTCCTATAAAGTATACACATTTATTTTATCTATGGTATAAATTACAATATATATATTTATGAAACAGAATATATAAGCTTTACATGGAAAATGCTCCTGAAAATTATTAAAGAAATTAATTGTAGCTGATGGGAAATATAATATTTAATTAATTAATACTGTATTTATTTTTTGATGATAAAGAAGGTCAATGGAGGAAACTTTAGAAGGGAGATTTCATATAAAGTCAAATTGGGCCGTCATACCATACGCATATAATTATCACAAAGTTGAAAAATTATTATTACTGAATAATGTAATTTGAACTTTGCATTTATAAGGTAATTGGTTAATGGTCCAAGATAAAATTCGTATTAGAATTCTGATCAAATCTAAATTTCTTTTATATTAATATGTCATACTACAAAATAATTTTATGAGCAAAATGCATTATAATAATTAGTAACATGAATGTACAAACGATTTTGTGATAGGTTAATCATGGTAAAATGTTGATAATATAGTTTTAGTGGTAGTAAAAAAACTACTAACATTTTCTTTCACTAACATAATATTTTTCACTTCTAAAAACATACAATGAAATTAAAATCGTTCGATAGTTAAATAAATAAAAAATTTATGTCTTAATTTTCTTAAAACTTATAGGACATTTGATAAGTATACACAAAATAAATTATTCATTTGATTGACAACTTAGCAATCCGAATACATATATAAACTACAAGGGAATTTTATATACTCCTATTTTATACATGATAAAAATTGAGATAATTGATACATAAAATATCAATTCTTATATAATTAATATCTACATAAAATGATATATAAATTTTTCATAATTAACTTTTACATCTTAATACTTGTATAAACCTAATTAGGGAAAATTATATGAAATAGCAAATTATTAATTCAAATTAAATGTTATAGCCATAGTTTATTTTAATTGTAATTTACAACAAACATTTCCTTTTCTTGTCATCTGATTTGGTATAAAATTAGCTATTTTCGATATACAATTAATCATTTTATATAGTTCTGTATAAATGTATAAATTGCGTTCCTATTTGCATTAAGCGAGGAAAAAGTATATATACAAATACAAATACATATATTTTCATCCTCACACTTATAATTATACAAATTCAGATTTTATTAAATAAATTTCCATGTATAAATAAATGTATACAAAACTGAACAATTTATATAAAATTGAATGTTTATAAAAAATTATACAAATAAAAAATTTCATAACAAACATAAAATTTACTGTAGAATATAATTATACAAATTATAAATAATATACAAATATAATTTTTATATTTGCTATATATAAAAATTGTTCCAATTAACTATCCTATTATATCATTAAAATTCATGAAAAGAATTTGTAACGTAAAATGAGAAGGCAAGTAAAAACAAAATAGCAGTAAAAAGGTTGTACAATTGCTGAAATCACCCCTTTGACCTTTAAAGTGGATGGGTCGTTGGTTCGTTCAGTCCCCAAAATTTGCTACCTGAATTTTGTTACAAATGTTATCCCACTCTCATCTACCATACGTATTCCTTAATTTCTACTTTCGTTATAAATTATATTTAATTTCATCGTAACAAAATTAACCGTTTTTAAAATAAAGAACGTACAAATTAAAATAAACCATAATCAGTTGCCTATTTAAGTTAATCACAACAAAATTAACTACTTTTAAAACAAACCCCATAGAAATTAAAACAAAACAAACAGAAATAACAACTACCTCGAATCTACTTAAACAACATTAGTAGCTTCACTTGTATACATACGTATTATTATTATTAGGATTAATCAGTTTGTTAGGAAAAAGGATATCACAAAATTAATTCTTTTGTTTGTAATTATATACATCTAATAACTTTGTTTCTCTTTTTGTGAAAAAATGAATTATTTTACTTTTTTTTTTAAAACCTTTTTGGCGTATGCATATACAAGGAAAACAAATAAATAAATAAAAAATTAAAGCAAGTGTCCTCGACGACGGATCTGGTCAGCGCCGTTTGACCAACTTTTCATTAGCTTTGAAACAAATATGAAGGGTAGTTAAGTCATTTCCTCTGATTTCTTATCCTGCGCCTGGATCCTGAGTTTTTATATATATATATACAGAGCATTCGGCTTTTGTCGTCGTTGGTGTTTGTTTGTTTTACTTTACCCTTCTTTCTTTACATACAGAAAGTGCTGTTTGTGTTTGTGGGTATAAAGGAATGAGAACGAGGAGAGGGTTTTGTTATCCAAATCCAAAAGTAAACATGTGTAGAGATAACAAAATTGTTAAGAGGAGAAGAGATGATTTTTCCGGCGTCGGAGACCATCGGAAAAGATCTAGACTTTCGCCGGAGGTTACTGGTCATCATCCGGATCTTTTTGATTCTTTGCCGGATGATCTCGTTGTATCTATTCTCTGCAAACTCACTTCTTCTGCTGCATCGCCGGCTGATTTCGTTAACGTTTTGATTACGTAGGTTCCGATCTTCTTTTCACCGCTTTTTCGAAACTAAACTAAAAAAAATTTGCATCTAATGGGGCTGTTTTTTTTTTGTTTGATATGCAGATGCAAAAGACTAAATGGGTTAGGTTATCATTCGCTTGTATTATCAAAAGCTTCTCAGAAAATGTTAACAGTGAAAGCACAAAAATGGTCGGAATCTGCTCAACGTTTTCTGAAACAATGCGCCGACGCCGGAAATGTTGAAGCTTGTTATACCCTTGGAATGGTGAGTATTTATATCTATTGATTTTATTAATGGGGGAATTAAAATTAATTATATATATATATATATATTAAGTGGGCGATTTTTTTATTGTTGAACACAGATTCGATTCTACTGTTTACAAAATCGAGGAAGCGGCGCGTCCTTGATGGCGAAGGCGGCGATTAGCTCTCACGCGCCGTCGCTTTATTCGCTTGCTGTTATACAGTTCAACGGCAGCGGTGGCTCGAAAAACGACAAGGACCTCCGCGCCGGAGTTGCTCTTTGTGCACGCGCCGCCTTCTTAGGCCATATCGATGCTTTGAGAGAGCTTGGTCACTGTCTACAAGATGGGTACGGCGTGAAGCAAAACATCGCCGAAGGTCGGCGATTCCTCGTCCAAGCTAACGCGCGTGAGCTTGCTGCTGTTTTATCGATGACGCCTTCAGCTCTGACCGCCGGCGGGTGGCTGACGTGGAACCCGCTGCCGCATCACCGGCATGGAGCAGGTAGCGGGTGCCCGTTACTGAGTGATTTCGGGTGTAATGTTCCTGCCCCGGAAGCCCACCCGGCTAATCAGTTTTTAACGGAATGGTTTGCTTCTAAAGGGGGAGTTCCGGGTTCGGGGCTCCGGCTTTGTTCACATGCGGGTTGTGGAAGACCCGAAAGTAGGAGGCATGAATTCCGTCGGTGCTCCGTTTGTGGTACAGTTAACTATTGCTCACGCGCTTGTCAGGCGCTTGATTGGAAGATGCGTCATAAAGCAGAGTGTACACCGGTTGAGAGATGGATTGACGAAGACGGAGAAAATGACGGTAACGGTAACGGTGACGGCGAAATGGGAGAGGAGGGTCAGAATATTGTGGAGAGTTAAACGGCGAGAGTAACAGTGTGCTTGACTGTGAAGGTGACGGTATCGGCACGTGAGTCTCAAAAATTTACCGGCAAGTAAAAAGGTAAAAGGGCAAGTTAATAGTGGCCGTTTTTGGGAATATAATTATGGTCTCTATTTTTGTATAAAACAAGTAAAAAAGAATTGGGATGTATGAAGTGGAAAAAAAGCAAATTATTCTGCAGTCTTTTTTTAATTTTTTTTTTTTGAATATTAATAGGAGTATTAATTTAGAGTATGGTTGGAAAAAAGAAACGAAATGAATGGGGAATATGATGATGATGAGTTCTCTTTATGCTTGCCTCCCGACCAAATGATATCTCTATTCTTCATTCAACTTCTCTTTAAATTTACATAAATGTGGGCCTATACTTTTTACAGCTATTCATTTTTTGCTTTAAACAAAAATAATACTTTATTTATGTCGTAATTTATATGAGTTAGTTTGACTTAATATCAGATTTAAAACACGTATTTGTTTTTATATAATTTTTGATTTAAAGTAAGTTATTGTTATTTTTTAAGGCAAAAAGAAAAAATGGGTGATGAGAGATTTGGTTACAACAAATATATTGGTATTAGAAATTTGTCTCTTGGCTTTAGGTTAAAGGCTAAAAGCTGGAAAAAGTCTTGAAAAGCAAACAGCAAAAGCAAGATTCAAAATGTAATTGTGCTTTCTTTTCTACTAGTTCAGTAAGTTTTACTTTAAAATTTTATTTGAATCTTAATTAATTAAATTTCTCCTTTTCTGAAAAAAGAAAATCAATTGAATATGTTGAATGAATTCTATATAAATTCTTTGATAATGTAAATGAAGTTAGTGGCGAAATAATTGAAATAACTAAGTGAATAAACAATAATCAAACAATAAAATATTAAACGGAATAACAGTTATTTGTCTATAAATGTTGTTGAAGAACATGTGAAGAAAATTGTATTTACATAAGTAATCATAAAATTATTAATAATCAAAGTGAATTTGAAAAATAATCACGGAGAAGTCGTCTCATTTCATGAAATTAAATAGTATCTCTAAGATCTTGGAGCCTTGACCAAATTATAATTAAATAGATATATACTTAGCATCTATTATTAATGTTTATTATAGAAGTACTTTTGTACTGTTAAAATTACTAAGAAAACCTGCAATTTGTACTAGAAATAAGTACCTTAAAGTCTTACTTATTTTGAATATATACACCTTTTGTTTTGATTTACATTCAAACCAAAGTGTTCATATTGACAGGAGTAGATAAGTTTACCCCAAAATAAAAAAGTTAACATCGCAGATGAAGAAGTATTAAAGAATGACAAAATTTCCACATTGATAATTAATGAGATGGGTGAACTTTTTATAAGGCATGAATAATTCTTCCCTTGAACTAGTTTTTGAGGTTTAAGTTAGGCCTAAGACCTAATTTTTTGTTATTTTTCAACTTTTCTTTTTGTGTGTAATTGGTCAAATAGTGTCAGCATACTAGGGTCAAATAATGTCAGAACAAGAGATTGACCAAAGAAAAAAGAGGGGAAAAGAAAGGACTAGAAAGAAAGCAAAATGGGGGAGAACTTTATTTTCTTGAGTTTCAAAAATCCAAAGGCATAAACAAAATATAGGATTCGTGAGTGTCTTGTGTGAGGTAAAAGGAATATTAATTTTAAAGATAAAATATAAGATTATTTTATTATGCGTTTGGTTAAAGGTATTAGTCTATTAGACCGTCATTGTTATTTAATTTTTTCATTAATTTTTGCTATATACCCAACATTTTTGAGATTATTTATCTCGTCATTTATACCTTAATGATGAAATAAATTATCTCATATACACGATGAAATGATTTATCTCAAAATAATCAATCATAAAATAACTTGTTTCCAATCAAATAACTCCTTATAGACAAATACACATTAACGAGAAAATAATATCCACCTTAACTAGTTCTTTTAAACATGTGGTAGCAAGTGACGTTGAGAATACAAATAACTATAATAAATTAATAATGTGCTCTCTCAAATAATTTTTATTTTTAGATGAGATAATTACACAATTTAACATGATATCAAAACAACTAGAGCTATTGGGTCTAAAGTCAAGACTTGACATAATATAAATACTTTTATGTACCTAGCTAGTTAGAATCATCAAAATAAAAGTTCAAAGAAAAGGGTTAACAAAGTCATGAAAATTAAGGCAAGCACATGGTGGAGGTGCACTTATTCACAATAATAATAATAAGTATCCCCCAAACTAGCAATCACATCTTGTTGTGTATGTATAGAAAAAGCAGGGTGGTGGAGTGGTCCAATATATATGATGTCTAACCTCAGATAGGTTTGTTGGTTAGATATGAAATATAATGTTTTCCCTCAACAGAAAGTGGTTGTGAAAGTAGAGGACATGCCAATGCTAAACATGGAGAAACAACAATATGGAAATGGACTTGTTAACTTTACTCTTTTTTAGGAGTAACCTTCAGATTTTGCTCCCATTTCCCCTAACAATTCTTACTTTTCTTTTCCCCCATCTTTATCTTCATTTAATGCCATACCAATTACTATCCCTAAAAATGTTTACATCAACCAAATTGGTTAATAAAGAGTACTAATTTCTTATTTTGCATCCCTAATATATTTGCTTATATTCTTTTGTGTCTTATTTTATCATTTTTAATGATTTACACTCTGATCGGATCTTCTTTGCTTTTTGTAAAATCATAAAAAAGTGTCATTTTTCAATTAATTACAAATATAAAATAGAAAAATTAATAAGTTATTGTATTTTTTTAGGATTTAACAGAAAACTTAACTTGTTATATATATATATATACTAGATGGCCTAGGCCCGTGTGCACACATTGATATGAAAATATACAGGTTTGCCTTAGCTGAAGGTTGAGAAGTCTACGAGAATAGGAAGCCTGAAGAATTACTGCAATTGGGCAGTTGTTTCGACTTTTTTTTAGGAGTAATGGACATGTGTCGAAGCTTTTTCCTGTTTCTTGGCGAGCTTTTACTATCAATGTAAGTAGTAAAAGTACCATGAGAATGGAGAGTGACAACATAGATGACCATAGTATTCGTTCTGAACGTCTAAATGGCCTGCACTGGTACTGTAAAATGTTGGTGAATGCTTGCTTTACTTTGGAGCTCTCACTTAGGCTAAGTAAATCAGGGAATATTTCTATCAGGCTTGTCGAATGAATCTTCCTTCACCTGCGCAATTGCCTGAAGAATTTCCTTCATAACATGTGACTCTTGACAAAACCTACATGCAAACATAAGAAAAAGCAAAGTCCAAATTTTCACTGGACATGAGACATAAAGATCCTTATTCATGTTGAGTAAGCTGAAGCTTGTAATTAAATTACATACTTTAGTTCTTCAATTGGAATAATATCCTTTGGGCAGAGATCAGGTGTGAAGCTGTAATTAGGTGCACCGGAGAAGGGGTCACAAATGGTTCCTACGCTATTTTCCCTCATATCATTTAATCCTAATCCTTGTACCTTTGTCAGCTTAGAATTTAGCTGGAAATCGAAAACACGAAAAAAATAAAATTGTCCTAGTATTGCTAAGAGAATATATATGTAAGCTCCTATCCTCGTTTCTTGTATATTATAGACTAGATTGGTGATGGCCCGCGCTAAGCATGGGCCCAACATTCTGAGTTTTGATGTGATTCCATCTTTCAACCGTCATAATACAACATCAACGATCAATTATATTATTGATTTTCTCCTATTATCATAGTACAACATTAGTTTACAGAAAAATAAAAAGAGGCAGTTTTTATTATCAATGTTTACAAGTCTTCTTTTGGAAAACATGATTCATCCTTTTTCCCCCATACATCTAGAAAGAGATGAATACTGTCTTAAAGATAATCCAGAGTCTGCCATGGAATTACATGAATCTTCAGCTCTGATTTCTCCTCCATTAGCCTTTTTGTTTCCTATGCTGAGCCACTCAGATGTTAGGATCAAAGTTTGTCCCCTCCCCAAATGTAAATTCAATGTGATTAGTGGTCAACCTCTATTACAGTCTGTGTTAATCTAAATTCCATAACAAATTACCATATGTCCATATACAAAATCTATCCAAAAAAATATGCTGAAAGAGTAAAAAGCAGATGCATATAATGTTTTTACAATCAATGCCTATATTTCATTCCTCTAATAAACTGATGTTAATGGATGGAAGAGTGGAGATACTTAAATGAAAGTAATAATGAAACTTAATCTATCAAGATCATGCATTATCTGTAAGACAAACATTGAACTCTGATATTATAAAAGAGCATAATAAATGAAAAAGATAGAAAGACAGAAAAAAGACAGAAGGGAAGGAATATAGATATGTAACATCAACTATAAATAAATTTCCAACCTCTACGGTGTCTCATAATCATCTATCTATCTTATTTGATCTTGGTTATACAAAGTATCATGGTCCAAAGACGCGCAAATCACTTGTCCAAGGGTCATGATAAGCATATTCGTAGATGTCGTGTCGAACAGAATGTTTGTGGTTAGGGTACTTCAAAAGCTTTTTCCATAAAAAAATTTCATTGCTAAGTAACTTTCAGAATCTCAAGTTTTAGACACATTACAACCATATTTCATAACATATGAATCACAAGTAATAAACAGAAAAAACAACCAAATTAAAGTATCATTTGGGTTTGTGAATATTTTCTTCATTTATCATATGCTAGGAGAAGCAGTTGACAAGATATACGGAATGAACATGAGTTCATACATCACAAAATATGAAGATCGATAATGGAATTCAACACTAAATTCAAGTAACATTAATAAAACATCCAAATAATGAGAGTTAAAGGATCACATAGTACCCTTTGATAAAAGCTACTATTGCAATGACACAATCTTTACTTGTTAACTATTGTCAATCTAGAAGTTGTGTACCAAGCACATTCTTTCTATTTATTAGTAATAGACTTCCACAATAATCCTTATCATCCAACAAAAGTTGCACTTATTGGTTAGGCTTATTTTTCCTCCACCAATTGATATCAATTATCAAGAGAAAGAAACCATTTAGTATTAAATTTTATCAACATTTTTTCTTCTATCATAGAATTTATGTCTTGAAAGTTCTCAAATAATAAGTCTTATGATTTATCATCCGGTCCACTAAGTTGATGGAACAGAAACTGAATCCAACAACTCCTCAAAAAAATAACTGAAGGTGTTAATTTGCATAGACATTTATCATTTTACGCCCTCACACATTAACATCCTCAAATATTACTCCTCAAAAATCTATACCTATTATAGATTTAGGTCTACTGTTAAATTAATATTATATCACACTTTCCCACTTTATTTGATGGTATATACTTCCCTATTTGGAAGTACAACTAGCAAAAGGTGCAGCTCACAAGATTGTTTTCCCAACTTCTTTGAGATATAAATAGTAGTATGATGATGACTCTTATGAATTACTGTTTCCACTTTCTGGCTAGCATGTACTTGAGTTATTGATTATTTTTAGTCATTGTCAATATTTTGCATAAAAATTGTAGCATTGACTTAAACTTTATGACTCTCTGATTAGTAAATGCTTACTCGATATCGTGTAATATACTCATTTACCTTTTATGTATAACTCGTCAAAGCTTCCTATAAAACTAACATTTTCTTCTGTTGTTCAGTCAAATGATTCTAAAGACACATGTTATATGACATACTTTGATGGCTTCTTATAGGACAAATTCGTATAGTAAAATCATAACATCATAAAAATCGAGTGAATATCTGGTCAGGAAAAGACAAAAAGAACACATGAACAATCTGGATCTAAGCTATACAAAATTCACTAATATTAATGCTTTATATTTGTATTGACTTGAGAATAGTAGAATTCATGCATACCTTAGAAGATGTCATTTTGTTAAACACTTCGTTTTCACTTACTACTTGATTTTGTTGTTCACTAATAATATCACACTAGTTTCATTATAAAAGTTACTTCACAGTCAAAAAAAATTTGGAACAGTTAGCCATGAACTATGATTATTATTCAATGAGGATTATATAGTTGGGTTGATTTCCTTTGTTAACAATACATGTTTGCATAATTAGCTTTACTGTACGCAGTTCTGATTAGCTTCATCTATGTTGCTGCTTCTTCGTATATAGAATCGAATCATAAAGTTTTTTTGAGCTTGGTTGCATGTATATACTTTTGCTATTTTTTTTTATTCCTTGTGGCATTTAACATTGAAAATGAATTCTTCCCTTTCACGTATTTCCATCTTTCCATTTTATATCCCATCCCTAATATGTAGTTAAATTTCCTTATAATCACAGCTAGACTACTCCTCAATTTTCGCAGACTGTTTTCCTGTCTCCAACTAATATAATTTTTCCTTGGTTATCCAATGTTTTTGGCAGTTGCTTCTGACTTTTGGGTGGTAAAACATGTACTTTATCTTCCTGCACTATATCATTTACCATTACATTCTTTTACACTTCCATTATTGCTATAACTATCTTTCACATTTTCTGCAATTATTTACTTACATGGAAAGGAACTGCTGACTTTTTGGCTTGTACATAGATGCTTGAAAAGCTTTGTACATAAAGTGCTCTCGAAACATTTTCGCTCATACTACAGAGGTACTTAAAGCTAACTTACCTCCCTTTCTAAATATTCATTACATAACACACTCTATATCTTAATCCCTCTATCTTACAGACAGACAATGAAGGATCAGCTAGCTTTAGAAAGCTTCTATGCAACTGCATTGTTAATATTTGTTTTATGTCAGCTCGAGCAAATTCCTAGTAAAACATTTCCACATAATATATTATGTAAATATTTAATCTAATGACGCCTTCCTAAAAATTCCCAAACCCCCATTCGTTCCCAGTCAGAAGAAACATTGAGAGTCTGTGTACTCTGAAATTCTGTGTAGAATTTTTCCACCATCAATCATAATTAGCATTAAAAATAGACTCGAGACACCATACAAGAAACAAATCAGAAATATTCTATCCATACTCAACACCATTTTGAATCACCCAATATTATTAATATGCATGAACTGATTTCTGTTAAATAACAACAATAAACTAATCGAAATATAGTAATAATCAAGCAAAACGATTTTAGATTACCCACTGCTCGATCTTAAGGACCTTCTATACTCTGAAATTCACCTCTCTCTCTGATACAAATTAATACATAAAACAACTAAATTAAAGCTAATCTTGATTACCAAAAATTAACAGATAATAACTTGCTCTCCCAAGAAAATAAACAATTTAAGGAACTCACTGATTGTATCGAGTGATGTACTTCTCATCTTGCTCATCTCGAGTTCCATCCGGCTTGTTGCCCCTACTACAAGCCCAATATTATTTTATGTTAAGTTCAATTTTTAAAACTAGAACAAATTCCCTTACAAAAAAGGATACGACTCATTAACCAACTCCAATCCAAAATAGACCGTAAGTAAGCTGAAAGGCAATCAAATAATTGACAAAACGTGAATGCAATACTAACCTTTGGGAATTTTAGTTACATAGCATGTATATATTTTTATTGAATTCTTCCCAATACCCCTGAGGATTATGCAACTGATGCAAACCACTCGAATGTGTCGGCCCTACAAAGTCAAGCCCAAGCTTGGTCAAGACTTTCATGAAACACTATATCGGCAAGTTCAACTTTGTCCACTTCTTTGCGTTTCAACCCCAGAGCAGGTAGATATAGCATAAGTATGACTATCGGGAAAATTAAAAGTGAAGTAAACGATCAACACCTTAGATGCAATGTGTGCATCAAAGAAAAGATCCAAAGTTATATATGTATGTATTTTGAATCATGCATGAGCAAAATAGATGATACACACACATACGAATCCTAAAAAGAATTGAAATGTTGTGTTTCTTCCACTTTAATTTCGATGTGGGCATTTTTGAAATTTATTAATTTTTTACCATAGGTCTTTGCATGTACTTGGAGAAGGAAGGAAAGGAAGAAATTAAAAATATCGACACAGGGAACATCAAGCTTAGATGGAAGTCCTTCATGGTTGGATCTGCCCAATAAAATTCAAAATGTGAATTTCAAAGAGGATTAGTACATGCTTTCTTCCTTTTTGGTGTAACCTTCTGAGCAGTTCATTAATTACCTGCAAGTGAAGAGACGAAATATCAAAGAAGATCAAATGAAAGTAGAACAAGATCATTACGGAAAAGTAAAAATTTAAAAAGACTACGATGAAATGAAGAAAATTAGAGAGCATAGAAACAAAATCTAAACTCCATTAGAAATATGCAAGTAGAAAAATCTACAATAAACTCACCTCTATTAAGAATATGCAAGTAAAAAACTGATTAGGAAAATAAATTTCAAGCATCAAACTAATCTCCATTAAGAACATGCAAGTAGAAAATTTCATAATAAACTAAGAAAAAAAATCAGAAAATCACCCAAGAATTGGATCCAAAATTGACAACAGATCTACCTCCAATAGAAATGGAAATCAGGGAAAATGGGGTGAGAAAAATAAGAAAATCAAAATCTAAATAATCAAAACAAAAGAGTGAGAAGATTAAGAAACTAAAAACTTAAGAAGAAAAGCAAAGATTTTTGTCTGTACACCAAAAGACTTAACAGTTTAATCCTTCTCTTAAAAGAGATTGAATTGAGAGCTCTAATTACCCATAGATCAGCCCAAAGCAATCTCAATTGCTTACACGTGAAAATAAAAAGCCTTCAATTGTTAATACCCAATCAAATTGAGCCACAAAGATCCAAAAATTATGAGGTCTTATAGTACAACTTAAATGCTTTTGATATTATAGTATAACTTGAAATGCTTTTTGTACTACTTTTTAGAGCTGTGTTAGTCCCAATCCAAGTTTCACTTCTAAATAAGGGATAACAGAGTAATGAAATTATGAACCGTGTTTCCAATCTTCTCCAATGTTTTGTCAGAAGTTTTTGTTTTTTCACAGGGAAGTATAATTTGCAAGATATTGTTTTGAGGATTCTGTTGAAAGTCCTTCAAAGCTGAGCGGGTGTAATCTGCAAAGCTGTATCAATATTTGCTAAAGTTACGGCGTATAAAATGAAAAATTAAGCTTCAGTACTGAGAGGAAGAGAAGGATTTGTGCTTACGTATGGAAGAAGAAATTAAAGTCGTTCAGCATCCAACTTAGAGTTGTCCAAATCCAGCAGCAGAAGATTATTTTAGTAATTTATAAGAGCTGTTTAATTAGGCTTTTGAGAATATAAAGGTGATTTTGTGTCAAACATAAGTATCAAAATCTTACTTACATTATAAATCCAAGAGGTCAGTGCCAAGCTTGCAAAAGTGAGCCAAAGCAGCATTTCATTAGTCTAACCACGTCATTAATGATATTTACACATACGTTAGAAGGAACTGACTATTCAGAAAAATGAAAAAGCAACACAACATCTAGCAAAAGTAGAAATTCTGTAATAGCTTATAACTCACACAAGATTATCACAATTCACAAAATCTCTAGTTTTACACCTATACATGGAAGTACATTTTAGCTTCCTTTCTAAAATATAATGATGCATTATTTGCAGAATATCACCTAATGTACTAACCAAAAGCACTACATTGACAGTGACAACGACAATATTTGCAAAATAGCTGCAACAAAACAGAGTGTAGTTTCAAGGAGGATAAAAATTTGATAGTGACCATAAGAATAGACACAATGGCATAGCCCAGTGACTTACAAAGTTCGAATTGCTTCATTGCTTGTTTGTTGGGTTTTGTCAATAAACTGTTGAATTGTAATATATCCTCTTCGAAGCCTATTGGTTGTGACGTTCAACGTCTGGTCTGCCTGAAAATTATAAGGGCTTAAAAGAGTTGACATACTTAGCAAAACCTTTAGTACCCTTCTAACGGATTGACATGTATCACCACCAGCATGAAAATTTGTTTCAGATTCAGTCAAAATAGAAGCAACTATTATCGACAATATGAAGCCAGAAATTCAGCCAAAACATAACTGTTATATATTTCTTTTAAGTAAGGTATCTGTCGAAATATATTTATATCAAATTAATTCACCTGAGAATCTTCTGTTGCAGATGTAAGCTCGTTGAGAGTATACGAAAAAGCAAGCGCAGTTATTGTACGACACAGAGGGATTATATCTGATGTGAACAAATTTAAACTAAATTTCATGAAGTTTTGAGATTTCAGATTTATTAACAGGCTCTTCTCCAGCTATTGGTCTTGCATCACCTAAATGGCGACTATTGTATAAAGCAATATACAATGGACGTTCTCTATCATAGGTAGGTTGCATTATGTTTTTTGCCAAATTGAAAAAGCTCAATCACAAATCAAGAAAACACTATAAGGAAACATTTAGCAGTTTGTCCAGGTCGAATAAAGATTAGACAATGAGATGTGATTAGTCTGTTTGGATTTATTGAGAAGTCAACAGAATGTAGGAGAAAAATGGTCAAAGTGCCGAAATTATTTATCAAGGGAAGCAACTATTATCATCAATATGAAGCCAAAACTTCAGCGAAAACACAACAACTATATATTTCTTTTAAGTAAGGTATCTGTCGAAATACATTTATATCAAATTAATTCACCAGAGAATTTGCTCTTTCACATATAAGCATGTTGAGAGAATTCAAAAAAGAAAGCCCACTTGTTGTACCTACAAAAAGGGATCATAATTGATGTCAACAAATTTAAACAAAATACTAAATTAGTAATATTCTGAAAATCACAGAATGAAATAAATGTCTGAATAGTTCAACCTACTCAACTTGGACATTATATATTTGGATGGAGGGGTCATCTACTCCTATGGCCATAAGATTCTTATCCTGACGATGAAAAATCAAAAAGGTTATTGCGGGTGGGGCAGGCGTAAATGTTTTCATAATGTGCATTTGCAACTAAAAAAATATAGAGATTGGTGGAAAAAATATAAAGAAAAATCTCATAATGAAATGATGTAACATTTTACCTGGAAAATGACATCAGTCATTACAGACGAAGTTATAATGCAACCTCTCAGTTTCGAGATGGGCTGATCAACAATTGGTTAGAAGTCCCAAAATATATTAGTATGAGTTGCATTAAGAAAATCTCTATTTAATTAGAAAAGTGTCACCAACCATGAATGTCATTGACACTGGTTGTTTAGGATAGATTATTTAGGGCTTTAGGTCAATGCTTTTGAATGATTTCTCCGTACACTATATTATAGGTCGAATGGTCATTTGTATGTAGGTGGACGTATTAGTATTTTGACATTTTGGAAGTTTTAGTTGTGGATAAAGCAACATAAAATTGGTAAAGTTGGTCATGTGAAAAAACTGGATCGCATAAATAGATTCCTACGAAATCTAATGTTTGACCTTGAACTTTGTTTATTATCATTGCAAAACATAATCGAATTGGAAGTTGTGTTCTTTTAAAGGCAATAGGTAATTTTTCATCTGCTGATGCTAATAATGGTTTCTTGAAATAAATACATGTGTGTTTTTATAGTCACTGTTGGTAATAGTAGCACTTATAACATGCTTGTTAAAATTATGACATATTAATCGTGTTCCATTACATAATCCATCGAAAGGATTTAAGTTTCGCAATAATATAATCGGACAGTCTCTTTTCAAAGTCAATTTGTATGGGGGCAATTAGCCGGATTTAAGGTGTGTAAGAAATCCTCAAATTGACATTGATCACCTGGTTCTAGATTTTCATCAATTGCAGTATAAATTTTAGCATCATTAGGAAGTTGATGTATAAGCATATCCTTAATTTCGTTAACAGAGTCATTTTTTGTGGTTAAAATAACTCGGGATGTTATAGACGATGGGTCTGAAAAGATGTGTTTATATCACGATAAGTTTTTCTAAACAGTTGATTTAGGGAATCTATTTTATTTGTATAAGAAATGATAAAATTACGTGGAATATCAATTTTATTGCTGTTGTTAGTTATTTCTTGTCCATTTCCAACTCACATTAAATATTCAGAAAAATTAGAATCTTCTTTTTCTCGTATATTTTCGGATAAGCAAACATTTTCAAGTTGATTCCATATGTCGGAATATAATAAGCTCTCAGATACAAAGTCTTCTCTTTTTCCATCGATAACAACAGACAATGTTTGTCTAAAGTCCCCTCCAAAGACTACAACTTTCCACCAAATAAATTTGGTTTACCAGTAAGGTCCTTTAAAAGAGTATCTAAAGATTATATCATTTTATGTTTGGCCATTGAGACTTCATCCCAAACAATTAATTTTGAATTTCAAATTAGAGATGCTAATAAGCTTTGTTTACTAATGTTGTAAGTAAAGATATTGTTAATATCAATTGAATTGTAAAGCGTGAATGTGCAGTTCGACCTCTAGGGAGAATTGAAGCTGCAACACCAAAACTTGTTGTTGCTAAAGCTATAAAGCCTTTGGATCTTACATTTGCTAATAAAGCTCTATATAAAAATGTTTTTCCAGTTTCGCTTGGACCGTCAATGAAAAAAGAACCTGATTTATTTGAATATACCCTATCAAGCATTGTATTAAATGTCCTTTTTTTTATCAGGATTTAACATTGTTTGTAATAGTAGATCTTGTTCATTTACTATTATATTTCATTCGAAGTAAAATTTTTTGCTTCTTTAGTTATTGTAGAAGGTATAATCTTTTGAGAAACAAAATTGTATTCCTTTATATTGTGTCCCATTAAATGTAATAATTCGTTGATGTGATTTATAATTGAATGTTAAATAGATTTTGTTTCAAAATTAGGATTTTTTTTTAAATCTTCAGACATTGAATCTTCAAATATTTTCATAATTTTCTTTTGGATTAACAGGATTGCAGTAAACTAATATTGTGTCCAATAGACGTCTTAAACTATAAGACATTTGATAGGCGACAACTTCATACATACACTCTTGTAAACTTTGTAAACTTTTATCAGAATGTAATAAGCATATTTTTTTTGCACTTCTCTAAATGTGTCATAACATATTCTGTTAACTGTGCGAAGATCTTCATACGGTTTTAGGTCCTTTTACATTTGTCAAAAATAATCTAAGATAGTATCTTTCCTCTTCAGTTGGATGATATGTGAGAATTCTACCAACATCATTACTGTGTCGTAGTCGATGCGACCACATTTTGTCTGTTGTTGACAAACAAAATACTTAGGAAAGTCTTTATATAACAAATTAAGTTCTATAACATTTTTATTGATTTCAAAAAATTCAGTTAACATTGTTCTTCTTATCATTGAATTATTTAGAATTTGATCGACAATTTGATTACTTTTAAAGGATACATATTGATTTCCGTTTAGATGTAGTTGAAGTTGGTACACATTTGGAGTCATTTCACTGATTGAAAAAGCAAATAGACGTCATGCAACTTCTGGGGGAGAGACCCATCTAGCAGCTTGATATTATTTTATTTCATCTATTTCAACATTTGAGTCACTATTATGTATAGAGAATGCAATAATCGGAACCTTTATGCGTAGGTAGGCTTTCGACTCAATCTAATAGCCTACCTATCGAGCACCAATAAAAGAGAAAGTTTTCGCATGGGCTCATCATCTGATGCAGAACCGATGCGAGAGGGAGAAACGGGGATTGATAGCTTTCAAGAACCAGTGGAAAGGAAAGACTTCTTCCCTGAAGGGGTCCATGTAGCTGCTGTGTTCGCCCCCTTCTTAGTCAATGGGGCACAGCAGGTTCGGCATCTTTGTCATGTCCTTTACAAATATATTTGTAGATGTATTTTACCACCTTAATGTATGAACATACTTCAATGTTAATATGACAATTGAATTTACGAAGTAAGTAGGGATTATATGGGACTACCCAAGTATTATCAATATTGTATCCTTTGAATTGTACATGTGTTTCCATTTTTCGTCTTCTGTAAATAGGATAAGAATTATTTCCCTTTGCAGTTTGTTCTGAGAGTTGTTTAGGATATTTGAATTTGCAATGATTTTTTTTCATACAAGGACATGTTGGATTTAGATAGCCGCAAGGTCCATGAATCATGTGTTTAGTCAAAAGAGTGTATAAAGAGTGTGTACAATCAGGTAATTCTGCGCAAACAATTTTATCATAAGTTTTTGGTGTTAATAATTTGTATTTTTCTGTAACAATAATAAGAAAATGTGTGTGCGGGAGTCCACACTTTTGAAATTTTATTGTATGCATCAAAGCTGCAACTTTTCCAAATATATTCTTTTTAGTATATCTTTTTTTGAGCTCTTTTACTTTTTAAAAACTCGACTTACTAAATCAGGTCTGTTTTGAACTTCATTATTTGGCAATAAATGTTCTTGTATTTCTGGCCATGAAGGATTGCAAGTCATTGTCAAAAATATGTCTGATTTTCCAAAATGTTGTACTAATGCAATAACATCCATATATCGACGACACATGTCTCTTGGACCTCCAATAAAAGTTGTGGGTAGTATTCATCGTTTTCCAATGTTTGAAGCATCTCTTTCACCATGTCTTAGTATATCAATAATTCCTTGCAAAACTTTAACTCTGAATAAATATTGATTAAATGAGAAGAAATCTAATCATTGTGTTTCAAGTTTTACGTATTGATCAACTATATATTGTTGTAATAGTCTTGCATAATGTAATGTTTTATTTGGTTCTTTTTGTCTTATTTGAATTTTATAACAATAATATTCACGACAAGAAACAATTTGTCTTTTCTTCTTTCCCTTTGATAAAATTTCAGATTCCATGTCAAGTAGATCTTCAATTGAAGCCAATGTTCATTACACTTGGTAATTGTTCACTTTCACAGTTAATTTGATAGTTAGACATGTTATATGTTTGTTTGACTTTCTTTATACCACAATGCCATCCATTTTCACCGTGAGGAAAAAACAGTGGATACTGTAATGAATCATAATATCCGTAGTAGTAATTTACCAATTGTGATTTTTCATTGTGGGTGTATATTCGAATATGAGGTGTAGAAACTTTGTCCTGTGATAGTTGTTCTATCCAATTGCCCCCACTTCAGAAGCGGTTGGCAAATTATATGTTCATTGGTCTAAACTAGAATCTGATTTCAGCGCAATGTAAAATTCAGATAGTTTTGGTACATCTGCTAATGATTTAAGAAAGATAGTATATGGATTAGCTTTTTGTCACATCCCGAGAGCATACCCTAGAAGATATGACACTCTCGGAGTGCAACCGGCGTACTTGACCTCTCCGAGGTCTTGTACAAACCCTTTCGCATCATTCATCGCATATACATATATGAAAAGTAGTGCGGAATTAAAACTTTTCACACAACATTCTAATAGTCTTTCAAAATATCTTTCATATAACCAAAGGAAATACTAATTAAGTCTCATATCATCAAATCTTAGACTCACGAATACTTGGGACACGGCCCATACAATCGAAATATAATACTATATGTATATTACAATGCTTTAATAAAAGAAACTCTAAAGACATTTATTCCCTCGAGTCAAATGAGGAGTACTTCAAACTTGCCTGAACGATCCTATTCCAAGCTTCACTTCCAATAACACTTTCACCTATGAATCACTTTAGAGATAGATAAAGATATGTAATTAGTACAAATACATGTACTAAGTATGGCTTAATGTATAAAAATTATGATAACGGTCATTGAATGAAAATATACTCTTTTTGATTAAAACATCATAGTTTAAGCATAAGAACACCATTTAATACCATAGAAACACATAAAATAACACATAGACATTTTATCACTTTTTAATGGCATTACAGTGAACTAGGTCACTGTTACAAGTGAATTACTTCACTGTTACAGTGAAGTTCCTCAACTTCACAATGACCCCTTTCTAAATGCAATCTTCTCACTTAAAGTTATCCTAAGACTCACTTAAGTAAGACAAAGAGAGACCGCCCATACACCCTCTCTAAGCACACCTAAATGATTCTTGGGACTACATATAATGAGATACATACACTTACAACACACCAAAACACATAACATATATGATATGACATTCACCTCACTAAGGTTATCAAAAGACTTACTTAAGTACTTCTAGAAGAGAACACCCATACACCCTCTTTCAGATTACCTAAATAACCCTTAATATTTCCTAAGATTAGATCATGCCTACTTTATCAACCAACCTTCCTAACTAGAGTCATTCTCAAGATTTTCCTAGGTAATACATGAAGAGATCATCCTTTATGACCCCTTCACACTTTAACAAGGATATCCTTAGAGTTACTCTAGATTAGATATTCATTCATTCACATTCTTCCTAACATAAATCATTACTTCATTAGTTCAATAAGAGACATTCATCACATAAAGGATATTCAAGTAATGGTCTTGGAGAAGACCTAGGGATTCACTAACTACCATCTTCAAAGCCTAAAGGTGCAATGTCTAGGTAGCGTCACATACCACCACCTAAACTTCATAAACTTCTCAAACACTAGTAGGTATCCCATATGATGAGAATAGACAATAACCGACATAGACCATGGTAGCTAAACATGGAATCCGAAGTTGTAACCTACTCCGATAAGGGTGTTCTACTTGCCAATGGTAGAACTTGGACACATCCCATGTAGGCACATGATTAAGGAATATGATGGGTTTCTTTGTTCTCTAATGTCATCTTTTATAGAGCAACTTCCCATACCATACTCACTCGGTGCTAGCCTTTGTTCTCATAGAGTAATTTCACATTAAGGATCACATGAAGGGGTTCTATATCTAGTTCATAACTCAATCACCTTCACCCTACCAAAGAGGTACCAAGGGATGCCTTTCAATGGCGAAGAGGATAGCTTAATGACTTTCCTAAGGATGATTTCATGCCTTCCAGCCAACCAACCTTAAGTCCATCACTCACTCAAGAAGGATACCATTATGACTGTCGACTTCAAGGACATCATAACCTTCTTTCTCAAAGGTTCCACATAATTTGACCTTCTCACTATGTCCAAGGCCATGTATCATTCATACATACAATAGAGGCTTTAGCATCCTAAGTCAAGACAACTCATATATACATTCCATAGGTATCAAGCAAGGGACATATATACATACCATAGGTATCAAGCTAGGACACAAGTCTACCAAACAAGACACATACATACTTCACTTTACCACATATAGCATATCATATTCAAGAAGCACATAGGCACAACCTTAATCATCTTTAGGTCACCCTATACACTACTATAACAACATCAATATACCATCATAGACTCACATAGTCAAGTAGGAAGAATCATGCATCAACTCTAAGACTACACACATATAAGGACATAGTCATAGTCTAACATAATCTCCTAACAACATCAATAGAAGAACACATACTTCCACATTATTAACATGTAGGTAGATATGATCATACTTCACATAATAAACTACACAAATCATCATAATACTTCAAGTAGTGCCGACAAGGCCATGATCATCATAATACATAAAATAACGCCGACAAGGCCACATCATTCGCAATTATAACACATTGCACCGCCACCATAAGTGGACCATACCAATCACAAAATAATTCAAGACCTACATTATATAAAATAAATAGAATTAGGGAAGCGTACCACCAATCCATTCTCTCCACTTCAATCCTTAGCTAAATAATCCAATTCAATACCAATAGGCCCTTACCCATGGCCATGATCATCAACTCAATGCATAAATCACAATACTCAATGAATCTAAGTCAATTAAATATAGATTATATATCTAAGACATCCTATACATCAATTCAATACAATTCTTACATCATTCAATAACCCATAGAAAACTACACTAGAATTCATAAGCATTAAGACAAGATCATCAAATCCAAAATATAGCCAATTTGAAGAGATTATGCTTTGCATGAGTTCATGAAGAATTTAGGTTAGAATCACCTAATTAACATCAATTCAATCAATAATCATTGATCTAAAACGTTTTATGCAATAACCCATGGCTAGATCATGATATTGGACAAGTTCATCTTTAGAAGACTTTAGAAAATAGAAAATTACTTTGAAGTTGACTCCTTGATGACTAGAGTTTCAAGAAATGAAGAAGCCATACCTTACTGATGTTAATCCACCAATTTGATGAAGAATCACCAATCAAAACTCCAATCCAATCTCTTCATTGAATTTTGGCTCCAATGGAGTTCTAGAGATTTTCTAAGAGAATTTGGGGTTTTGATTTGGAAGAATGAATTCATCTAGGTGTTTAGGACTTATATAGTTATTTAAAATACCCAAAATATCCCTAAGTAACCTCCCAAACTCTTATTTGGACGTGGGGTGAATTTACCAATTCACTTCTTCATTTAAAAGTGAAGCAGGCCAATTGCAGACCCATCAACGACTTGGCCACAGATGGACCGTTTGTCCACAAAGGGACCGTCCTAGCTGGCCGTCGTTTCGGACTGAGCCTTGAAAATGGGAGCTTAATATCCCTAGTCTAAGTACCCATCGACGCCCTCCACCTATGGGGTGTCGAACAGGCCACTGACCGTCGTTTGTCATCCGTAGGTGGGACTGCTTTTGGCAGTCTTAGCCACCAACATGGGTCCTTCATGAAGGACCCTTGATTGGTCCTTGGGGACTTTTCCCAGATGTTTCCAACCCGAATATGAGCGTATACAAGTTTAACACCTCCCACATCAATTTTATCCAAAACGAACACGTAAAACTCGACGAAACACGCTAAGACACACAAGGTCGTTAGGGCAAACCTTTCTAACGTCATGAATGTTCTTGGACGTTTGACCTACAAACCTCATGAAATTTGACACACTGACTTTAAACACCATTATAACTCATATAAGGACCTCATAAGCTCATAACACACACATATAAGAACGTAAACACACATGAGGCTCATAGGTGACTAGTCATCGAACGTCTTAGTGATCCCTTGACGTTTGACTTCCAATTCACCTAAAACCTTAGACACTGCCTCAATACCACATTATAAACCATTTTAGGACCTTAGAACCTCATGACATCAATGTTAGGATCTAGTTCACCTAAGTCATTTTAGAGGTGTCACACTTTTAGTATATTCATCAAGTTTATTACAATGGATTCACTAAGATTAAGTGGTAAAGTCATTCTATTAGGTAGATCAACTTCATTATCATAGAAATATAGTTGTAAATTTTTGGGTCTTTCATTTGCAGCAATTAAATCATCAATAAAGTGATACATTTGTCCCTGAACTCTAAATGTATATATGTCGCGATTCCTCTGTGCTAAATTTCTGTCATAATTTACCTCAAGAGAGGTGAATGCAAACACATTATTGTATGTTCTACTGTAGGTACGAAAATGTTTGGATTGTTCAGTATTGCCCAGAAATAGATTGTTTAATTCTGTTGGCATTTGATGAGAAATCAGTTTAATTGATCCATCATCAACAAAAATTGGGTGATTCATATTCAAGTCTTTTTGCCGCACAAAATTTACAATCAGGGACCTTTTTTAGCAGCACATAATTTTTTGACAACAAATTATTATTTTGTAAATTGATTTGTAATCCTTTATTACCTGTACATGGTAAATTGTAATACTATTATGGACAGAACTTAAGTGCAATATTAGCTCAACAGAAAAGGACATACCACTATTTGAAGTAACCAATGGAGATAACATCTTCTTTGCTTCTTTATATCACTGTGATGTTGATCCTAATATTGCAAAGTAAAATATTTATAAAGATAGAACTTATGTTATTAGTTGTAATTATTCAATTTGCTCTGACTTACCTATTTCAAATGTAGAGAAACAACCAGAAGTGTCGAGACTTACAGAAGCATGTCCTAAAACTGGTCGAAAATAAAGTACTGTAATTGATAATAAATCAATATTATGCATAAAGGAATACATATACTAATAAAAGTGAAATTATATGTAGATTTAGCTTTTCCAATATCTGTCTATAGCTAGTGAAGGATGAGAAATTGTAAGCACATTTACGTTTTCTGTGGAAATAAATCTTGGCAGCAATTAATTTTGCAGCCATACTTGTTGAAATTACTAGCCACAAATGTGAAAATTGGTAGCCACCAATGTGAAAGTTGGTAGCCACATTTGTGGAAGTAGGTAGTCAAAGTTTGGTATAAGTTTGGTATTAGTTTGGTAGAGTTAGGCAGCCAATTTTTTAGTTGAAATTGGCTATCACATTATGTCATTAACGATGTAAACAAGTGTTCAAAAAACTCTATAAATAGAGTAGTAATTGAACACTTGAAGACACACCAAAATAGAGAAGCAATAGAGAGTAGAGAGAGTAATCCACAAACTACTTCTTAGTTTGTGAGAAAATAGTGTGCAAATAATATTATTGTAAGTTGTAAGAAATAAAAGAGTGTTGAGTAGTAGTCTTTTGACACTACCAAGTTTTTCATCAATATTATTGTATTACTTATTCGGGTATCATATTTACCCATTTTAATATTTGGTGTCGTTGTTACTCTCTTCCTATTGCTATTTAGTTTGGACATTATCCTGGGTGTGATTATCATTTTGTCCAACAACGTGGTATCAGAGCCATGACAAATAATAGTCCGTTGTCCTTTCAATACCCCCGTCTCACAAGAGAAAATTATGAAAAATGGTGTCTACGAATGAAAGCTATTCTTGGCTCTCAAGATGTTTGGGATATTGTAGACAAAGGGTATACAAAACCCGCAAATGAGGAAACTTTGCCCTCAAATGAAAAGGAGGTCTTGTTAAAGACAAGAAAGAAAGATCAACAGGCCCTCACTCTTATCCATCAATGTTTGGATGATGGCATGTTTGAGAAGGTGGCTGATGCAACCACCTCAAAAGAGGCATGGGAGATTTTACAAAATTCTCTCCAAGGAGTTGATAAAGTAAAGAAGATAAAACTTCAAACTCTAAGGGCTGAGTTTGAAGTTTTAAAAATGAAAGAATCCGAATCCATTTCGGATTTCTGCTCAAGATTGATTGATGTTGTAAATCAACTACGAAGATACGGAGAGAAAGTAGATGATGTGCGTGTGGTAGAAAAGATCCTTCGTTCTTTAACACCTAAATTTGATTATGTGGTGTGTGCTATTGAGGAGTCTAAAGATCTAGACTCTATGACGGTAGAACAATTGGAAGGTTCTTTACTTGCCCATGAAGAGAAAATGAAAAGGAGAAAAGAAGAGCCACTAGAGCAGCTTCTTAAAACTCATGCATCCTTCAAAGGATTTGAAGGTGAGAAAAGTTACAAAGGAAATGGACAATGGAGAGGCCGTGGAGGCCGTGGAGGTCGTGGAAGAGGAAGAAGTTACACCAATTATTTCAACAATGAAGATAAAGGTCACCAGTCAATCAGAGGTCGTGGTCGTGGTCAACGAGGAGGCAGAGGACGTGGAGCCTATCAAGGTACAAATGAAATCAGGTATGACAAATCTAAAATTGAGTGTTATAACTGTCATAAAATGGGACATTACTCTTGGGAATGTCGTAGTAATGTTGAAGAGAAAGTTAATCTTGTTGACAACAACAAAGATGAAGATGAGTCAACACTGTTATTAACACTCAAAGAAGAAGATAAAGATGATTGCAGCTCATGGTATCTTGACAATGGAGCAAGCAATCATATGTGTGGCCAGAAAGATAAATTTGTGGAGCTAAAGAAGACCGTGAAAGGTAATGTGTCTTTTGGCGATACCTCAAAGATCCAAATTGAAGGGATAGGTACGATTCTGATATCCTGTAAAGATGGTGGTCATAAATTGATTACCAATGTTTATTATGTGCCAAAATTGAAAAGTAATATTTTGAGTTTGGGTCAACTTCTTGAAAAAGGATATGATATTCATATGAAAAATATGCATCTTTGGCTAAGAGATTCAAGTAACAACTTAATTGCTAAAGTTCATATGGCAAAGAATAGGTTGTTTACTTTGAATCTTCACACTATCTATGCAAAGTGTTTGAAGGCTAATGTGCAAGATGACTCATGATGTTTGGTATATGAGATATGGGCACTTGAACTTTGAAGCGCTCAAATCAATGGGAGACAAGAACATGGTTGATGGGATACCGCCAATCAACCATCCAAATCAATTGTGTGAAGCTTGTCTTCTTGGAAAACATGCAAGGAGGAGTTTCCCAAAGGAGACTACATCAAGAACAAGTAAGCCACTCCAACTTGTTCACACCGATGTTTGTGGTCCAATCGATTCACCTTCTTTTGGTAAAAGAAAATATTTCTTGCTCTTTATTGATGATTTCAGTAGAAAGACTTGGGTATACTTCTTGAAGCAAAAATCTGAAGTTTTTGTTGCCTTTAAAAATTACAAAGCACTTGTAGAAAAAGAAAGTGGCTATGAAATAAAAGCATTAAGGTCTGATAGAGGAGGCGAATTCACTTCAAAAGAATTTAATGACTTTTGTCAATCTCATGGAATTCGTCGCCCTCTAACGGTACCTTACTCGCCACAACAAAATGGAGTTGCAGAAAGAAAGAATAGAACAATTCTTAATATGGCTAGATGTATGTCGAAAGCTAAATATCTACCAAAAGAATTTTGGGCCGAGGCTGTTTCTTGTGCAGTTTATTTGAGCAACAGGTCTCCAACAAAAAATGTACGAGATCAAACACCTCAAGAAGCATGGAGCGGAAGAAAGCCAAGTGTTAAGCACTTGAGAATTTTTGGGAGCATAGCATATGCTCATGTTCCACATCAAGGGAGAGCTAAACTTGACGATCGGAGTGTCAAGTATGTGTTTGTTGGCTATGACGCAAGTTCAAACGGCTACAAATTGTACAATCCAAGCAATAACAAGGTGGTGGTGAGTCGTGATGTTGAATTTGATGAAGAAGCATTATGGAATTGGGAGGCTCCAGAAGAAAAAACATATGATTTTCTTCCATACTTCGGAGATGAAGAAGAACAGGAGACCATGGCACAGGATGCAACCCCGCCTCCTTCACCAGCAAATATTGCATCTCCATCTTCTCAAGAGAGTTCAAGCGAAAGACCACATAGGATGAGGAACATTCAAGAACTCTATGATGACACAGAAGAAATTACTAATTTTGATTTTTTGTGTTGTCTTTTTGCTGATAGTGAACCAATGAATTTTGATGAAGCTGTTACTGACAAAAGGTGGAGAAAAGCCATGGAGGAAGAGATCCAATCAATAGAGAAGAACAACACTTGGGAGTTGACAACTCTTCCAAAGGACCATCGAGCAATTGGAGTCAAATGGGTATACAAGATGAAGAAAAATGCCCATGGAGAAGTAGAAAGATACAAGGCAAGACTTGTGGCTAAAGGCTACAAACAAAGGCATGGCATCGACTATGAAGAAGTTTATGCGCCTGTTGCCCGCATGGAGACAATCCGTCTATTGATCTCTTTAGCGGCGCAAATGAAGTGGAAGATCCATCAACTAGATGTCAAATCGGCATTCTTGAATGGATATCTTGAAGAAGAAGTCTATGTTGAGCAACCATTGGGTTTTGTGGTTAAAAATCATGAAGATAAGGTGTTGAGGTTGAAGAAAGCCTTATATGGGTTGAAGCAAGCTCCACGAGCTTGGAATAGTCGCATTGACAAATACTTTCAAGACAATGGGTTTACTCGTTGTCTCCATGAATATGCTCTTTATATTAAAGTTCATACTAATGGAGATATTCTGCTTGTTTGTCTTTATGTTGATGATCTCATTCTAACGGGTAACAACCCAGTTTTATTTGAAGCTTTCAAGAAAGCTATGTCCCTTGAGTTTGACATGACAGACATAGGGCTCATGTCATATTACTTGGGCCTAGAAGTCAAGCAAATGGAGGAAGGCATCTTCATATCTCAAGAAAGCTATACAAAGGAGATTTTGAAGAAGTTCAACATGTTTGATTGCAACCCTGTGAACACCCCAATGGAAAGTGGAACAAAATTGTCAAAATTTGATGATGGAGAAGAAGTGGATTCCACTTTGTTCAAAAGTCTCGTAGGAAGTCTGAGGTACTTGACATGTACGAGACCAGATATAGTCTTTGCAGTTGGAGTAGTAAGTCGATTCATGGAAGCTCCTACCTCCACTCACTTGAAGGTCGCTAAAAGAATTCTTCGCTACCTAAAAGGTACAATCGACCTTGGGCTATTTTATTCTTCTTCCGATAATTTTAATCTTGTGGGATATTGTGATAGTGATTATGCGGGAGATGTTGATGATAGAAAAAGCACATCTGGTTTTGTGTTTTTCTTGGGTGATTGTGTTATTTCTTGGAGTTCAAAGAAACAATCAATTGTTACTCTCTCGACTTGTGAAGCTGAATATGTGGCAGCGACATCATGTACATGTCATGCTATTTGGTTGAGACGGTTATTGAAGGAACTCAATTTGTCACAAATTGAAGCCACAATGATTTGTGTTGATAACAAATCTGCGCAAGCACTAGCAAAGAATCCAGTGTATCATGATCGAAGCAAGCACATAGACACAAGGTATCACTTTATCCGAGAATGCATTACCAAGAAAGAGGTAGAGCTCAAGTATGTGAAATCTCATGATCAAGTTGCGGATATTTTTACAAAGCCTCTCAAGTTTGAAGATTTTCAGAGATTGAGATCAAGCCTTGGAGTAAAGAAGAAAAATCAAAATTAAGGGAGAGATTTGTGGAAATAAATCTTGGCAGCAATTAATTTTGCAGCCATACTTGTTGAAATTACTAGCCACAAATGTGAAAATTGGTAGCCACCAATGTGAAAGTTGGTAGCCACATTTGTGGAAGTAGGTAGTCAAAGTTTGGTATAAGTTTGGTATTAGTTTGGTAGAGTTAGGCAGCCAATTTTTTAGTTGAAATTGGCTATCACATTATGTCATTAATGATGTAAACAAGTGTTCAAAAAACTCTATAAATAGAGTAGTAATTGAACACTTGAAGACACACCAAAATAAAGAAGCAATAGAGAGTGGAGAGAGTAATCCACAAACTACTTCTTAGTTTGTGAGAAAATAGTGTGCAAATAATATTATTGTGAGTTGTAAGAAATAAAAGAGTGTTGAGTAGTAGTCTTTTGACACTACCAAGTTTTTCATCAATATTATTGTATTACTTATTCGGGTATCATATTTACCCATTTTAATATTTGGTGTCGTTGTTACTCTCTTCCTATTGCTATTTAGTTTGGACGTGTTGTGTGAATGTTGCAAGAGGCGCTGCCTTTTTGATTCAGCTCTTTTAGCTTGTTGTTGTGATAGAAATAATTATTTTCTTTCAGGCGATATTTGTGCATATCTAGTACAACGTAGCATATTTCTGCGCATACGTTGTTGTTCCTTGATATTTTCAGGCTTTTGAACGCATCGTTATTGCTTTTTGACATTCCTGTTGCAATGAATTTTCAGTTTTGTAAGAAAACCATGCAGTTCCTTGTTTGAGGCAAACTAAAAAATCATAAGAATATAAAATCATAACAATGGTAAACCTTCATAGATATGAAGTCACAAGGGTAAGGGGTTCTATTCGGGTGTGTGTGTGTGTTGAGAGATGCAATAGATAGGATCCCAAAAGTCTGACATTTGCTAATGAAAATTCAGTCACAGAAACATTGGCATATGTGAAATAAAGAAGCTATTAAATTTGTAGAGTTAATTGACACAACAAAATCTAATAACCATAATATTGCAGATAAATTGTTCATTTTCTTTGGTATATTATCGAACAGCTTACACTCATTAATGTTTTAATCTGACCTTAAATCTATAAAACAACAAGAAAATCACAGAACAAATTTATTGTAAATGAGTACTTCATTAAAAGTTTCCAAAGATCTACATGCAAATATTAGACATTCGGATCGGAATTTATCGCGGTGAAATTCGTAATTCACCCTTCATCATAGGTAAAATCAAACCAGTTGATTGGTTATATATGTTTCTTATTTCGATGTTTTTGGACATTAATCGGACAAAGGTAGAAGAAGGTAGAAAGAACTCACCTAAAAAGAGATGAGGATAGGTGGATCTGGAAGAGGTTGAGGTTTAAATTTCTGAGTATTGAGAGAAATTTCTTTGGCGACTCTCTCTTGCCTCTTTGTTCCGTAGAAAAAGGTAAAAAAAAACACATCTAAAAAGAAGACAACGATAGATGGATATGAAAGAGGTTGAGTGTTAAATTTGAGAATCTTAATTTCAATAGATAAACATTTAAGTAAAATATATTAAAACAGAAAAGAAAAAGGAATACAAAACGTCATGATAGTAAAACTCTTAGAACTGAAATTAAGTCAAATTGTAACGATCTGATTAAATTTAATTGACTTCAAAAGTCTTTTATTGAGGTTAAAGAAAACTCTTTAACAAAATTGAAGACACCATCAAGTATTAAGTACTAAGTAAAACTTTAGGTTTATTTTTAAAGCACACATAAGCTCTATACACTAAAGTCCTCTTAGGTAAATTAATATTTAATGTTACTATTTTAGTGTTAGACAGTAAAATTGCAGGATGAAAAAGGAGAAGAGAACTATTAATTATAACAGAAAGTAAAAGGACAATGAAATTGTAAACAATGAGAAACCAAAAATTAGATATAATATCGGCTATTTGAGGAAACAAATGTATATCAATGGAGGATTAAAGTTTTGAGATGTTTTCTCAGAACATTAATTTTTAACTCTTTTAATTGGCACAGTATATTTGTAAGGTGATTTTGAATTGTGATTTTTATTAACCCTTTAATTTGTATATAATCCTAAACTATTCGTTAGCACAGTCGCAAAAGAATTTAGATTGTTAAATGGTTCAAATGCCTTGCAATTTTCATCATTTGTACAACATATAGGGGTATATGAAGCACATTGTTTGTGTAGTAAAAATATTCAACCGAAAAGATTATTGTAAAGCAAGAGCTTTGACCAGAGAGGTGAATATGAATCCAGCAAATGTTGAAGTTTTATGTGCAAAACATAAATGAGAACTGAAATATAATCTGAGTGTTGTGATACACATTTCTCTCCTCGTTCTATTAGTGGTTGTTTGTTTCAAGGACTAAATGATTTCAGAACTAATGAAAATGTGATGGCATTTTCCATGTCCTTTAACAAGTTGGAGCCTTTTTGCATAATTCATTTGCATTGCTGCTCTTAAATCATCAAACGTAGGATGTTTGCAGCTAATGGTTTTATAAATAGGAAAAAGGCTTAAAAATGCCCTTAACCTATTAGAAATGGTTCAAAAATGCCCTCCTTCCATCTTTCAGATAAAGTCTGTTATTTACAGATTGACGAAGGAGAAAGCTGGTACACTACATCATAGCGACAGACTTTTTCAAGAATTGGTAAGGAGTTACATTACTTTCTTCGATTGATTCTCGTGTTTTTAGTACTTCAATACTTGTATTGTGAGGATTCTTGTGTAAAAACAGAATTGTCATCTGAACTTGTGTAGAAAGACAAATAGTCTTCTCTGTAACTTTTGCATTTTGAATGATTATATATATCTTTTATATTTTATGTTGCTCGAACTCTCAAAAAATTGTTGTCGTCCTTGTGTCAGATCCACCAAAACTCAATTACTTTTAGAGGATTCGACATGCACCAATCAAAATTTTTGAAGAGTCTGAATAACATCGCTTTTAGTTATGTACAATGGCTTACTTCTGCAACAATGTCTATAGGAAATTATGAGGCGCGATATCAGCAAAAGCCGCAGTCAATGGCGAAGCCACATTATGTTTAGGGGGTTCATCCGAACCCCCCTTCGGCAGAAAATATATTATTTTTATATGGTTAAAATAATATTTTAGGTATATATAGTAGATGTCAAACCCCCTTCGGCTATTTCGTATGTCTATTTTTTCAGATTTTGAACCCCTTTATCAAAAATTCTGGCTCCGCCTCTGGCCGCTGTGGTGGTGTTTCGTTCAAGTTTGTCATCGTCGTTGGCTTGATTGGTGTAGTTCTGGCTACATTCTCAAAAATTCATGAACAATCATTATATATGCCATCAAAATATTTATTTCTCAACCTCAGAGAAACATCGAGGAGAAAAAAAAGGCTAACCAAATGATAATTTTACTTAGTTTAGCTGCACTTTCTTAGTAGGAAAAAAAGTTGACTAGCTGGTCTTTTATTTTCCTGCAATCTCTCTGTAAAAGTGTATGATTAGCTAAAAAAGAAGTTGCAACAACTTTTGTTTTGAATTTTTTTCACAATAACTTTGTATCTTATTTTTTTTTTCTCATTCGATATTCGATTCTCACATTGGAGTTATATTAAGTCTGAATTCATATCGAGAAGTTTCATTAAAATATTCTTTTACATAGGTGAATAACTTTGTATATAGTGGATTAGATAAAGTAGTCCAATTTTTCAGCTTTAGTTGACATAATTTCCACTACACACCCACATCTCTTTGCGCGAAAAACTTTACCTCATGTATTCCAAGAATTCAAACATGTGAAAATTTAGATAGCCAACTAATTAACTCTTATTGTTTTCAAAGAAGATTGACAACCAACACTAAATCATAAATTTTCCAGTTCATGAGTACACAAAATTGCTGCATTTTTAATCATATACTGATGGATGAAAAGAGTATTAAGTTCCTTAGTGATAAAACCAATATGCATTAAACTTTGAAATATAGAAACCCCACCAACAACAAAATCCACCTTCACTCATAACTCCAGCTTCAGTCCTCACTATCTCCTTAACTAAGAAAGACATCCTAAAGAATAAATAAACTTTCAATTATAGAAAGTATCAAGAGTTCATATGATTCATCTTCTTCTAGTGCACCTTCTTGATTCTACTACATGTAGTCATACACAACCATAAGTGTTGGGTATGTAGCAAGAATTGATGGGAAATAGAAGGAAAGAGAGGAACTTGAAAAGTCGGGAGCTTGAAAAGTCCTCTTATGCTTTAGTGAAAAGGTATTTGTCCCTCATCGGTGGTGGAAAGAAAAATAGGAGAGTTTAAATATAGAAATACTCCTATTAATTGGTTGGAAAGAGGGAAACCCCTCGCGCCATCATCGTCGTCACTCGCTCGGCTTGACTTCGGCTTTGGAAAATGATCGATTGAGAGATTATATATTTGGACAAAGTTTGTTTTAATTATTTAGTTATTTATTTATTTAATTAATTAAACTAAATTAAATGGCCAAACGTTTTCAATTAATTAGTTGATAACAGAAATATTTTCAATTATTTGGTTGAGATTAACCAAAATGTTTCAACTTTTTAGTTGATTAACCCGACCCATCTCAGATCCGCGCGACTCGTTTCATTTAAAATCTTTCCCGTTTTATTAAAATTTCCCACCGTTTGAAAATGGCTGTTCTGAAAGGTTGCAACTTTCAGGAACAACCAGGACCGTTTGAAAGATTGCAAACTTTCATTAATGGTCGTATGGATTCTGAAAGGGTTGCAACCTTTCAGAATCTGTTCCTTTTGCCTATAAATACCATTTATTCTTAAAAATTTTTCCTTACAATTTTTTCTGTCTTCTTCTTCTTCTGCATAAAATTTTCTTCGTGTACTTTACTACTGTTGAGTGGTTCGCTGACACCAGAGTTTTTGGTATCTATACTCTGGTGATTGAGATCATTTTATCCTGGAAGGAAATATTCCCAATAAAACCTCATATACTAGAGGGGAATAATTTCCTTAAGGGGACACTATGAATTCAATGAACTTGATCTTTTTCTGTTCAAATTTTCAGATTCTGGTACGTTTACAAATTTTAGTGTTTGTTAATTAAATTTCTGTTCATCTATCTTACTGGTTCAGTAAATTTTGGTTATTTCGTGTTTCTGCAAAATTTATTGGAATCAGTAATTGTGGTTTTTCAAATATAGATTGATAACAATCTTAAGAAAATTATATTATTTTATATTAGTCTGTGTTTTTGATGGAGAGAAAAATCTTTGTGATTTTATACTCCTTTAAGTCTGCAATTATAATTTATTGCTTACTAAGACTTTATCGATTTTTCTTTATCAGAAATGACAAACAACAATGTTACAGTGGCTGTTGCTGCACCAGCCCGAACTGTTGTACCACAAGTAGTGAAACCGGGTAAATTCACTGGTGTGAATTTTAAAGGTTGGCAGCAATGAGTATTTTTCTGGCTTACCACTCTTGGTCTGCAGAAATTTACCAGCGAAGAAACTCCAGTGCCTACTGCTGATATGCCAGACAGAGAAAAATTCATGATTATTAAAGCATGGAAACAGGCAGACTTCCTATGTAAAGGCTACATTCTGAATACTTTAGAGGATGACTTATATAATGTCTATAGTGTAATGAAAACTTCAAAAGAGTTGTAGGATGCAATTGAGAAGAAATATAAGACAGAAGATGCATGCTTGAAAAAATTTGTGGTCGGAACGTTTTTAGACTATAAAATGGTAGATAGTAAAACTGTTGGATCACAAGGGCAGGAACTTCAACTTATTCTCCATGATCTGATTGCTGAATATATGGTAGTAAATGAAGCTTTTCAAGTGGATGCAATGATCGAGAGGTTGCCTCATTCGTGGAATGACTTAAAAAATTATCTATAGCACAAGAGTAAATAAATGAAGCTTGAAGATCTTATGATTCGTCTCAAGATTGAGGAAGATAACAAAAAAAACCGAAAATAAGTCTCGTAAGAGTTCAACAATCATTAGAGTTGATATTGTTGAAGAAGCTCCTACCAAAGACAAAAAAAGAAAGAAGTCCAATGGGCAGAAGTCAGAACAGTCCAAGAAGAGATTCAAAGGAAACTGTTACAATTGTGGCTGGTCATATATCTTCTGACTGTAACGCTCCAAGAAAGGACAAAGACAAAGGCAAAGGCAAAAGTCAAGCAAACATCTTGGAAGAGATGAAAGATGCAGATAACTTGTGTGAAATGATCTCGGAGTGTAACTTAGTTGGAAATCCCAAAAAGTGGTTTCTCGACTGAGGTGCCACTCGACATATTTTCTCTACGAAAGAAGCCTTTTGAACGTACACTCCTGCTGAGTACAATGAAGATTTGTTCATGAGAAACACAACAACAACAAGGATTGCAGGAACTGAGAAAGTAATGTTGAAAATGACATCCGATAAGGTGTTGACTTTGAACAATGTTCTGCATGTCCCTACTATTAGGAAAAATTTAGTTTCTGTTGCACTACTCGTAAAGAACGGTTTAATTGTGTCGTAGTTAGTGATAAAACTGTAATAAGTAAGAATGAGATGTTCATAGGAAAGGGCTACCTCAATGAGGGACTTTCAAACTTAATGTAATGGTTGTTGACAATATTAATAAGAATTCTGTTTCTGTTTACTTATTGGAGTCAAATGATTTATGGCATGCCCGTTTTGGACATGTAAATTACAAAGTCTTGCGAAAATTGGTTACTTTAGAAGTATTGCCTGATTTTAAATACGAGAAATCAAAATGTGAAATTTGTATGGAAAGTAAGTTTGTTAAACATCCTTACAAGTCCGTTGAAAGAAATTCAAAACCTTTAGACTTAATTCACACAGATATATGTGATATGAAATCGACACTATCTCGTTGTGGGAAAATTTTTTTTATTACTTTTATTGACGATTACACTCGATTTTGTTATGTATATTTGCTTAATAGTAAGGATGAAGCATTGATGCATTTAAGCAATACAAAAATGAAGTTGAGAACCAATTGGATCTAAACATAAAAATGATTCGAAGTGATAGGGGTGAAGAATATGAATCTCTTTTTGCAGAGATATTTTTGGAATATTGTATTCATCAAACTACCACACCCTATACACCACAGTCAAATAGTTTGGCGGAACACAAGAACAGAACACTAAAGGAAATGATGAATGCCTTAATGCTCAATTCTGGTTCACCGCAAAATCTTTGGGGGAAGCCATCCTTACTGCTAATAAGATATTCAATAGGGTACCCCGTGGCAAAACACAATCAATTCCATATGAGTTGTGGAAAGAAAGGAAACCCAACTTGGAATATTTCAAAGTGTGGGGGTGTTTAGCTAAGGTAGAGGTTTCTTTACCCAATAGGGTCAAAATTAGACCCAAAATGATAGATTGTGTATTTATTGGATATGATGTGAACAGTAAGGCTTGCCGATTTTTGGTTCACAAATCTCATAATCTTGAGATTCATGTTAATATGATAATTGAGTCAGATAACGCATAGTTCTTTGAAAACATTTACCTGTATAAAACTGAATGTAAGTCAACAAGTGAAAGACCTAAACGACCGCAAGAAGAATCAACGAAAAATACACTACCTAGTGAGGATCCTAGGCGTACCACTCGCCAACGGAAAGCCACTTCTTTCGGGCCAGATTTTGTGGCACTGTTGCATGAAAATGAGCCTCAAACATTTAAAACAGTTATGTCTTCGTCTGAGTCAACTTATTGGAAAGAAGCTGTCAATAGTGGATTGAATAACTTTTAAGTAATCATACTTGGAAATTGGATGATCTTCCTCTAGGAAATAAACCTTTAGGATCAAAGTGAATCTTTAAAAGAAAATGAAAGCTGATGAAACTATTGACAAATATAAGGCTATAATTGTAGTTAAAGTATACAGGCAAAAAGAAGGTCTAGACTATTTTGACACATACTCTCCAGTAACAAGGATAACATCAATTAGGATGTTAATAGCACTAGCGGCAGTGTATGATCTTAAAATTCATCAAATGGATGTAAAGACATCCTTCTTAAATGGAGAGTTGGAGGAAGAAATTTACATGGAACAACCTGAAGGGTTTGTAGTTCTTGGTAAAGAAAAGAAAGTGTGCAGACTTGTGAAGTCGCTTTATGGGCTCAAGCAAGCACCCAAACAATGACATGCTAAATTTGACCAAACAATGTTGGCAAATGGATTCAAGATTAATGGATGTGATAGTGTGCTTACATTAAAAACATTCCGAATCATGATGTCATTATTTCTCTGTATGTTGATGACATGTTAATAATGCGTAAAGATATTGACGATATAAATGCTACTAAGTGCATGTTGTCCAGCAAGTTCGATATGAAGGACTTAGGAGTTGCTGATTTGATCTTAGGGATCAAGATTCTCAAAACTCCTGAGGGACTAGCATTATCTCAATCTCATTATATTGAAAGAGTATTGGATAAGTTCAAGTACTTGAATTTCAATGTTGTCAAAACTCCAATTTATTTAAGCTTTACATTTCAAAAGAATGAAGGTGAAAGTGACTCTCAATTGGAATAAGCCAGAGTGTTGGGAAGTTTGATGTATATTATGAATTGTACGCGACCAGATATAACATGTGCTATTAGCAAACTGATTCGGTTCACTAGTAATCCGAATCAAACTCACTGGATGGCAATGAAACGTGTGTTGGGGTATCTGAAACATACGCAACATTATGCTTTGCATTATAATAAATATCCAGGTGTGATTGAAGGATATAATGATGCAAATTGGATCACCGAGTCAAATGAAGTAAAATCCACAAGTGGTTATGTGTTCATACTTGGTGGAGGAGCAGTCTCCTGCATATCGACCAAACAGACATGTATTGAACGCTCCACAATGGAATTTGAATCCATTGCTTTGGATAAGGCTGGTAAAGAACCTGAATGGCTCTGAAATTACCTAGAGGATATTTCATTCTGGCCCAAACCTGTTGGACCTATTTGCATACATTGCGATAGTCAAGCAGCAAAAGGTAGGGTAGGGAGCGTCATGTACAACGGGTAGTCTCGTCATATACGATGAAGACATAACACCGTAAGACAATTTCTCTCTAGTAAATTATCATAATTGACTATGTAAAGTCAAGCGATAATGTGTCAGACCCATTAACGAAAGGCCAAGTGAGAGAGGCAGTTAAAAGATCATCTAAGGAAATGGATTTATGGCTTAGGACAAGTCAGAATGACGGTAACTCTATCTAGCAGACTGGAAATCCCAAGAGCTAGATTCAAGGAGAAAAACAAAGTTGTGGTTGACGGTTCAACATTGTCAATTAATTGATTCCATTTTCATGATGAAGACAATGTTCAGGAACAATGTTAAAACTTTAAGGCTTGTTAATGAGTTTATAATCTTAAAGTTTTTAATGATTTGCTAAGTTTGACAGATTTGACCAAATAGTGTATCTACGAGATGACACGGTTAGAAATCACATACGTGAGTGTGAAGTGTAAGCCACTTCAAAGAGAATTTTATGTCAAAAGCCTATTCTCTATACACTCATGAAACCAGGAGGTGTTTATGGCTGAAACGAACACAACTGTAAGAACCATAAAGTAAAGGGTTAATTTTGTGACATATGGTTGTCTAGGTATACACCAAAGCTCGACGATTAAAATATATTGGATTTACCTATTGACCAAGTATATCCAGCATATGTTCACTACGAAAAGTCCAAGGGGAAACCTACTTATCCAGATGCAATTAATCATTGCCTGTAAAGTACACACTTGTCCGTGCATTTCTATATTATAAACACTCCCCATCAATGTGGGGTATTGTTGGGTATGTAGCAAGAATTGATGGGAAATAGAGGGAAAGAGAGGAACTTGAAGAGTTGGGAACTTGAAAAATCCTCTTATGGTTTAGTGAAAAGGCATTTATCCCTTATCGATGATGGAAAGAAAAATAGGAGAGTTTAAATATAGAAACACTCCTATTAATTATTAAATGGGTTGGAAATAGGAACCCCCCTCGCGCCGTCGTCGCCGTCGCTCGCTCGGCTTCAACTACGACTTCGACTTTGGAAAATGATCGATCGAGAGATTATTTTTTTGGACAAAGTTTGTTTAATTATTTATATAATTAAATAAATTAAATTAAATGTCCAAAACATTTTTAATTAATTAGTTGATAACACAAATGTTTTTTAATTATTTAATTGAGATTAACCAAAACGTTTCAACTTTTTAGTGGATTAACCCAATCCGACTCGGATACGCGCGACCTGTTTCATTTAAAATCTCTCCCGTTTTATTTAAATTTACCACCGTTTAAAAATGGTTGTTCTGAAAGATTGCAACTTTCAGGAACAACCAGGACTGTTTGAAAGATTGCAAACTTTCATTAATGGTCGTATGGATTCTTCTCCACAAAAGTTTCTTCGTGTACTTTACTGTTGTTGAGTGCATCGCTGACACCAGAGTTTTTGGTATCTTTACTCTGGTGATTGAGATCATTTTATCCTGGGAGGACATAATCGAAATAAAACCTCAGATACTAGAGGGGAATAATTTTCTTAAGGGGACACTGTGAATTCAGTGGACTTGATCTTTTTCCTGTTCTAATTTTCAGATTCTGGTATGTTCACAAATTTTAGTTTTTATTAATTAAATTTATGTTCATCTTTCTTACTGATTTAGTAAATTTTAGTTACTTTGTGTTTCTGCAAAATTAATTGAAATCAGTAGTTCTGATTTTTCAAATACAGATTGATAACACTTAGACACAACAAAAATCATATATTTTATTAACAAAACAACGTATGATCTTGCAGATAGAAAATATAAGCAGAAGTTGTACAAACATTAGACTCTTAAAGAAGTGAGTTAATAAACCACATCTGCGTGCAAAAACATATACATGTACAACTTGAGAATTTACCAGGAAAAGTATACAATTAGAAGTAATACATCAATATCATGATGGATAAAAGTAATAAATATCTGGTATCGTATTACGTTAACATCGCTTGCCATCAAACACTATAACTTGAGGAAATTGATAATCTAATTCCTTTAGGAAAATGCCAGAGGAAAGAAATGACGGAAGCCACTAAAATCAGATTTTACCAACAACCTTGAACAAATGATTGAGTACAAGACTACTTGAATACAAGCTTGATATGACACTACTATATATAAAGTTCACAATATTTACAATACACACAAGCGTGTTATGCAGATACACTGATCGTAAAGTTGTTGCAGTAGTACTGATAATAGAACCCAAAAAGTTAAAGTAAAGTTGTTGCAGTAGTAGTGGTAATAAAACCCAAAAAGTTAAAGTAAAGTTGTTGCAGTAGTAGTGGTAATAGAACCCAAAAAGTTAAAGAGTGTTGAGAGTTTTTAGTTACAAGATGATGCTATCTTAGTCCAGAACAACAACATGGCACAATTGAAGTCCCACAGGCTTCTGCAGTCACAACATTTATGGAACAACAAGATGTCAGAGTACCTAAAAGTTAAATGGTACAAATATTGGAAAGGAAGTGAGAGAGATACTACATATACTACATTAATCCACAAATTTACAACCAAAGGTGATCGTTTTATGGTGAAGTTATGTTAATAATGAACATTTACTTAGACGAAGGTGCAATACAACATACCCAACTGACTGTGGCATATTCACTTGACGCAAAATCTGAATCCCTGAGACATCCCAAAAGGTTGAAAAAGTTGAGTACCATATTTGTCACTTTCTTCTCCACAACTTCTTATAACATGACCTTCATACCAACTGAGGTTGTGTAGATTGAGAATCCCAAAAGTTTTTATTTTTTAGTAGCCCAAAGTACCAAAATAAAGAACATACCTCCTGTAATTAAATGTAGATATATCAAATTGAATCATCAAAGTAATCATAGATGTAAATGTAACAAACAACTGAATGAAGTTAAACATGTATAATGTCTTGCTATAAAGAGTACACAAGTGAATGCATTTGATATTTCGATCCGACAGAAGTTACCACCAAATGGAACTTCCTGACTGATTTGTTCACTTGCCCATAAGAACTGAAATATAGACATAGAGAGTAAACTTTGATGTATAAGCGAAAAACGTTAAAATACTATTTGGCGGTTGTAGATATTCAGAGCATAAAACGAATACCATGGTAATCTATGTTGTCACTCTCTATTCTCATGGTACTTTTAGTACTTACATTGATAGTAAAAGCTCACCAAGAAACAGAGAAGCTTCGATACATGTTCCATTACTCCTAAAAAAGTCGAAACAATACCAAATAACTTGCCCAATTGCAGTAATTCTGTAGGCTTCCTATTCTCATACACTTATCAGCCTTCATTTAAGCCAAACGTCTATATTTTCATATCAATTTGCGTGCAACAGTTCAATCAATGATATGTACAAACTGATCACTGTTGGGCCCGTGCAATAAGGTAAATGAAAGGGTTCACATAGAAGAAAATATGTAGCTGAAGCTCTAAACCATCCATTAGCTATTTGTTATTCTTCACATGTTTTTTATAATGTAAATATTTTATCTTATGCAGAACAGAAGGGTCTGTTGTTCGAGTGTTCTAATATGAAAATGATATTTCATTGTTCTCCAGGTTTGTTCTTAGACCTTTGGTAGGTGTAACAATTGGCATTGGAAATTTGGTAAGATCATATTAATGCTTGCGAAGTGAATTATAACATCCTGTTGGAAAGACCTACTAATTTGCCTTACTTCACCGACAGATTCACTAACCTTTCACAGCTTCTTAATTGTGCGGGTGGTTCAATTGAGGCACCACTTTTGGAAGATTCAGATTCAACAAAGGACGCTTTCATCTCTACCTCGCTAACATCAAACAATTTAGCCTTTTTAATGCTCATGTCAATGTCGCTAGCACCTGGCAGAGACACATGTTCTTTTTCCGTGTAGGACAGAACTGTCACACTTGACTGAGTAACATTAGAGTTTGTCCAGGATGACTTTTTTACTTGAATGTGAAATAGTCTCTTCGACAACATTTGTTGGGTCTCATCAACACTCAGAAGTTGTTTCTGGAAACAAAAGAAATCGTTTGCAGAAGTATATCAATAAGCATATATAAACAAAGAGAGCAAGAAATATAAGTAAGAGGTAACCTTGACGCATGTTGTGTCAAATATGTCCTCTGCCTTCATGGAGAGAAGTTTTTCGGCCGGATCACCAGAAATGATGGCAGTTGCTCAACCACTGTCATCAATCAGATCAATTTGGAAGGTACACTTACAAACATAATGAGTACATACTTGAAATGTAATTAATTTGTATATATGTAATATTTTACCATAATAAATTAATGTATATAGAATGAACGTAATACCGAGGCACCAATGTTGTTTGTCTTTGACATTTTGCGCAATCAAACTGCTTCTTCTCTTTTGTGCGTTTTTTTTATTTGCAGACTGAACATTCTAGGATGCCAAACTTTTGAAGATCATCTGATATTGACATTTCGACCTCGATGTGGAAAACTCCAACTTTTAATGAGAAACAAAAAACGTAAATCTAACTCTATTCCATCAATAATTTGAGCTAGCCTAAATATTTTCAAAACTTACTGAAGCTGTTTTAAAATTTCTGCAATAGAAATGACTCACTGGTGAACATGATTCACGTTAAGAGAAATGGATGATCCTGCAAAGTTACCCGACACATTTCTCGAAAGAACGTCTTTGTTTGTCGTTTTCCTATTATAAAAATAAAAAAATGGTGAAATATTTTTCTACGGCAAGCTAAAGCTAGAGATGTATAGTAAGAAGTCAATACCAACGGATCAACTATAATGCCTGCGGATAAGTAGGATTTATGTGTATCGTGGAGTTGAATCTGCTTTGTTAGGATAAACTTGTACATATGAAATGATCGTGTAATGATGTTTGGTATAAAAAGCAATTTTTCAGTAGAACAATGTAAGTCATGCATACCTTGATAACCAGAGATTCCAATGTTTCTTGCAAGGATCACATGGAACTTTTTACGCTTTCCCATTTGAGCTTCCAATTCAGCTCCTTCAATTTCCCCAAAGTCATCCCATAAACTAAGAAGAAATTGGTGTCGTCTGAAAGCATAAGGAATACATGAATACAAATTTTTCTCGAATCTATAATAAGATTGTGTCAAAATTGGAAAACATAAATACCATTGTATACAACAGAAGGGTGTACTTACTAATTATCAGATATAGTAACCGCGCGACGAGTGCGAACTCGGTTAGTATACAAGATCACACCTATTTTGAGTGCGACCTGCATATTTCAAAGGATCGCAACGAAGAACAACTACTAAAATATCTGCTAGGAATACAAAAATTTGAGTTTATTACATGTGGGAGAATAAATTTATGCGGTTTTATCGTTAGTTAGCGGAATATACCAATTTTTGCATTACGAGGAGGAGTCAGTTGAGCAATATTGACAAACTTGTGGTAACTAATTTGGTCGGTGGTAACAACGATTTCTCAAGCTAGTTATTTGGCTGGATATGTTCGATCAGAGTTTCCTTATCAAGCACCTAAGAAAATTTATGTATTATCCTTCCGTACGAAGGTAGTGAAACTTTGACTTTGGCAGTAGAGATTACATATGTATTCAACAATTTCAGCTTCTCTGCATAATACTCAATATCATCACCATATACAACTCCCCTGATTTATTGTTCCTGTAAAGTTGGTGAAACTTTTGAGATACAGTAAAATCATATAATTATGTCTAGAGGATGAGCGATAACAATAATGAGCGAGAGGACCTGCTCGTCTTCCAAAATTAGATTTTGAAATCAGAATTTCTTGTCCAGACTTAGTCTGCCATGACTCTTGTCAACAACTTGGACTTTGCAAGTCCATCGAGAGTTTCAATGGTTATTCCTTCAATATTCAATGTTGGCGCCATATGGCTTTATCTTCACAATGAGAGTCACAACATTAGAGTTCTTTTATATTTGTAAACTCTTGATAATGGCAAGACACAATGCAAGGTTAAATGGTGGGTTTTTGGAACTCTAGAATCACTATGAGCCTAGTGTTGAAAAAGCGGACAAAGTTCATTACAACACATTAGCAAACACCTGTTGTACAATACATGAACAATCATAATACTAGCATGCAACAGAAATTTACAAATCAAAAAATAAAAGCAATAGACTTAAAAATATATTTAGCACTCCAATTCTTCAAAGAGATTGAAATACCTCAAATAAGAAACAACCAAGCTGAAACATCAGCGACTAAACAACAAAGAAGTGTGCATGAGCAGAACTAAGAAAGAGGATATTTCATAGAAGTAAAATCCAGAAATTGCAGAAAAAGAAGACAAAATAAAATAAACCATACAGAAGAGATGATTCATAAAAGTATAATGAACAATGAACAAACAATTGCATAAAAAGAAAACAAATTGATGAACACAACAAAGGGAAAATGAAAAGCTTATCAATTTGACGCTTGTGCAGGAGATTCAGAGTAGTAAAATCTAGAAATTTAAAAAAAACAAAAAAAAATTAAACCAGACAAAAGAGATGAAACAATTGCATAAAAAGAAAAGGAATAGATCAAAACAACAAAGGGAAATAAAAAACCTTTCAATTTGAAGCTTGAAGAATGTGAGAAGAAGTTGTATTTGCTTGATAATAAAGGTAATAGGACGGCAGCCATGCAAATTAATATAGAACCACGTGTTGAATGACCAATAAAAGAGGGTCAGAAAGAGTCATGATACTTGTAAAAAGGTACAAATACCTAATGCTAAAGGTACACAGAGTAATGTCATGTTAGTCCTTTTGTTGTTGGCTTATATATAAAGGGTTATAATATATATATATACACACACTAAGGAACTTATCCATACTTAATATTTGCATATAATAGATATGTTACTAGCCAAATCAAAATATATAGGTTTCAAGTTTAACTGAATTGATTTTATAATATATTTTCTCTATTTTAATATTGGGAGTTTCAATATACTTATTTTGTAAGCAAATATTATTGTTTAGAAATTATGCAATGTATATTATTTTTAATACACCAAATCAAAAACTACATAAAAATAATTTTAGCATAACTAATGTAAACATTATTAATACCAATATTAGTAATACATCCTATATATTTTTTATTTATGTTCAACACTATTCTTCTTCACTTTATCAAACGAACTTACATTAACTGTACAAGACTCTTTGAAAGTGATTTAAGGTATAAAGATTGCTCTTAGGCCCAAACAGGTTGAAAAGTACATGTAAATCAAAAGTTCCTAATAAGTTTGCACGAAGCCTCAATTCAAATATATATAATTATTAATTGCTGGTGAATTTGGGAATACTCTAGGCATGAAAGTTGTAACCCTTTGCAAATAACTTTCTAATCATATAAAAATCAGGTTGATCCAAGCAATGAACAATGTGATATGCACGGTTTATTAAAAAGTATCCAAATATGATAGTTATATATCTAATATACAAGTCATATATATCACGTACGAGATGTATATGTGATATACGATACATATATCAAACATTAGATGGATGTATCAAGGTCACAATTATTGGAATTTGGTTGGATTAACATATGAAGGACGCATATAGACATACATGGGACATACAAGTATATATGTTGATCATACATGACCTACCTATAGTATATCATATGTATATCAGGAATAGGCCAAAGTTATCTGCAGCTCCTTAAAGTTGCCATCATTATTCATTTAAATACCCCAACTAGACCTAGTACCTATTGAACACCTCTATAACCCCAAATTTGAATCATCTAAGCATTTTTTTTATCACTTCTCATAAATTGTGTGGTGCGTGTATTTAAGATCTGACGTGTATAGAATGATCATTTAACAACTATCACGTGTATCTGACGTGTATTTGTAAATGTCTTAATTGGGAAAAATTCCCAAATTGTTAACTTTTACAGAACTACTCTCTCTCTCTCTCTGCAATTTCTTCCAAATTGAAGCTCTCCATCTTCGCGATTTTCTTCATATTGAAGTTGGATTCGTCGTGTTCGTATTACGATCTTGAAGATTTTTCTATGTAAGTTAGGATTGTTAATGTTTTTTTACATGTTTTGTTAAATGAATTTCAAAAATCTAGGGTTTTGTAAAAATATAAGGTCTGTGATTTTTGGGAATATTATGTCCCTTCTTTACTATTACCAAGAAAATATGCTTTAAAGCTTTGTTTTTTAGTTGTGGTATGGGTTATATGAGTATATTCTATTATCTTGAGCTAGGGTTTGTTTGATATTTTGTAGGGCTACCTAACAATAAACTGTGGAAGAGATTATATTTACAAAGATTTATCATGGTGAAATCTTATCCAAAATATTTGTCCCTACTTATGTTGGAAACTGTGTGCCTGCACTCAGTTATATTATTAAGGACCACTTTTCTATTTTGGAACTACGGTATTATACTAAACGATTGGGATTGAAACAGTTGAAGGCTTTTATGTCAAATATTTATTGAATAAACAATGAATCCTAATTACAACTGACCAACATCTCCTACACCTAATTAAATACTACGCTTTTGAAGTATTTGTTTGTCATGTATTAGATGAATCCTTTCTTGACACTGATGGGCCTAGAGTGTATGTAACTAATGTTGATGATGAGGGTGTCGTTGTTGACCTTAGTGAAGAAGGTGAGGTTGTTAACTTAGGTGGAGAGGATGAGGATGTTAACCTAGGTGGAGAAGGCAAGACTGTTGACCTAGGTGGAGGAGGTAAGGTTGTTAATCTTGGTGGTGAGGGTGTTGATGTTAACATTGGTGAAGAGGGTGAGACTGTTGACTTAGGTGGAGAGGGTGAGGATCAAGATGTTAACCTGTGGAGAAGGTGAATATGATTTCTTGAGTAGTGATTTAGATCTAAATATACCTTCAGAAGATGGTTTAGAAATTGATGAGGGATTGAGAGCTTTTAGACAAGAAAGAAGAAACAAGAAACAGAGAAGATGGTTCAAATATTTTTGTTTTAATTTGATCTATACTATTTCAATTTCTTATTTTGTACTTTTTTTGTTAGGGACTTAATCCTATCTTGGTAGAGTTGTTATCAAATGTTGAGAAAAGGATGTGTGCTAGACATGTATGAAGTAACTGGCATGTGAACTGAAAAGAAGAAGAAAGAAGGAAACAATTTTAGAAAATAACATATGTGAGACTTTCAATTCATCTTCACATTTTAAATTGCTTAAAGTTTATATATATTATAATCATATATTTTATTTTGTAGTAACATAGTATGGGAGGGGGAACACTTCCAAACCTGATAGTTAAAAAATTCAAGTCAACAAAATTATTCTATACATGAGTAAGATTTGATTTACATATTCATTTGCATTGATTTTTCTGGTATAAGTTATTCATATCTCCTTATTTTTGTTCAACATGTTAGAACACAATCAAGTCAATGAAGTTTTGTTTGTGTTGATACCATTGCTATGCCAAGAACTACTCAATCAAGATTAGATTTAATAATTCAGTTGCATTTTCTGATAGTTCAACAAGTTATTCATACATCCTTATTTATGATATATAGTCTATAATAGGAGCTCCATCACATTCTACTTTCAGAATCACATATGCAACTACACAATCAAATCAACCAAGTTATATTTGTGTTGACACATCATCTGTGTCAAGACCTCCTCAAAATAGAGTTCAAGTTGGGACTGGAAGAGGATTGGAAAGAAAAAAAACTAATACAAGAGGGACCCCATTTGTTACTGAAAGAGGTAGTTCTTTTAGTCAATTGTCTCCTTTATCAGGTCACAAGGGACCATATAATTTTGCCTCATTTGTTGTTGCTACTGGAGGAAACAGAAGGCCTGCAACTTGTTTTGGTGTTTACTCTGATCCCACAACTGGATCCCAAGTATTTAATGTATGTTCACTTAATATGTTTACTGTGTTTTCGTGTATATTCTGATAGCCATATTATGATTTTACCTTATCTTACACTTTCTTTTTTATACATCTAGTGAGAAGATTATACATGGGCCAACAAAATTGAATAGTGCTTCACCAACCAATATAGACATTGACTTTAAGCCCCTTGATTGAAAACGAAAGGAAAAAGATGCAGTCAGCACCTCATAGTTGCAACAAACAAAAGCAAACAGAAAAAATGGAAGTAGTTCATTTGAAAAGTTGTTATGATTTTGACCCATGTTAAAAGGATCTTCAAAAAGCTACTTTTAGTTTATTTTGAACACTCGTGTAATGTATTTTTGAACCATGTCTTATGTTAGCAAGACTATGTATTGTTGAACCATGCAAGATAATGATTTTTGAACAACAACTAGAATACCTCTCAATGCATTTCTATTATGTATTTTTCAACCATGACTTTGTGTTATACAATTTTAAGACTGGCGTTTGTGTTATGAGCTCAGTTTTTGAACAACAACTAGACTACCTCTCAATGCATTTGTCTTTTTGTCAATAAGACTAGTCGATTCCAGAACTAATTTCAAAACACAGGGCAAGTTAGAAAAACAGAGGCAAGGTACAAAAGAGACACTGATCAATTCACATTCAAACTTCCAATTTGATACAAAATATGAACTTAACAGACCAAATTAAGTACAACACTATTAGACAATTAAGTACTACAATCTTGAACTGCTATGAACTACACAATATTAAAGAACAATTTTATAGTTAGCATACAAAGAAAAACAATCAGAACTCGATTAAATTTGACATTTTCTCGATCTCTTTGGAGTTTAACTTCCTTGAGCTTCTTGTTCAATACCATTATCTTCTCTTCATTTTCATTCAATTGAAATTTCAAAGAATCCCTTTTTTCTTCAAGCTCTTTCACTTTTCTGTTTAGTCGATCAATTGGCTTTTGACCATCTATGAATCTATTCATTAAGGATAATTCATCAGCATTTTCAAGCGATAAATCAATCCATTTAAAATAGTCACACCTACAGACCACATAACAATAATAAATATACAAAAATGTTAATTTTTCATATAATACAATAACAATAGTTTTTGTTCGAATAATTTCAAACATTTGATGCTTTGCAGCCAAAATATTGACGACTTGGGTTCAATGGAGTCCTCAAAGTTTTCAGTCGACAATACGCACCACAGTTACATATATCAAAATTCTTCAATATTCACTAAACTTTGCAGCATTTGATAAAAGACAATTGATTTAGAAGAGAGAAACGTTGGAGATTTAGAGAAAGAAGAGAGAATTAGGAATTTAGGGTACTAAAATGGATTTGGGGGAAGAAGAATTGGGCATTTTAGCGTTTACAATATCAACGTTAAGATTTTAACGATGGAGGTCTTAAATGCAGGGTAAAAAATGGGAGAAAAAATGATTCACGTGCCCTATTTGCATGACTCACAAACGATTTGTCATGTAGGAAAAAAATGCTTAGACAGTTCAAATCTGGGGTGATAGAGGTGTTCAATAGGTACTAGATCTAGTTGAGGTGTCTAAATGAATAATGAGGATAATTTTAAAGGGCCGCAAATTACTTTGGCATATCAAACATCATTTATACATACATTTTAATTTGGTTTAGAGTTGACTTATGCTTACATACGAATGTATGTGGTGGCCACGTGTCAATACGACATAAGCTTTAATAATATGTATTCTAGTCGAAGTGTTTTGTAGACACGTAATTTCTGATCGAATTTTACATCATTTTTACTTCTTAAATATTTCTTCTAAGTCAACATTAAATATTTTATTTTTTTTCAATCGTATTTTAGTAAATTTATTTAAAAAATTGAAATCTACAAAAATATATGTTTTCAATTAATTTAATAATTAGCTAGTATTCCTTAATTATAATTTAGAGTAGTTATTCATTCATTCTTATTCTTATATTTTTGTTAACTAATATTTTTGTAATATTTATTAAATTTAATTGGAAAAAAAAAACTTACCATCACCCTCACCCCATTACCCATTTCCACCAACATCTACTACCGCACACCCCTCACATTACATTCCCTCACTACTAGGGCTGCATATCGGTCGGTTCGGTTCGATTTTAGAGTTTATCGGATTGGCTTATTGGTTATCGATTTGTAGAGATGATAAACCATTATAGAACCATTAAGATATTGAATTATCGGTTATTGGTTTATCAATTTATGATCGTTATCAGTTCGATTACCGGATTAACCGTTAAGATTTGACACAAGAAACAACATTGAAAATCACTTAGAAACAAGGTGACAAACCAAATAAACCATGCACTTGAGTTCACAAGTTACATCTTGCTCAAGAGCAAACACTTTTACTTTGTAGAATAAGCGAGTGTTTGAGACAACCAAAAATAAAAGTAGGAAATCAAACTCTAAGTCGAGAACTTTATATGCAAAATGATATAAATATTATTATTTAATTTAATATCTTATTGGTTAACCCGTTAAGAGAAAACTTCAAACCGTTAAGAGCTGATAACCCGATAATAAAAAAATCAAAACCGTTATTAATACCACTAAACCAATTATAACCCAATACTATAAACCAATAATTTTTTTATCGTCTGTTATCGATTTCGATTCGGTTGTAAACAATCCACTCACCACTACACACACAGACACCTACAAAAAGACCTCTGCACACGACAAAAAAAAATACAACCATAACACAATACCCACACACAAGCAAAAACTATCCAAAACATTTTCTATACACATATATCATAGAAGCTTTTGTCTATTAATGTCCTTGCCCCTCCCTGAAAGCTGAAGGCTGTGGCCTTGTTCTTATTTATCCTTATTTTTTTCGTTGGCATTGAAATTTCAAAATGTCTCACTAGTAGTAGTGAAAATGTTTACAATTTCAAAGCTACTAGTAGTAGCGAAAATGTTTACTAGAGTTATATCTTTCGAAATTACGAGGAGTTAACAACTTTATTTTTGAACTACTTTATTTGAAAACTTCATCAGAAGAGGTGAATTTGTTCAAACAGCGACAACATATCCACTATTATCCCACAAACCGAAATAAACCCAACTAACATTGTGAAGACCAAACCGCACCCGATTTCGTATTACATTTTCACCAAACCAAACCAAACCCAACTGACATTGTGAAAATCAAACCGCACCCAATTTCGTATTACATTTTCACCAAACCAAACCAAACCAAATGCCCACCCCTAGTTGGTCGCTATTGGATCAAATGCCAAAGATGTACGTTGTTGAGAGTTTTTCCGAGATGAATTGAAAATTGGATTCGTCATGCCTTAGCTTTAATACATGGGCTTCACACATTGATTGCTAACACGCTGATTTTCCCAGTTTCCTATTGCTAACATGCTGATTTTCCCAGTTTCCTATTGCTAACATATGCAATCAACATCACCCAAGTATCGAAGCAAAGATAAATTCCAGATTGTTGATGCCCAAATCTCATGTGATACCCAGTTTCTAGCCTGATGTAAGCTGTATCCACCATACTGTAACAACAGAGATTGGCTTCCAAAAGATCACAACAGCACAAATGGACTCAAATTACTTGCAAATGTAGTCGCCATTGTCATTCAGCGTCTAACAACGCATTTTCTGTTTCTATCAGTAGCAAAGAAGACGACATTCCTGCAAGCAACAACTTACATACCAACTCCATGGCCGTACTGGAATACGTTACATACCAACTCCATGGCAGTACTGGAATACGTTTATCTCACAAGAACGACTTAATCAAATAAGTAAAGTGAATGCCCAAAACATGAAGTAGACAAAATCAAGCTTTCATTATGCATAAAAAGATATAGCATAGACACGCCACTACAGCCAAGGAAACGATCAAGAAGAACACAAAGCACAAAATCATTCACATAATCAGATGTGCTACAGAAAGGAAGGGAATACCCTAGCTTTTATACAATGGGGGTATCCCTACCCAAACTTAAGTCTTTCAAGCACAATTAGAAACATTGGGTTTAACAATAATACTGAGATTGTAATCTCATTCAGATTTACTTGAGGTCGAGTCAGTAGCACCTTCTTTCTTCGTTGCAGCAGATTCAACCTGTTTATATGCCTTTGAGATTTCTTCAACAGGTATTAAAGGGATATAGCTGACAATACTATAACCCTTCTCTTGCAAGTCAGCTACCAAATGATTGTACTTTCCGGACCAGTGAGCAGCTGTAGGAGCAGCCATCTGTGCGATTCCGTGCAATGGTGGACAGTGATTGACATGATACCAGAGTACTGCCACTTGACTAGTAGCAAATTGCTTGGACAATTCACCAGCATGATAGATAGCTGCACGAGGACCCGCCTCTTGTATGTCTTTGGACAAGCCTTGTGCTACCTCCGATGCCTTCTGAAACAGAGACTGGACTTTGCTGACAACCTTCTTGGCCAATGGAGGAGCATGTTCATCAAATTTTGCTGTTCCATCATCCACCTGACAACCATAGGTACTCACAATATGTTAAAAAGGAAGCATCAATGAGAAAATCAAACCATAATGTCCACAAAATCCTTACAAAGTTACCATTAAGTTCCAGATTTAATTCTGGTCAAAAAACCAGACTCCAGAATACTGAGTAGAAGTAAGAGGATGAACAAAAACACCAACATGAACTGTGCAAGTTACTGACACTAACTAATTCAACCCATCTTCAAATTCATGTGATTGGTGTAGCTAATGAATCAACTACTCATTTATGTATGTGCCTTTGATTATTTACACTTTCTCAAACAAATTAAAGGCAGAGACACAAACATTTTAGAGTATAAAACTAAATTTTCCGGAAATGATACATGTAGACCTACCTACAAAATTGTAATCATCAGATAACAATACATAATAATTGATGAAAAGAACAAATTAAGATGATATAAGTGAAGATTGAATACCTTTTTGTCTAGGAAAACAAGGACTTCATCAGGAACACCTTTAAATCTGTCGTAAACAGGCCTTACGACGGTGGTTACAGCGTTTTCTACTGTACCAACAGTTGATCTCAGAGGCCCCGAGTTCTGCTTCGCATAATCATACAGATTTGACAACAAAACCGCACTGTTCAGAGCTAACACCCTTACAAAGCCTAGATGTTTCAAATTAACCTCACTTTTCTCCATCTCAACCTATCCATCACAAATCGAACAGCAAAAAAAATTTAAAAAAATCTAAAAACTTGACTGGATGAACATGAATTAAGATAAAATTAGAAAAAACGTAGAGAGATCAAACTACAAACCTTGTTGGTAGACATGTTTTCTGGTTTTTGATCAGCTTGTATGGAAGTTTGATCTGCTCAGCTTTTGGCGATGCAAATGAGAGAGTTTTGTTGGGTAATGAAGGAAGTGGGGGAATATTTAACTAAAATCAAAGGGCTGTGAAGATGACACGTGTCGTTACTGTGGGGTCAGGAGGGATTCCTTAGTCCAGAATCAATGAGGCGTTTGAGGAAATGACCATTTCTAGGGGAGTGTGGAGGCTTCGAGAAGGACACGTGCCATTTCTGTTTGAAGGCAGTGCGAAGTATCTCGACCTTTACGCTTATTTTCCAACTTTGCCCTTTTTTAGTTTGTGAACTGTGAGCATAGTGTAGTACCCAAAAGAAGAATTTACTAATTACTGTCTTAGAATTTTGACGTGACCAATCTAAGCTAAGGCAGAGAAATGTACAAATTACCGTTCCTCTTTGCTATAACACTATACAATTAAGACATCTTACAGGTGCGTCATACTAATAATTAATTATTCTCTCCCTATACCTGCTTTCTTTTTCAATTACTTCCTCTTTAAAAAAAAATAACCTCTTTTCTTTTTTAATATGTTTCAAAAAAATAATCTTTTTTCTTTTTTTGGTAACTTTTCACATGACAATGTTTAAGACCACAAGATCAAAAGGCAATTTTGTATATTTGACTTAACTTTAATTTAAAATCACATGATTCAAATTCTTCTTTATATTCTTAAACTCAGTGTCAAGCCAAACTAAGTCATTCTTTGTGAAACAGAGGGAGTAGTATTTTTTTTTTAGATGTTCATAGCAATTAGACAAAAGTATACTCCGAAAAATTAGTCTCATTTTATTTTAAGCCACTGCTATGTTAATGTAATAAAGAAATGTATCGTAGCATTTTCGTTTAATCTTAGAACAGACAAAATTAATTTCAAATCAATGTACCAAGAAGCTAGTTTATATTTAGATCTAACAGGAGCATTTGAATCTTGGTCACATCTATTACAAATTAGTCAGTACATTTTAAAAAATAAAAGTAATGAAGAAGCCAGAGCATGCGGCACCATCAAGAAAAGATAAAATGTCTGTATCTATCTATGTTGTTACTTAAGTAGAACTATTAGAGTAAGGAAACTTGCTAGATTTTTCACCACTCAAGTCAAGGAACCATCAAGCAACTTGAGATTTTTGGCGTCTAACATACTGAAGGATAGGTTCTTTTACCTGTATATAGAGAAAAGAGAAGAGAAGAACAATTAGAAATATTTCCCAAATACTTCAGCCAGGATTCTTTACTAAGATTTTCTAAAAAGACTGATATCATACCATGCTTGCTTTCCTCTGACGTTTGTCCTGACTGGACCTGCTACAGACAATGTCATACTCATCAGGCTGGTTTGGTTTTCCTTCTACTCTTCCATTCTCCTTACCAGGAACAAAGCTCTCCCGAGAAGCTACAGGCTGCACAAACATCATATATATCTAACTATTTGTTACTGCACTTCCGTTAGGCGATAATCAACTAATTAATTACTGAGTTACGTTGTTAATGCAATTATTGAGATATCCTCAACTGAACCAACCTCAGCGTTGCTTGATGGTGTTTTTTCATGCTCCTTTCTCTTGGAGAAAGTCTGATCGCTCATGACAGATCCGTTCCTATATGCATCACATTTGCCTCTAGTACGTGTGAGATCCGATCCGATAGACTGGAGAGCACCACAAGTGGATAGATCTCTACAGTTGTTGTCTAGTAGCCATACAGTAATATTAGATTTTGTGGTCTGCTCTTGATGATTAGTGTAGAAGTAACTTGACTAAACGTTATCAAAATTCAGATAGGTGGAATCATTACCTGATTCATGCATGTCAATATCCTGAAACCATTTATAATAGTAGTTAAAGATAAGAATTAGAATAGTACAAGTGCAAGAAACTGTCAATCTTATATTTAATTCAAGACTATTACCATACTGTCTTTTGCTAAGACCTTCGTAACTTCAGCCAGCTTTTCTTCAGTCAGATCAGAGTGGATCACACGTTTCCCTGCAATGACCAAGTCAATCCATCATTGGGAAACTGGTACTTTGTTATGTTCCATACAAAGCAGGAAATACTGTTTGCCAGAGGCCTGAGGGTACCTAGTCTGCGGTAGCCCTTAGCCTCAATGAATCCATCTTCTGTCATTTTATCAATTAGCCTCTTCACAGCAGTTTGGTTGGCTTCTCCTTCCAGTTTACTTTGGAGTTTTGCAACACTTACATAATTCATCGGAAGAGCATGAAACAAAGCCTGAAACAAGAGACTGTCGTTGTTAACATGCAATACAGAAAGTAACATCCAACTTCATGCAAATCAGCATTAACGAACTATACACAAAAAAATTATTTAAGCAGTTGAAAGGGAGTTGTTATTCATATTCCTCTCCCAAAAGGGAAGTTGTTATCCATACTCCTCTTCTAACTTCACTATACTTCTCTCCTTTGTTAGAGTTGCTGAATGAAAATATGAAAATTTGGTCTCCTCAATCTATAGGACATTACTGGGATATGTACTACTCTTCCCAAAAATCCTTAAGAGGGAACAAACTATATAACTCCGCAAAAATGTTTCTCAAAGCTCCCAAATTGTATGACTCTTTGGAGTCGTTTGGTTGGGAACAAGTTATCCCAGGATATTATCCTGGGGTTAGCTATCCTGGAATAACTTATCCCATCGTAAATGATAGGAAGTTATCCCAAACATGGCAACCAAACAAGATTCAAAACTTTATCCTATCACTACTGTCTTATCCCATCACTATTTATTTCTATCCCTCACACCAAAGTTAGAAGGTACTAAAGGCCAGCGCCCCCAACCCATAAATTAGTCATCATGCACAAATATATGTTATTTTCTAGAATTAAAGGAGGAAGGGAGAAGGGACAGTACAAATTAAGAGATAATCACTTCATATATATTACTGAAGTGTGAAGGAGTACACAAGATAAAGCAGTAGTGTGAATCACAATCCCCTGCAATGAACTTTAACTCAATGGACCACTTCCAGAAAGAACAAACAGAGAAAGAGGAAAAGTAGGAGCACAAAATCCACAAGCATGTGTAATCCACATATACAGTTAATAGATTTAGAAATATAGACCAAATTAACTAAAGAAGATAGATATATTTCGGAAGGATATTACACATATCTACTAGATACTTTTAATCTCAATTCAAAGGATATTAATCAAGTTTCACCTTCATGTACATGTAATCTTCATCCTTGCCCTGCTGAGATTGATTGCCATTTTTGTTTTGTTGGCCCTCTGGTTCTTCTTTCACAACATCAAACTCATAGTCAAATTTCTGCATTTGAGGAATATGAAATTTTGGGTGTTGGAAAAGAATATATTATGATTCAAGAGAGTAAAGATGTAAACAATTAATAAATAAGGAAAACAATAAGAGACCTTTTGCGTCTTAATGATGTAAGTGTCTGTGCCAGCACTTGAAAGAATTCCTTCCTTAACAAGCTCTTCCAAAATGTCTAAAATCAAAAAAGCAGATTAAGAAACTTTGGACAGCTTATAAACCAGAAAGAAAACCTTTTAGCATCTGATCATTATTTGGCACAAAGACTTTGGGAATTGGTACTAGGGTATAATATAACTGTTCTCCTCTATAGAAGTTCAGGTTGAGAACACCTTCATCATCTGCTTAAAAGGTCATTTCATTACCTTCAATCAAGACCTGCAATCAGGATGCAAAATTAGGTGTAGGCCTGGCTAGTAAATGATGGAGAAACCAGCTCTTGATAGGAAAGCCAGCAGAAGAACATTACCACTGAGATATTTGGAAAATTTGAGAGAACATCTGTCACTTCAACTGTGTCAAGGTGGTATGTGCTGATCCAATCCTTAACCCGTACAAATTGTTGTTCATCTTCTGCAGGATCTTGAGTATCATCTAAAACCAATAAACACATTAGAGTTCTTGATAAGCCGGTTCAGCAAGAAAGTCCATAGCATTTGCTGCAAATGAAAGTACCTTCATCGACCATATCACCTTTATCCTGAACATTTTTCTTTTCTGAAAGAAAAAAAGCTTCTCTTTTTGAATCTATGATATTAAGAAAATACTGACAGAATCAATGCATGTACAGAACAGGTCGAATAGAGGCATGTGCATTACCAACTGGTGCAACTATGTATTGGTCTTCGTCAGAGTCGCTGAACTGAAATTGATGGATATTTATAACAAAGTCAGGCGCATGAACATACTTAAAAGGATAGAAATAAAGTCAAGTTTAATAAATAATTGAGGCGAGGGGAACCAATATTCCACCTCAGTATCAGATGCACTGTCATCTCTCTCAGCAGAATCAGCTCCCAAGCTCATAACATCATCTTTATTGTCATCATTCCCATCCTCGCAAGGATCAAGTACACTCTTAACCTGAGGAAGAAAAGATAGCAGTGTGAACTGATTGACCACTGAAAAAGAAACTAGTTTTATTCATTTTCCTTTGATCTGGCTCACACCTTCAGAGCTAACACGAGATGCTTGCTGTTGACATTTCCGACATCCAATTTCAGAGGATTTTTCGTCCATGGATTAAGAGCCTCCTCGTTAGTGCAGCCTCTAAAGAAAGGAGGCTCATAATCAGCAGGCTGCACAACCAGAATTCTGTTACAAAAGTTCTATTTGACCAAAATATGACAAGCTGAGTGACTTTTGAAGCAAAATGACATTTAAAAGCTGAACTGGAAATATGTAAGCGATTCTATGAAATGTATTTTGATATGGCTAAGCAATGTTTTCTGTCTATGGGCAGGCCGAGAACCATTTATCGACATAACTACAGGAACCAATTTTGGGGTTCAAACTCAAAAATAAACTCAAGCTACATAATTACAGAAGCGAGATGACTTCTAATAGGAAAACTCTTATATCCTGAATGTCAAAAAAGGATGATAATAATTGCAGCTACTTTAAGGCAGTGTGCTTATAGATGCAAATATATAATCCGCATGGCTACAATATATGAAAGTCTTACATTCACCCAAAACTCAAACATTGAGAGGCAAGCTAAAAGAGGAAAGGGGAAAGAAAAAGAAAAATAGAAACAAACAAAATTGTGAAAAGGGCATACCGTGACATCATCATGATAAATAAGCTTCATCAGTATAGTTCGCTGAGAAAACCAAGAGAATCGAACCTTATCAACAAGATGATAGTAGACAATTGGAGCCATGCTTTTTAGAAACAATAGAAAGCTTTACCTCTTCCGGCATCTTATCGAGAGTTCTCATCAACTGTATCAATGTACGAACCATTTTACAAGCAGAACTCCTGAAACATACTCCCTCTCAACACACAAGGTACTTGTAATCCAAAAAACAACCAGTATGAAAATGAGAATAAAATGAATCATTAGGCCAATAGCTACCTCATTTGATTGGGTGTTATTTCAGTGGTTGAGTTAGACTTGAATGTTCCACCTTTCTTCATTCCAACACGATTGACATTCATTGACACTTCTTCAGAGTCAGAACTTGAATAACTGAAAGAAACTGCAAGTAGACAACTTAGTGTATAAGCTATTTCACAAGCCAGACTACTGAAATTATCAGCTCTTCTTTCAGCAATTTCTTTTATCTCAACAACTATGTCCTAGATAGTAATCTAGTCAGACTCAAATGTGATTAGCCAGTGCAAATATTTACTACAACCTAATTGAAGTCATCATTTAACCAACTTATCTTGGTTCTTCTTACATGCATATTCCTCAATCTTTGGTCCATCAATTGCTTCACACACACAGAACAGAAGTGTTTTCAGATATTTATTCTGTAGTGCATCATAAACACCTAGGGACAGAGAAGAAAGAGGGGTAAAAAATGAAAGGAATCAATAAACTGTAAGGCTCAGTTTGCAAACTAGCAAAATATCAACATACCTTTTTCCATCCAATCAATAAGTCTACGCGACTCTGCATCCATTGGCATTAGCTTCTTGATCTTCATCTCTGCTTGTGACTTGTGATGTAAGTATCTAGTAAATAAATTTGAAAGTTGAATAGATGGATATTATAAAAAAAAGAAATTGTAGAGAAAGTTTACCTAAGGCTGGAACAGATTTATCACTGAAATATTTCTCAGGAAAGAGGCCTCTGATGTAACTAATATTGAATATAGCAATACGCAAAAGGTTCCTTGTCTGTTTTTGAAAACCATGAAGAAAAAGTGACTCAATCATGTGTACTTTTTCAGTCACTGGGATACTTAGCGTCCAGAAATTACAAAATAAACCTTACGATGATAGCATTCAAAGCAGATAAAGTTAGAAGCACTCAATTCCAGGAGACAGTACAAATTGAAAAAACAGATGAACTTAAACAACTAAATACTTATTATCTTCTTAGATCACATTCATTGACCTAGAACATGTCTCACACAAGCTGTTTTTGAATACAAAAAACAGATTCACTCAACGATCTACAATGCTCAAAAGCAAAAATGCAACTCAACGATCTAGAGAAAAAAGCAAGGTGAGTCAAGCGTAGGTCAACAGGTACAAACAGAGAGTATAAATTCATATTTGCGTCACACATTAATAATTGGTTGAATGAGATAAAGTTCCACATAGAACACGTTACTAGAGCCAGAAAACTCTGGTGAACGAACTAAAAATACACTCAGAACAAATTCAATAACAAGTATAAAAAAACTCATTGATTAACCCTCCAAATTTGACTCACATGTAGTCCTTATCTGACAAAAACCGATTAAGCAATAATCATACAAATCAGAGTATCTAAAACAAACATCCAAAAGTGATGGGAAAACGAAAAAAATGTGAGATAATGTCATTTAATTAACAACGTCGCTATGTCACACACTTGGATATAATGTATTTCATACAGGAACTTTGAGTTACACAAAATCAACAACAAAAAAAATAGAACAGATGAGATCGATCATTTACTAGGAGGAGTGAATCCTGCTCCGTGATCTCCGATTTCTTCAACTTTTGGGCCACAACCTGGAAATTAGAGAGAATCATGTTGAAAATTAGGCATGCAGTGAAGTAATAATACGTGAATCAACAAACTAAACAAATTCGAAGAGCATATGGAGATGAAATAGGTTTTGCTCACCATTGTTGACAGAGAGAAAGGAGACTCGAGTGAAATAGAGAATTTGAAGAGAGTGTGTTTTGCTGAGCAAATGAAGAAAGATGGCGGGAGTAGAGTGAATATATAGGACAGAAAAGTAACCACGGTAGCATCGGGAACTAACCTATGGTTAACTGAGCAATGCGGAGTGCGTGATGTAGTGGCTGTTGGGAAATTCGGGTAATTTCCCTACAAAACGGAACAACTTTAGTGAAATGAACCGGTTCAAATGAACTGAACCGGACAGAACACTAACAAAGATACCCGACAAGTAATATCGAATATTAACTGAAAAGAAGAGAAAAGAGACCGAACAATTTTAATAATGGAGTTCAGCCGCGAAAGCTTAATCTCCGAGCACCGCTCAAAGCAGCCTGCTTTTATTAGATAGAGAGAAGAGATTACAAATGGTGCATTTTACAATGAAGGAGGAGGAGTTCTTTTATAACCCCAAATTCTCCTTCACAATACATAAAACTCCGATGTGGGACTAAATAATTAGGCCAAAGAGTCAACAAATCTCCACCTTGGCTTAATATCCAGTCCCACCAAATACAAATCTTCTCAAACAAACAAATAATAAAAGCAGTTTTCACGTTGCTTCCAAATTTGCGCCGTGAGGCGCCAACTTCAAATGTGCAGGACATTGACCAAGTCTAAACAGTGTTCAAACTTGGCCTTTGTAACCACCTTGGTCAGCATATCTGCGGGATTCTCCGTAGTATGAATCTTCAACAGAAGTATCTCCTCTTCTTCGAGAATTTCCCTCACAAAGTGATAGCGAACATCAATGTGCTTCGTCCGTGCATGAAAGACTTGATTCTTTGCTAAATGAATAGCACTCTGACTGTCAGAATAAACCTCAAGTTGTTTCTGACCAACTCCCAAGTCTTTAAGCAACCCATGAAGCCAAATCGCCTCCTTTACAGCCTCTGTAATCGCCATATACTCTGCCTCTGTCGTAGACAAAGCCACCGTTGACTGTAAAGTAGACTTCCAACTAACTGGCGCTTTTGCTAAAGTGAACAAATAGCCAGTTGTAGATCGTCGCTTATCCAAATCACCTGCATAGTCAGAATCACAGTATCCAACTATGCATTGACCAAGTGATTTATCCTGCTCGAATACCAATCCAATATCTACGGTATTTTGCAGATACCGTAGAATCCATTTCACAGCTTGCCAATGACCCTGGCCTGGATCATGCATGTACCTGCTAACAACACTAACAGCCTGTGAAATATCTGGTCTCGTACACACCATTGCATACATCAAGCTTCCAACTGCATTTGCATACGGGACTTTCGCCATGTATTCTCGCTCTTCATCAGTCGTCGGAGATAACCGGCTACTCAGTTTCAAATGAGGAGCAAGTGGGGTACTCACGTGTTTTGTATCTTCGTGCATACCAAAACGTCTTAGTACCTTCTTCAAATACTGCTTCTGTGACAGCCAAAGCTTGCCTCTCTCTCTGTCCCTGTTTATCTCCATGCCGAGAATCTTCTTGGCTTCCCCCAAATCCTTCATCTCGAACTCTTTACTCAACTGAGCCTTCAGTTTGTCAATCTCAGTTTGGCTCTTTGCTGCAATCAGCATATCATCAACATATAAGAGTAAGTAGATGTAGGAACCGTCTTGAAGCCTGCGCAAATACACACAATGATCGTATTTGCTTCTCTTGTACTTCTGACCCTTCATGAAACTATCAAATCGTTTGTACCACTGTCTCGGAGATTGTTTCAGTCCGTACAATGATTTGACAAGTTTGCAAACCCAATTCTCTTTATCAGCAACCTTATTTCCTTCTGGCTGAGTCATATAGATTTCCTCCTTCAAATCACCGTGTAGGAACGCGGTCTTCACATCAAGTTGAGCTAGCTCCAAATTCAACTGCGCTACCAAGGTCAACATAATTCTAATGGAGGAATGTTTAACAACTGGAGAAAATACCTCATTATAATCAATTCCCTCCCTTTGAGCGTAGCCTTTAGCTACCAACCTTGCCTTGTAGCGAACATCGTCTTTATCGGGAAATCCTTCTTTCTTTGCAAATACCCATTTGCATCCAATTGCCTTCTTGCCTATCGGTAGTTGTGTCAACTTCCACGTCATGTTCTTCTTGAGGGATTGCATTTCCTCTTCCATTGCACCTGCCCAATTGCCACTTTCTGAACTTCGTATGGCCTCTGGGTAGGTGGATGGAACATCTTCATCTGAAACTGAAAGTGCATAAGCTACCATGTCAGTGAAACGAGCAGGCTTTTGGATCGCTCGTCTCTGTCTTCTAACTGCAATTGGCTCCGATTGCTGTAGAGGTTCTTGGGTAGGAACCTCTTCCTCATCTGACTCTTCTTCTGCCGTAGGAGAGTCACTCACTGTCTCCTCAAACTCCACCTGCTTCGGAGTACACGCCACCTGTTCAGGAGTACTCTCAGCATCTTCTGGATTTACCTTCTTTAACATGGCAGATTCATCAAAGGTAACATCTCTGCTTATAATTGTTTTCTTTGCCTCGAGACACCACAGACGGTATCCCTTCACTCCAGCATTGAATCCCATGAATAAAGCCTTCTTTGCCCGTGGATCCAACTTTGATTCAATCACATGATAATATGCAACAGAACCAAAAACGTGCAAAGTATCATAATCAGTTGCAGGTTTTCCAGACCATACCTCTAATGGAGTTTTGCCATCAATAGCAGATGATGGCAAACGATTGACGAGATGTTGAGCATATGTTATCGCCTCAGCCCAAAATTTTCTGCCTAACCCAGCATTAGACAGCATACAGCGAACTTTCTCCACAAGTGTCCTGTTCATACGCTCTGACACCCCATTCTGTTGCGGTGTTTTCCTGACGGTGAAGTGCCGAACTATGCCACAGTCTTGGCATACCTTAAGGAACGGATCACTCTTGTATTCTCCACCATTGTCTGTTCGGAGAACCTTGATCTTCCTTCCCGTCTGGTTTTCAACTTGAACTTTCCACTTAAGGAAAATTCCAAGTACATCATCTTTGTTCTTCATAGAAAACACCCAAACTCTCCTGGAAAAATCATCAACAAAAGTGACAAAATAATGCCTTCCTCCAAGAGACGGAGTCTTGGCAGGTCCCCATACATCTGAATGCACATAATCCAGAATACCCTTGGTATTATGAATTGCAGTGCCAAACTTCACTCTTCGTTGTTTTCCAAGAACACAATGTTCACAAAACTCAAGTTTGCAAGTCTTCGTACCTTTCAACAATCCTTGCTTGGCAAGAATTTGCAAAGATTTTTCACCAGCATGTCCCAACCGCATATGCCACAGCTTCGTTGCCTCAGTATCTTTCTTGGTGCAAGAAGTTACTGTTGTTACTGTCCCGACCACTGTACTACCTTGATAGTAATACAGATTGTTCTTTCTCACACCCTTCAACATCACCAACGCTCCAGAAGTTGCTTTAAGAACTCCATCTCGCATCGTTATAACTAGGCCTTTAGATTCTAAAGCCCCCAATGAGATGAGATTCTTCTTCAACTTTGGCACGTACCGCACATCTCGCAAGATTCTGGTGGATCCATCATGATTCTGCAGTTTGATTGAACCTATTCCGGTTGTTTTACATGAATTATCATTACCCATGTAAACAACTCCGCCATCGAGATCCTGAAATTCAAAGAACCACTCCCGAATGGGACACATATGATAGGTACAACCTGAATCCAATATCCACTCATCTGCATGTGATGTTGTAGGAGCGACCACTAAAGAGATATATGATTCCGCATCGCTTTTGCATTCTGCAACATTGGCGTCTTGCGGAGCCTTCCCTTTCTTCTTCAACTTTGGACAGTCTTTCCTCCAGTGCCCTTTCTCATGACAGAAAGCACACTCATCTTTGGCAATGGCTCGACCTTTTGATTTGGACCTTCCTCTTCTCCCTTTTGTCTGGTTTTGATGACGACCTCTTGCCACCAATACTTCTTCTGATGTTGTTGCCTTTGTTTTCATCTTATCCTGCTTTCTCAGTTCATGACTATATAAAGCAGAACAAACAGCATCTAACGACACATTCTCCTTCCCGTGAAGTAACGTTGTCTCCAAATGTTCAAATTCATCGGGAAGAGATGATAACAACATCAAAGCCAGATCTTCATCATCGAATATGACATCTAAATTAAGCAAGTCTGCTACTAATTGATTAAACATAGTGATATGTTCATTCATAGTAGTACCTTGTTTGTAATCAAATCGGAACAACCTTTTCTTCATTAGGAGCTTGTTCTGACCACTCTTTTTCAGAAACTTGTCCTCCAATGCCTTCCACAATTTGTATGCAGAAGTCTCATTCTTGAAAGCATACTTTTGCTCCCTGGATAGACACGATCGAATTGTTCCGCATGCTAACCGATTAATGATTTTCCAATCTTTATCTTCAACTCCTTCTAGTTTGACTTCTTCAATAGCAATATCAAGACCCTGCTGGAAAAGGGAGTCCAAAACCTCCCCTTGCCACATACCGAAATGGCCCGTACCATCGAATATTTCAACCGCCAACTTCAAAGTAGACATCGGGAATCTTGACCATGATGACGAGGCACCCGATGTCTTCGGTGGAATATTTGCAACAGACTCCATTTCTTGATCTTTATTTGCCATTACAGACTCAAAAAAAATATTGGATATTACAACAGAATTCAAACAATCGAAGGCTTCTACTGAGACAAAGTAATTCCTTTCTGGTGTGGAAGATCAGGCTAAACTGCAACCACAGAGCATACTCAGACAGAACTCTGACTTAGAAAAAACTTTCGACACAAAATGACCAAAATAATTCTTTTCTGATGTGGAAGATCAGACGCAGCTGCAACCACAGAGCATACTCAGACAGAACCTTGGCTCTGATACCACTTGTTGGGAAATTCGGGTAATTTCCCTACAAAACGGAACAACTTTAGTGAAATGAACCGGTTCAAATGAACTGAACCGGACAGAACACTAACAAAGATACCCGACAAGTAATATCGAATATTAACTGAAAAGAAGAGAAAAGAGACCGAACAATTTTAATAATGGAGTTCAGCCGCGAAAGCTTAATCTCCGAGCACCGCTCAAAGCAGCCTGCTTTTATTAGATAGAGAGAAGAGATTACAAATGGTGCATTTTACAATGAAGGAGGAGGAGTTCTTTTATAACCCCAAATTCTCCTTCACAATACATAAAACTCCGATGTGGGACTAAATAATTAGGCCAAAGAGTCAACAGTGGCTTGTTATCGTAATTTTGAAAAAAGGTTGGGGTTTTCAGTTTATCAATTTTAATAACTATAACATGTGTGGCATGTGTTTTCACGGTTAACCCTCCTATTCTTACTTGTTGCTATTAATTTGTTCAACTTAAATTCTGTTTGTTTCGGGCAGCATACTTAGGATATTTTAATTTATATACTTTCTAAACTATTAGTTCTATCTATCTTTATTATTTTGTTGGGATGGTGAGCTAAGCTCATTCAATTACAAGAAGCAAATCACCTACTTTTTTTAAGAAAAAAATCGGGATGTAGAAGGGGAAATGGAGGGGATTATAAGGCGAAGAGTAAAATCCTCACCCATAAGATGTAAGTTAAGGTAGCCGATAAAATGAACTACTAGAAACAAATTGTAATAATCCTGGTGGTCATTTTCTTCTTTGGTGTGTGTTTTTATTCTAGTGACGATTGTTTCTCAGCCTATTGCAGTCGGCATGCAAGTTATGTCTTCTAGGGAGAAAATACATGCTAGGACGACTTATTAAATTGGGTCCTCTGAGGTTCTCAGGTGTTGCGGGAGAGGATGTCCATGAATTTTGGGTCACTGATATCACTTAATGATGACTTATTTGACCAACTTTAGGATGCAGTCGTGTTCTTAAGATAGACTTGAGATCATGATATCATCAGTTGAGGATTCGGGCAACAAATATATATTCCAAAGACTTTTTTAGAACTCTTTTCAATCACTATGAGTTAATAGTTATGTCTTTTGGTTTGACCAATGTTAACATTTACGAATTTGATGAACTATGTTTTCATGCCCTATTTGGACTTGTGATAGTGGTCATCGATGACATTCTAGTCTACTCGGAGAGTAGGAAGCAATGTGAGCTACATTTGAGGGTTGCACTTCAAACTTTACAGGATCAACAGATGTATGATAAAATCTCTAAGTTTGAGTTTTGGCTCGAGACTGTAGTATTTTTGGGTACGTGTTGTCCAAAGGATGAATTATGGTGATCTGGCGAAAATAGAGGCAGTTTGTGATTGGGCTAGGCCCACTTCTCCTACCAAAGTTCATAGATTTGTCAGATTAGCAGGCTACTATAGAGTGTGTTTTTTTTAATTGAAGCACCATTTGACTAGATTTGACTCAAAAGAATGTCTCTGTTTTATGGTCTGACGAGTGTGAGATGAGCTTTTCGAAGCTCTAGGATTTGTTGACTTCAGCTCCAATTTTGACTCTTCATGTTGGATTTTGATTTGCCTATTGGGTGTATGATAGGCGTCATCATAATTCAATTTTGGATTGTGACATAAATAATGAATATGCTCTGCAATCATATAGTATATTTAAGGAAAAAATAAACTAGTTTTAGAGAAAAGATAAAATATATATCATGATCATATTTTAATTTGCCAAAGGCCACATCAACTCATTTACATATTAACCACACTGCAAGCTGCCATAGACTTTGTTTTTCATTCATATGATTTTGTAAGTGATAATACAATATTTAGATTAGAATTACTTAAATGCTACTTCGATTAAGTGCACGACAAGCTAGAGGTTTCTTCATCTCAAGAGAAAGCTTCAAACATTCTGAAAGATCAATAGGTTTACTTGGAAGCCATTTGAATCGTTGAAGAAGTCGGGCTAGCCACAGGTGCACTGTGGCTAACCCTAGTACCCTTCCTGGACAAACCCGACGTCCAGACCCAAACGGAGCAAGCCTAAGATCCGATCCATGATTGAGAAGTCTTCTTTATCAACAAATCTTTCGGGCTTGAAGGCCCATGAATCTTCCCAAATGGTTGGGTCATGTGTAATTGCCCACATATTGACCATTGCAGTTGTTCCAGCTGGAATGAAACACTTGTCAATATAAGTATCATGCATAGCTAAACGAGCCCAAGAGAGAAGTGGGCCTGGTGGATGTAATCTAAGAACTTCATTTACTATAGCTTGCAAATAAGGAAGATTTTGTATGTCTGAGTCTTGTACATTTCTGTTATGACCCACATATGTGTCAATTTCTTCTTGTGCTTTTTCTTGTACATCTTGATGTAAAATCATTCTTGCCAAAATCCACTCTACAAGGATGGCAATTGTATCTGTTCCTCTAAATACCATTTCCTATATCAAGTAAAAGAAAAAAGACTATTCAATTCATTATACCATTGTATATACATTTCTCAAATGTAATGACATATATACTTGTTAACTGTTAAAACTCTCGTATATTTGGTCTCAACTTGTTTGAAAGTAAGACGTGTTACATATAGATGTTATATGTTGTAGTTGTACAGTTCTCAATGCGCGCTTGTTTTAGAAAAGAAAATATTTTTTATTTATTATTATCAGATCAAATAAAACCAAAGATAAAGTTATAATGAGATCATACATGAGTTAAGCAGCAGTAAAATAATTCAGAAAAAAAAGACTTCATTTTATTTTTACAGAGAAATACTCTACCAAAGTTTGGTGAGTTTTTTTTCATAATTCATTCTTTTAACTATAATTGAGAAGATTGTTAAGTTAATTTAATTTAGATTTTAAAACTTTAATTATGACAAGTGTCATTTATCAAATAAACACTTGGTCAGGAAATGAAAAAGAGTATATAATATTGAGAAGCCTTAATATGCTAGTAGACTAATTCCTAATAGTAAGTTCTATTATTAAACAAAATTAAGCTAATTATCTATCTAAATATGCACTTGAGGAAATGAAAAGAATACGTAATATAGAGAAGTTGTGCTATGCAGTAGACTTATTCCTAATTATAAGTTCTATTATTGGACTTAATTAAACCAATCATTAATCTAAATATGCACTTGAGGAAATGAAAAGAATATGTAATATAGAGAAGTCGTGCTATGCTAGTAGACTTACTCCTAATTATAAGTTCTATTATTAGACTTAACTAAATCAAACATTAATCTGAATATGCACTTGAGGAATTGAAAAGATTACTTAATATAGAGAAGTCGTAGTATGCTATAAGTTCTATTGAGGAAATGAAAAAAATACTTAATACAGAGAAGTCGTAATATGCTATAAGTTCTATTGAGGAAATGAAAAAAAAGACTTAATATAGAGAAGCCGTAATATACTTTTAAGTTCTATTGAGGAAATGAAAAAAAAAAAAAAACTTAATATAGAGAAGCCATAAGTTCTATTAAGGAAATAAAAAGAATACTTAATAGGGCAACTTTTACATATAACAAATAAAAAATTCATATTTGTATGCTATAGCAAAGTTTGCATAATTGCGCTCCATAGCAAATATAGAAACTGTATAATTCGCTATACATATACAGTTGAAGCGAATTGTATAAAACGAAGTTTATAAAACGAGAAAGAGAAAGACACTTGGGAAGAGACTTGTATAAAAACGAAGTGTATAAAACGAATTGTATGATTATAAGTGTATAGAACGATTATATACAATTTGAATTTGTATAAAATGAGAAAGAGAGAAAGACAAAAGAAACTTGGCAGGGAATATACAATTGAATCGAATTGTATAAAACGAGAAAGAGAGAAATTGATACAATTTGAAATTTGTATAAAACGAGAAAGAGAGAAAGGCAAAAGAAATTGGGCAGGGGAGTATTTTTATTGTATAATTATAAGTGTATAGGACGAAAATATATGTAGTTGCATGTGTATACACAATTTTCTCACGCTTTATACAAACAGAAACGCAATTTATACATTTCGCTTCTGTTTGTATAAGTGAGAAAGGCGAGGGTGGCGAGCGAGATTTGGGAGAGTGGCGAGCGAGATCTGGAAGAGGGGAGAGAGGGGAACAAAAATATATGTATTTATACAATTTCCTCAGCTTTATACAATTAGAAACAATTTTTATACACTTGTGTTTGTATAAAAAGTGAGAAAGCGAGCGAGAGATTGGAGGAGAGTGGCGAGCGAGATATTTGGGAGAGAGGCGCCTGGCAATTTTTTGCAAACGTTTGCTATGGAGCACAATTAAATCAAACCCTAGCTACTCCATTTATTTTAGGTTATTAGTTTGCTATTATATACAATTATCCCTACTTAATATAGGGTGTGTTTGGAAAATGTTTTTCAATTTTCTCATGTTTGGTTGGGATAAAAGTCTTGGAAAATGTTTTCCAAATCAACTCATTTTTCTCAAAATTAAGGAAAATGACTTCTCTTCAAAAATTAAGGAAAATATTTTCCAAAACTCTCCTCCAACTTCAAATTGCATTTTTTTTTGGCAAAAACATCAACTTTTAGAAAATATTTTCAATTTTCAAAATTTTATTTTTCACCCGATCCCTGACCCCCACCCCACCCCACCCACCCACGACCGGTCATCCCCCCCACCCCTTCCCAAAAAAAATTGAGTTCGGTTTTACTTTTTATTTTATTTTAGAACTCCTACCTCCTCCCCCCCCCCCCCCACGCTAGCCCCCCCTACCCAATCCCCCCAAAAAATTAATTTTGTTTTTAAAAAATATTTTCAACTTCAAATGTATATTTTCACCTACCCCTTCCCCCTCCCCCCACCCGCCATACACACACACACCCTCCCACACACACCCTACCCTCCCCCCCCCCCCCCAAAAAAAAAAAATTGTTTCTAAAAAATATTTTCAATTTTATAAATTATTTTCTACTCTAGTAAAAATAAAAGATGTTTCTCAAAAAAATATTTTTATTCATAAATCAAACATTAAAATGCATTTTCGGAAAATATTTTCTACTTACCAACCAAACATGAGAAATAAGTTTAAAATCTACTTGTTTTTCAGGAAAACATTTTCTAAGAAACATTTTTCTTCATACCAAACACACCCATAAAGAAGCCATAATATACTTTTAAGTTCTATTGAGGAAATGAAAAGAATAATTTAACATAAAAAAACCATATTATGATATAAGTTCAATTATTAGAGTCAATTGAGCCCGTTGTTGGCGGAGCTGGAAAAACTAAAAGTGAAAAACTTATTTTATATACATATATCTAAAACCATATATTATATTATATATACCGCATGCAGTAGACTTATTGCTGACTAAGATAAATAAATAAATTTCGTAGTTGACACCATATGACACAAAGTTAACTTTTAATAATGAGTCATTTCACTTTAAAGCATCAACGAATCTTAACTATCAACCTAGTTACTAATTATTATATACTCTAGATATGTTCAACGAGTTGACAATATTTTTTATTATTAGAAAATATATTTTTGTTTCGTGATATTTTTTACTTTTTGAGAGTCAAATTATTTAAGTTTGATCAGTAATTTGCACGTGAAATCTTATTTTTTTGAAATGAAATATATTCCAATTATTGACAATTCAAAATAATTCAAAGATATATGAAAATTAACAATCAAAATAGACTTATTTAAATTGAGATGGAGGAAGTATTATTTTCTACTTCCTATAAGAAAAGGTTATCTTAGAAAAAAGATTTTTGTTGTATAAATAAGTGTCATCTTATGTTTTTTTTTCACTATACCCTTCTACTCCATTTAATTACTAGTTTTCAATTTTTGAGAAACATATATCAACTGGGGATATTTTAATAAACTATAAACTATATATTGTATTTATTAATTTTTTAATAAATATAATTTTTATTAAGATAACACTTATTTTGAGATCGGGAGAGTATTTAGTAGCTATGTCTAAGCATATAGGAAGAAGTTAAATTCAAAATTATAAGAGGCAGAACTAATCCTTACCCACAAAACAGCCACCATATCTTCATCTTTAAGTTGATCTTCTTTTGCCAAAGATAGCAAAACACTAAGGAAGTCATTTTTCATATTTACTAATTCTCCCTCTCTTTTCCTTTTTCTCATTATTTCACCAACTAGTTCATTCACTTGAGCTCCCAACTTATAACACCTTCTCTTAGTACCCCAAAAGTCTAAAGGAAAATAATCTGACCAATTAAATTCTCCAATCAATTCATATCCTTCCTTTACCATTAACCCTAACCTCTCACCTTCTAACCCTAAACTACTCCCAAACACACTTTCAAGGATATTACTCAAAGACCATTGTCTCAACAACCCTCTAACCTCAATAATACCACTCTTATTCATCTCCTTGACAACTTCTCCTATCATGTTATCGGCTATAAGTTGTCGAAGACTCTCAAAACATGAAATTCTCCTAGGAGAAAACATGTGATTTGTTGCAATTCTTCTTAGGTTTCGCCAATAACTCCCATAGGGAGCAAAACCAATGGCTCTTTCAAACATGAGAAGTTTGGTTGATTCTTTCAAGGGACGGCTAGAAAATGAAGCACTCCATAGAATTTCCTTCGCAGTGTCAGGGTGGCTACTAATGATAACTCGAGTAGCACCAAGGCTTATAGTCATTAATCAAGTTGAGCCTAATGATGAAGCAATCTTGGCTAGTTTCCGGTGAGCACAAGACCCCATTTGAGGTAGAAATCCCAAAAAGGGCCAAGAAAAAGGACCACGAAGTTTATTAGGGTTTCGATGATAGTGAGTATAGTTTCTCCATGCAAACCCTCCGGGCACTAGCCAATAGTTCAAGAGGAAATTAAGTAGGAGGGAGAAGAGGAGAGTTGCAAGAGTGAAAGGCCATGGATAAGCATAGTAAGAAATAACTAAGATGAAGAGGGCTAGCATGAAGGGCTTCATGTTTACTTAATTTTGGGACTTAAAAATGTAAAAGGCGTACAAGTACAATGACTAAAATATTGGAAATGGAATCTTGTTTGTCGTGAGAGGATTGCATGTGGAATGATTAGTATATATAGGGTAAGTGGAAAGTAATAATTAAGTTTGGTTAATTATTTGGTTTCTTTTTCTTAACCCTGGTTAATGATAAAAAATGATAATTAATTAATCATTGATACTTACAAAAGAATAGAATTGACCCTCACAGAGATTTTGTGGGTGGTATCACTTTGTATAGGTCAACATAGTTCCTTGCCCCTCCACCCCCTATTGGAAAAATGATAATCTCATACCAGATAGCAATGATAAAGATAGTAACAATGGCACCTCGATATGGACTGTTTCACTCTTAATCCGAGGTCTTAGGTTTGAGCTTTAGGTATGGAGAAAAACACGTTGAGAGCGCCACCTCCGAATAAGCCCTGCAGATCGCTATCCAAATTTAATCAGAGCTCCAATGTGGGCTCCAAACACCTGGTGGGAAAGCAACAAAAAAAAACAGCACCAAATATTAAAACAAAAAAATAATAAAAATCCCACTCAGAGTAATATTCACGCTAAATAGCAATAAGAAGAGAATAACAACATCAAATATCATAACAGAATAAATATGAGTCCTGAGCCTAAAGGGTGAAAAATGTTAACAAAAATTTCAAAACGGTATATGAATTTTTATTTTAACCAAAACGGCAAAATCGCTCACGAAGTAGCGATTTTGTCCGCTGGAAAAAGTCAAATCGCTGCTATAGCAGCGATTTGCAAAATTGGATTTTTTTTTTTAAAAAATTTTTTTTTAAAGGAATCGCTGCCTTGGCAGCGATTTCCAAAGTAACTTTTTTTTTTTTAGTAAGTCGCTGCTTTGGCAGCGAATTAGGCTTAATTTTTTTTTTAATTTGCTATTTTTTAAAATAAAAAATAAAAAAATACTAACTAAAGTTAAACTAAATTTAAAGAGATTATGGGTACAATTACAGATCGATGAAATGTCACGATTACACCCGTAAAATTATAATGATCAAGTCACAAGCCTTTAAATTTAGTTAGTACTTTTTTTTAAAAAAAATTAAAAAAAAATAGCAAATTAAAAAAAAAATTAAGCCTAAATCGCTGCCAAAGCAGCGACTTACTAAAAAACAATAAAAAAAAATTACTTTGGAAATCGCTGCCAAGGCAGCGATTCCTTTAACAAAAAATTTTTTTTAAAAAAAAATCCAATTTTGTAAATCACTGCTATAGTAGCGATTTTGCTTTTTCTAGCGGACAAAATCGCTACTTCGTGAGCGCTTTTGCCGTTTTAACACCGGACTCAAATAAATATAGTGTTTATGTTATGAGTTTTCACTTACCCTCTAGTTAGACTCGAATCTTCAACCTAAAGATTGATAGTGGAGGTGTTAGAGCAAGTATCACTTGTTACTTCACCATTTATTTATTTTCTTGTTCAATTTAAAATTTGCATGGATCCTAAAAAATAATATGATATGAATATTTTATCATAATATAATAATACTCATATTAATTGATGTTCTATCTTAAATTTGAGAAATGATTTAGAAAATAAGTAATTAATGTTAAGGATAAATAAGATTATTATTATTTTATAGTTTCTGCTTGTTATATTATAAAATGCATGAGAAATAAAAATAAGTACTATATGTTTAATATAATGAACAAATAAAATAATTTTGTAGTTGTCTCAAAATTGCCCCTAGTTAACTTGATATACCTAAATGTTGTAAGTGACCTTATAATAACTTGAATATAATTAGGTTTTCCACATTTTGTTGTCAACTGTGTTTCTTGAAAAATTTTCAAACAAATTGATTTCTAATTTATTTTCTCATTTTCTTAAGAAGTAGAGTAATAATAATTCTCATAAAATTATTGGACAAAAGAACAGATCTTCTTAAAAATAAAATAAATCCAATGATTGAATAGTAAAGGCCACCACCACTTTAAGTAATATGTCAAGCAACCAATGGATAAATCATAAGAACAAATATCCTTCTTGATCTATTTTACATATTGATTTGACCGATGAAAAAAACAATTAAAGTTACTTGGACAAGAAAAAACAAAAGAAACGAGAAAAGGCTCTAGAAAGGTGATCCACAATTTTTCTTAAAATTGTTTTTTCCATAGAAGATATAATATATAAACTTGATAAATTTAATTCAAAAATATTTCTCGAAGTATAGGCAAAATCTTCAAATAAGTTCATAAGTGTAAAATCAGCTTTGTTGTCTTTTATAATTTATAGTAATTACAAATTAATCATCGGCCCCTTCCAATATATGAATGGGCAAGTAAGGTGGAAAAACTCATTATTCTTTTACATTAGAAAGAACCCTTTTTTTTCCATCCAAAACCTAGACAAAAACGAGTGTCTTTCCTTTTTTCTTCGAGAAATAAGATTCTGAATACTAATTAAATAATATGAGCACGATAGGGGTCGGAAAATTAATTGGCAAGGTTCCATATTGTGAAAATAAGTTGAAAATATAATTTGTGTTATTGATCTTACCATATTAAATTACAAATCATTTCACTGTAATTCGTAATTGACTACTCCATTTATATTGTGATATTTTCATTAAACACTTGTATAATTCTCCATATTAAGACTACATATTATAATCAATAGCTTAAATTAGTGACAAATAATTCACTATTAATTTTCTTTAGAGCACTGCTTAACTTACTTCATGTGTCGAATTCATAAATTTACTTGAAGATTTGACACAATGCAAACTTCTAAGCTTCTCAAAAAGACGTATGATCAATCTCTATATTAAGACATGAATAATTTTATTAATTAACTAATCATTTCACAAATATATATTATTATCATCTCTTACATATTGATCAATCTCAGAATTTCACCTTTTAATAAATTAAAACGATAACTAGCATATACAAATCAAAATAGTTATAATATGAATACAAGTGTGTGTGTATATATATATATATATGAATTTTGGAGGATATGTTTTTGTCAAACAGTTTTAAATAGTTCCGTTTAATACATATAAAATACACTAACACAAATAACATAATCAAAATAAATTATATTTAATATTGTGCTATAAACATACCGATGATTTGTCCTATTTTTCATCTTGTAAAGCTAAAACTTTATGATTTATAAGAACCAATAATTTAATCCTATTTGTATAATCTAAAACTATATACACCAAAACTATCTATCATATAAGTAAACGACACATAAGCACCTAAATGATCTATTAAATCTTTTATTAAAATATTTTAAATAATTACTTTATGACAAATACTTTTATCTAAATAAATACTTAATATTTAATAATATTTATCCTATAATTTATATATACATATCATTGATGTATGGAATTTGGAACTAACATAACAACAACATAATTTTGAGAAACATGATCTTGAATACAAAATTCTATGAAAGTGATAGGGGACGCGTGGCTAGATTTCACACGCAAAATCTCACAAAAAATGCCCTTTTATTTATATTATATACATCAACTTTACTAATTAAAAGAATATACATACAGCTATGTTCCAAATAAATATAAAGTTTATTCCACTAACTTTGTTACATGATGAGCAAAGGATTATTCTAGCTACCTATTGGACGAAAGAAACATATAATGACATGTTAATTGTTGTAATGCAAAGTCTTTGATGAAATCCACCAATAATCGTACGAGATCAAAAAGTTGTGGTATTTTGGACAAGAGTAATGTATGCATGCACTCACAATCGTATATGTTTTTTTAACGCGAGCAGGGCAAAGCTAAGTGCGAGTTTATAAGTTTGAAAAGTTAATTTTTTGTATGGTTTTTATTTGTATTAAAAAATTAAATAAATATGTGTGTACATTAGCTCGTGAACATCCAATAAAACTAATTGATGGTTTAGTGATAAGAAAAGGACTGTGAAAATGTATTTCACGTTAGACTTGTGAGTTTGAACCTTACTATCAACAAAAGTTTCTCTTAAAAAAAATGTGTCTTAAACTTAAGAACCTCCAAACTCATATTCCTGGTTCCGCCTCTCGCTAGCTGCTCCCTCCGTCCCATATTAAATGAGCACTTCTTTTTTACACGGTACATAAGAAATCATTAATAGATTGATCAACTTTATTATTTTGTCCTTTGTTCATATTAGTTATTAGCTTTGAAAAAAGAAAATTCTAAATCTTAAAAAAAAAATTGAATTTTTAAAAATAATATTAATTATAGGGGTAAAATAAAAACCTTTAATTTAGTAAGTGATCAAGTAATATAAAACAAATTATTTTAATAAGATATCCCTCATTGGACAAAAGAAAGTAAAATTTATTTGCAATAATAGGTAAATCTTTAAGTCTAATATGACATGATAATCTGGAAATAAAGAAAACATGTTATACAAGGTAAAGTGCATGACAATTTGATTTTTTACAATTAAAAACTACTTTATATATAGAAGCTGCTTGGGAAGCAGTTGGCAATTGTCATGCTAATTTGTTGTTTAAAGGCTATTTTGGTCATTTCAGGTAAAACAGTTATTTTTTTATTTTAGTTTAATTATTTTGCTTTTAATTTGTTATATATATTTTTAAAAGATGCATAAAGTATTATAAATTACAACAATTAGCAATTTAAAATATTTAAAAAATATATAAAAATTTTGATTGACTTTCAAAATTCTATCGGTACCAGATAAATTGGGACAGAAGAAGTAACATATATTATTTGAAATAACATAAAACGTATTATATAAATCACAATAATAAACCACTTAAACATTTAAAAGATTCTCAAAATTCTATCAATGTCACATAATTGAGCATAGAAAATAACATGTACTATTCGAAAATGATGTAAAAGGTACTTAAATCACAATAATTGACGACTTAAAATATTTAAAAGATATAAAAATAATTGATTGACGTTCAAAATTCTATCAATACTACATAAATTGGGTCAAATAAAGTAACATCCATTATTTGAAATGACATAGAAAGTACTTTAAATGACAATAATCAACAATTTAAAATATTAGAAGACATACAAAATTTGGTTGATTCTTGAATTCTATTAGTATCACATAAATTGAACACAAACAGTAACATATATTATTTTAAAATTACGTAAAATATATTATAAATCACAATAATCAGCAACACAAAATATCCAAAAGTGATTTCTAAAATTGACTGATCGTTCAAATTCTATGTGTATCATAAAAATTGAAACAAAAGAGTACTCCTTACGTTTTAATTTATATGTCACTTTACGGATTTTGAGATTCAAATAAGTATATCTTTGATATTAATTTTTTCATACATATTTTAAGTATTTTCGAATTATCAATTGCTACTTATAATATTTTTTACGTAATTTTCAAATATATAAATTTTATTTCACAAAAATTTAAATTTTCCACGCTCAAATTTCACGGTCAAACTTAAATTGTTTGACTCTTGAAAGCCGAATGATACCACACAAATTGAGACTAAAGAAATAATGTATATTATAGGCATGTGCAACTACAAACTCATGTATCTAATATACTCCCTGCGTTTCTTTTTACTTGTTAAATTTTGACTTGACATACCTATTAAAAAACAATTATTGATATAGTGATATTATCACTTTACCCCTATTAATTGATAGAATCTTAAACATACTTGCTCACTACAGTTTTCATAAGTTCAGGGTATAATAGGAGAAAAAAACTAAATAAAAAAAGAAATTAAATTTAAAAATATTTGACAAGTAAATAGAAATAAATGAAGTATCGATTGCACTCGATGATCTCACGTTATGCGTCTACAATCACAAAGTAATTATCTAAAAATGGATAAAGAGGTGCCACTCAATAGAAAATGAATATAAAAGCAACTTATTTTTTGAGCCAAATATACAACCTTTTAATTTTACTGCGTAGACGTTTCTAGGTGCAACCTAAGAGAAGATTGGTTCTAAAATTTAGCCAAAGTGGATACCCCACTTTACTTATATTGTTTATAAGATATTTAATTAATTTGTGTAACTAGATTTGTTTCCACTAATAGTAGGGTATCATGGACGAATATGCCAGCTTGAAACGCACTTCATACTATTAAAAGAAAGCAATATGGTATTATGAGTTACATAACCATAACTCACATTATAATAAATAAATTTCCCCAATATTTAGGGAGGGAGAAGAAAAGCTATAGATCTTTGTTAAAGAGTTTGTTTGATCTCAGAAAATATTTCCCCCTCAATAATCCATGACTAATTTAGTTACATTATTATTGTTTGGTTCCTTCATTTGACTTAAGTGGATGTGTCCATACTGGTTAATTTGTATAGATATTCTTCAAATATTGACCAATTAGCAAAACAACTCATGCATAACATGTACATGAAAGTTAGAGGTGATACAATGAATCTAGACAGGAGGTGCAAGAAGATACATGGGAGAAAAGTTAAAGAAAGATTCTCACTTTCATTCAAAACATCTAACATGAGCAGTGCTCATACATATGTATTTATACAGTGACTTACTCAACTTTAACCGACTCTAACAACCTATGACTAAGTTTTCACTAGTTTGTTACTTTTAACTAGTTTGTCGTAAGTATAATTTCACACCCCTCCTCAAGTTGATGGTTGGAAAACATTCTTCAATCCAAGCTTGGTCATTAAGTAATCATGTGGTAGCTTTCCTAGGCTCTTAGTAAGTAAGTCATCTAGATGCTCCTTTTGTGGACACATGATGTGTTTGAACTAAATTCTGCATTATCTTCTCCCTTACAAAGTGACAGTCTATGTCAATATGTTCAGTTATTTCGTGGAAAATTGGATTAGCTACAATTTTAATAGTGGTCTTACTGTCACAAAATAGTTGTACTGGTCGTATGATGCTGACTCCCAATTCTTTATACAGACCTTCTAACCAAGTTACCTCAGCCACAGTAGAAGCCATGGACCGGAAATCAACTTATGTAGAACTTCTAGCCATAGTGTCTTGTTTCTTTGACTTCCAAAACACCAAGGCTTTACCAAACATTACTATATATCCAGTGACAAATCTTCTAGGCTCAGTACATCCTCCCCAATCAAAGTAATAATAGGCCATCAACTTGTCTATCTCTTTTGAGGGCGTTACAAGACTAAGCCCTGGTTCAGCCTTAATATACCTTACCACCCTCAAGGTTGCCTCTATGTGTGACTGTTTTGATTTATGCATAAATTGGCTTAACCCTTGTACTGCATATGTTATGTCAACTCTTCTCATTGTTAGATGAAGTAATCTTCCAACTAACCTTTGATATGAACATGCATCATCCAGAACTCTATCATTTCTCCTAATGTTAGACTCTTCACATAAGCATCAAATTTTACAAAGGTAAGCTTGATATTGGATTCCGTAGGTGTGCTAGCTAGCTTAGCTCCACCTAGTCCCATCTCAACAATTAGTTCTAGGGCATACTTCCTCTAGCTCATGTGTATACCTTGCTGTGATCTGGAAAATTCACTGCCCAAGAAGAACTTCAGTTATCCCAACTCTTTCATTTTGAATTTCAGCTTCAGATCATTTCTAGTCTATAGTATCAACTCTGAACTACTTTCACTGACAAGTAAATCATCCACAGAGACTAAAACTACAACAATTTGAGAGCTTCTCATTTTAGTGAACAAGGAATAATCAAAATGACTTTCAAAATCCAAGTTGTATTAGAGCTTCAGTAAGCTTCTGTTCCATTGTCTATATGCCTGCTTTAGACCATACAAAGACTTATTGAGCTTGCAAACTTTACCAATCCCCCTCTGACTACCAAATATAAACCTCTTTGAAGAGATCATCCAGTAGGAAAGCATTGTGAACATCCATATGAAAAATGGGCCAGTGTTTAGCAGCAACCATTGCAACCATGAATCTTACGGTCACCATTTTAGCCACGGGAGAGAAGATTTCAGTATAATCTAGCCCCTCCTTTTGACTAAATTAAACCCCTTTGCAACCAGTCCAATCTTATACCTTTCAACTTAACATTGACCTTATGTTTGATCTTGAACACCATTTACACCCGATAGGAGATTTGCCAGAAGGAAAATCTACAAAATTTCATGTATTATTATATTTCAGTGCAACATTTTCTAATTTCATAGCATCAATCCAAAGAGGATTCTTCACTGCCTCATAGTACTTAGTGGGCTCTAAAGTAGTTGAATATGCAACAAGAACACTACTATAGGATTTGAATAAACTATCATAAGTGACATAGTTGGAGATAGAAAACTGACAAAAGGTATGACTCTCGGAGGGTGCAATAGAGTGTTGCATCCATATAGGAGGTTTAGTGGTCCTCTAAGACCTCCCCATAGGCTCCTCATGAGACAAATGGGGGAGGAACAATAATAGTCTCACAGGATACAATAGGCACAAGATAAACATTGTCATTAACATCTGAAGCAAGAAGAGTCAGAACATGAAATTTCAAACTACTTGTGTTGGTGCATGAGTTGACCTTCTTACTAAGGTAGTCAACTCATCCCCGTCCTATAAAATAAACCTACTAACTATGCACCTATAAAAGAGAACTCCTCTCAGTACATCATAACTACTAAGCAATAAACAAGGGAGACTCTCCCCTTATAAAGAGAAGAATGAAAAAGGAAATCTATTCAAAACTAAGCTACCAGAACTAAGCTCTCAAGGGGGTGATTGATTCTCTTTCATTTTCTTCCTTCTAAAGTTTGACACTTTCATCTTTTCTAGTATGTAACTTCATTTAGAAACTGTAAGAAGCTGATGGTGAGTATAATATTGTCTGATAATGTCTGCTAAATTATTTGAACCAAAACTAAGGGGGCCATTGAAAGCATAAATCATGTTGCCTTGATGATCTCTCAGAATTCCCCCTCCTCCAATCTTCCCTGTGTTGGTAAGAGCACTACCATTTGGATTAAACTTTAGGAAAGGTTGACTAGGCTTTTCCCAAATCACAGTTTTAACCATAGTATCATGTATACAATTCTCCACCATCCTAAATTGTTCATTCCGGGTAAATGACATTAGATGTAAGAGTAGATTGTTCTAAGTAGGTGAATAGTATCCTAAAGGATTAAGAATTTGACCCTAGTTGTATTGGTCTGCTTGGTACCCTATTTTGCTGCACATCAAATTTTCCAAAGGTTCCATAATATAATCAATGGGAGGAGCTGGATGATCAATTTATGTACTTCATTTTTATATTCATGTCTCCACCATCTTATCAGAAAAGAATTGAGAGGAATGTGAACATGTTGGACACTCATAGCTGCTGAGAAAAAAATTCCAAATACTGTTGCCAAAGTTACCTGATATAAAAATAGGTTCAATAGTATCTTCTCCAGGTCTGTAACAACAAGAACAAGGAGCAGGTTCCATTCCAAAACTAGTGATCTTATCATTGGTTGGTAATTGTTTCTTAGATCCATCCAAGTAAGAAAAGAAATCTTAAGGAGATGTGTTTGTGCCAAATGCTCTTACTGATAATACTCTTGTTTTTCTTTTGTCTAATATGATCCCATGCTGAGGAACAAGATAAAACCCACTGTCATTAAGTTTCCAGAAAGGTTCATCAGGAATGCCCTCTTGGAGAAGGATGTTAGTATTCAACATCTTAGGAACAATAAGAGGAGGAACCTATTGTCTCACTAAGGATTCATTCCAGTGCCATCTATTAATAACTGAGAAACTATGGTATCGTTCAGACTTGTAATATGACTGCATTGAGGAGTTAAAACGTCATTCCCCAACCAATCATCCCACCAAAAGGAGATATTTCGAGAATTGATTTTCCAAATGATTTGAGCTTCAGCAGTACCTTTGTTTTACATCATATAGTTTCAAATCAACGACTGCCCAGTATCAAATTTCTTGGCCATAGGATGAGCTCGTTGGCAATATTTTGCTTTCAAAAATTAACCCCACAAAGTATTTTTGGTTTTTAAAGTCCACCACTTTTTCAATTGTAGTGAAGTACAAATATCTTCAAGATGTGTTACTCCAAGACCTCCTTCATCATAAGACAGACTTAGAGTGTCCCAAGATGCCCAGTAATACTTCTTCTTTTCTTTATCCCATTCCAAAAAAAAACTGCAACAACTCTCTTGATGTATTTGATGGTAATTTTAGGAGGAGACGTAGATGACATTGTATGAATAGGGTTTGATTGTAAAACATGATTCACCATAGTTGCCTTACCTTTAAAGCTTAGCATCTTAGATTGCCATCCAGTATTTTCTTTGGGACATTTTTTGCTACTAAATCAGAGTAGTAAATAATTCTTTGTCCTCCGATGTATAGAGGACATCCAAGATAAGTAATTGGACAACTCTTCTTAGTGAAACCAGTGACCTCCATAATCAATTCAATGATAGAAGGAGGGGTGTTTTCAGGTATCATGAAGTGACTCTTGTCCTTATTAATGAGCTGGTCAGAAACTGTCTCATAAATGGAAAGAGATTTCATAATTAACTAAAGGGTATCTCTGGTAGTAAAGGAAAATATGATGATATCTACAAAGCTAAGATGGTTGATTTGAGGGCCTCTTATCTCCATTTGGAAATTTTTGTATCTATGATTTTTATGTAACAGCATCCTAGATAACACCTCAGCGTCTAAAATAAATAAGGAGGGGGATAAAGGATCTCCTTGCTTGAGTCCTCTGGTGGAGTGAAAAAAGTCATGTCTAGTACCATTTACAATTACAGAGTACCAATTATTGCTCATGATCCTACATATCAAATCAATAAAGATTTCTCCAAAATCCATTCTTCTCAAAACTAAACTAGTGTATGACCAAGACACTCTATCATATGCCTTGGTCATATCTACTTTAATTACCACATTATCACCTTCATTGAGTTTCTTGATACTATGAGTGATTTCTTGTGCAAGCATGATGTTATTTGAGAGGTTTCTCCTTCTAACAAATTCGGATTAATTCTCATAAATAAATTAAGGAAGAATAGAAGACAATTTGAGCCTAAGAAGGTTGGAAATAATCTTGTTGGAAAAATTACTCACTGATGGGCCTAAACTCATTGAATCTGTTAGGATTCTCAACCTTAAGAAGTAATACCAAACATGCATGACAAATGAACTTAGGCATGATGTGTCCACAAAAGAAGTACTGAACAACACTCAATACATCTTTAATAACCTCCAAGCAACAGTGATAGAATTTTTCCAAAAGCCATCAGGTCCGGCTGCAGAATTAGGATTTATAGAGAACACTACCTGACTTAGCTCTTCCAGCCTAGACATTTGTTGAAGAGTCTGATTGTGTTCAGGTGTAACCATTCTAGGAATACAATTTAGGATGTCTTCATTGATTCTGTCTTTGTGTCCTGTAAGGATATTTTGAAAGTAGTCACAAGCTTCTTTAGCAATATTTCATCCCCTTGTACCCAAACATCATCAACAGTACAAATTTTGTGGATGAAAAGTTTTCTTCTCCTGCCCCTCATAATAGAATGGATTACTTGGAATTAGTATCCCCTTCCTTGAACTATTGGAGTTGAGTTTTTTGCTTTAGAATTGATGTTTCCAATTTAAGGTATTTGATATATTGAGCATTGATAAGATGAAATTTGGCTATATTTTCTTCAGTGTTGTGAAGAATAACATTTTCTTCATCATTTCTGACTTGTTCCTCAAAATTAAGAACACTAGAGAATATATTGCCATATTCTTTCCTAAACCATATACTTAAAGTGGAAGCCAATCTTTTCAGATTCTGATGGAATCTCCACATATAATCACCAGAAATTTCTTTTTGTCAGCAATCCTTAACAATGTCTAAGAATTTCTCATTTTCAGTCCAACAGTACATAGAACTTAAAGTATTTGATTTTCTGATGCAATCTCACTTCCATTTCCATGAGCAAAGGGCAGTGATCTGAACCTACACCTACAAAGGGAATATGAGTTATAGTAGTTTGTGGCATTAGCTCCAACCATTTATCATTGACCATAGATCTGTCCAATCTTTTTCACATCCTTGCTTCTTCTGCTCTCTGATTACACCAAGTAAAATGTTGTCCATTATACCCAATATCCATAAGTCCACAAGCCTCAATAATGTTGATGAAATCAAGACTTTTGTTCATATTATAGGGAAAACCTTCATACTTTTCCTCAGTATATGTAATAACATTAAAATCGCATATGGTACACCAAGAAATGTCCATATTAGGAAAGTGAAAAAGCTTGTCCCAAAGGGGTCTTCTCAGATGATCTTTGCATTTGGCATATATGCAAGAAACCATAAAATTCTCATTATGTTCCACATGCTTTACAGAGCAAGTGATATGTTGGTAACGTACTTCCAAAATATCACACTCCACATCCTTGGTCCAAAAAAAGCCAAATTTTACCATTGTGATTACAAGTAGCATTGTCCATGATTCACAATTATTTGTATTTATTGATTTGAGAATTGTCTGCAAAAGATTCAAGAATAACTATCATGGAGATATTATGAATTTCCTTGAGAGTTTGGAGTCTTTCCAAAGAGCCTTGGGTGTTGATACTCCTAGCATTCCAACATACTTTATTAATTATAAAAAACCTTTCATTTTGGACCTTGTATTAGGTCTGCTTGAATTAGTATATGTACTTACTGAGACTAGTTTAAAATATTGTCTGACTTGCTTTCTACCTCTTGGAGATAAATGATATGCTCAAATTACCCTTCCCTAAAGAAGTATAAGTGGTTGTATGAAGTAAAGAACTCAAATGTTAGGTTGGGGTCGATCCCACGAGGAAAATGGTTTAAACTTAACTTTAATCTACGATTACTTCTATTTAGTCAAGTCCTTTCCGAAAACAAACAATTAAAGGGGGGATTTTGTGTAACAAAAGTATTTAATTAATTCTAAGTAAACAAGTAGCAAGTTCAAATATTTGATGTTTATCAAGTTATGAGAGAAACTAGGGTGTAAGTGTTCCCCATAGGTTCATAACGCAGTAACCCTAGCTATAACAACTCTTTCCTAGTATCTTGCATGCAAAGTGGTAAGTTATGTATCCCTAATTCCTTGGTCCGGCAACTAGGGAATTTTACTCCGCACCTTGGTCCGGCTACGTGTGTATACTTTACTAAACCTTACCTTTTACCTCATATTAAGCATCATATTCAATGTATGGCTAAGTTACTACTTCGCACCAATTGAAACTAGCCTATTAGATAATGTATACTAAATCTACGTTGATAATTCTTTTCTTATTATCTACCTCCTTGGTCCGACAAGTAGCAACAAGGCGAGTTCTAACGTTGGCCACCGTTAAAAAGACTTCTAAACGAAAGAATTATCAATACATGCAAGAAACTATTCTGGAATTGTTATTTTAGCTAGTTTTACTTTGTTAATTACCCATGGTTCCCACAACCCTAGTTGTGGATTTAGTTACCCATGCTAAGTATTACACAATTCATGATTAATAAACAAAAAATCATATACTTACTTTAACAAGTTGAAGAAAACCCAGAAAATATCACTTGAATTAATGAATAATATTGTAAGAAACGATTCCGAAAAGTATAAGTATTTTCCAAAACCCAAGTTTTTCTTCCAATAACACAAGTCTCAAAAACAATAAAGAGTCTAACCTCAAAAACGAGGATTTTAGTCCTATTTATAATAATAAAATCCTAAAAATAAAAGGAGTTCTATTTAAGGAAAAATCTGTCCAAAACGCGTCTGTCGTCGACGACCCCACTGACGGTCCATCAATGTCGACACCTCCGTCGGTCCATACTTGAACTCTTTTTCAGCTGCCATTTTCTTCAATCATTCTGTTACTATCGACGGACCGTCAATGGCCTTACGGTCCATCGATGGACTCCGTTGCTCCACACTTAGAATCTTTTTCAACTCGGATACTGGGACTACATTCTGTTAACACCAACGGTTTGCTAGGACGATCCGTCGATGATTCGACGGACCGTCAACCCTTCCGTAGCCCCACACTTAGTCAGAATTCCCGATCTTTCTTCAGCATCCTAAATCTTCAGTCGACGATCACCACCTACGGACCGTCACTGGGTCGATGGACCGTCGATGGCTCCGAAGGTCATCACTTCTGCAGATTATAGCACAGTCTTCAGCATTTTTGTTCTGGACATTTTTCCTGCAAACACAGAGAAAAACACATTAAAACTACTACAAAAAGGCCTTAGACACACTAAACTTAAGGAAAAAGCATTGGAAGTACCGTAAAACCACGGTACATCAACACCCTCAACTTAAATTCGTTGTTTGTCCTCAAGTGACGCACTATGACTCACCACAACACCTTTGTACACAAGTATCTTCATTTAAGATTTCACAATCATCTGGCTATCAATCCTGATTATTTTCATTGTTTTTATGCATGATATCACTCTTAAGCTCATTCATGTGGATCAGACCATGACACAGACTCACTACGCACTGACACCTCTCCTCTTTCATCTCTCACCAAGGTACCAACTTTTTAATATTGCAATTAGTGTCCTCACTTTAAAAACAACATCCTCCTTTTTCACACAGTGATTTCAATTTGAGTATAAGGATTTCTTTTCAACACTCGCTCTCAGAACCAATTCACACCTAGTTGATAGTCGCCATAGGCTTGCCCTTATTTTCACTACTTTAAGTTCACCATATTAGACTCTCAGGATCACGATATGAATTTCTTAGCTTGTAACGTAGGCTCAGGGTCAGGTAGGGTACATTTGGATACATTTTAGTGACTTGTTGCCCTCCTTGACATAATGGCTAAGCGTTCTACCTTTTCATCATTTATTACACCCTACTCTTCATATTCTTATTTTTTTTTTGCCTTGCTTTTCTTCTTTCTTTCTCCTTTTGTGTCAATGACTATTCTTTTATTTTTTATTTTCAAATGTTCAAATTTTTCACTTGATTTCAACTTTGCTTGAGTCACTTTTCTTTTCTTCTTTCTCTTTTTAACTCTTTCAACCCCACTTTCCGGAATATTCCTCATAATAGCCACCCTCAACTCATGGCTTTGCCATGAGTTAAGGTACACAATACCCAAAGTCGGGTCAGGGCCAAGACGAGATTAGTTTCTGCATTAGCCACCCTCAACTTATGCTTTTGGCATAAGCTGAGGTGCACATGTCCAAGGAGGGACCAGGGCCAACACATTGTACCCAGAAAAGATAAGTTGGGGTAGAAAAGAAAGGTCCATTTTAAGCTCAAATCATTTGGATCAAGAAGGGATTAATTTCATTTGGTTTTCTTTTATTTAGGCTAAAGATTGACTATTTTAAACAAGGGCCTATGATCCTTTCCTAATTTTCTAACACGGATTACTTTTAGCAGGACTAACCGGGCAAGTTGTAGCTCAGTACCAATGGTGGACTATTCAACTTTCCTCACACTCACTTAACACCTCATTACCCTACCAGATTATCAGACACCTTGTTCGAGATTTAGATTGAGGGTCATGCAGTGGTGTATCTCTATGTCATGCTTAGGCCACACATTTATCATTCACTATGCCTAATCATGCAAGCATTTTCTTTAAATCAGGATATCATTTTATTTAGCCATCATATTTCAGATTTCATGTCTATACTATGTACAAGATACAAACGTGCCGGTTCAACAGTAAAATAACCAGTCTCTTGGGGAAAAGAACACAGGCAAGAAAACCCCAAGAGAGGATCGTGAGTTGGGCTACAAACTTTACCCTAACACTCACTTTTCATTTACCCCACCCCCAACAAAAAAAATATGCAATTGTCCCCAATGCATAAGAAAAGCAACACAAGGTAGTAGATGAAGCAAACCTGAGGCGCATAGCGCCGATGATCAACAAGATGGCGGGTCCGATTTCCCAGAACCCGCTCCCTCTGTATTAGGGACACCATCAGTAGTGTCCGCTGCAATATCAGCACCCTCAGTAGTGCTCCTCTCAACATCAGCAATCCTGGAGCTAGACGCCCCAGCAGCCACCTCCTGATCCCTCATCTGTCGGGCCTCCTCATCAATCAGCGAGGCTCTCCTCGCAGCCTCCAACTCAAGATGCTCTCTCTTTTTAGATCGAGTCTCCTCATTCTCTCTGGATCAATGCCTCTTGGTATGCTCACGTGGCGGAGGCGGTGGAGCAGCAGTAGTTTGGAAAAGTTAAGCCAGCACCGTATCCTCAGCAGGCTCCGCAGATGGGGCCTAAGACTCAGGCACCCGGGCCTCCAGAATGGCATCCATATCTGCCCTCAGACTCGCCACAGCAGCCTGGAGAGTCGTCAAATCTACAATAGGGGCTGACCGGGCGAGCACCCTCAACTTAAAGGCATCAAGGCGCTGGTGGACCGCCATATCTTCCGCTCAGTCTGCTGGGTCATCTTCCTCTCGATCCGCTCCTCCGCCTCAGCAATGAACTTCTGCATCCAAGGCTGGATATGATGCAGAAGTGTGGCCATTTGGGCCTCTAACTTCTGGACCCTAGCGATCGGGACTAGTGCTGCAGATGGGGTGGAGCGGGAGGAGCTCGGAGCTGTGCTAGTACCCGGGATAGACTCAACCGAGGTGGTGTCGGTAGGATCTGATGTAGCCTGATCAGCCCCTCAGCCTTGCTATACCGTGTCCGCCAAGTTCTCACCAAGCGGCTGCACCTCTGCTCTGGGCCCTCTATTGGGATCCAGCTCATTGGCCTCATCCCGGATGAGACCGATATCAATTATGCCAGTCGGGGTCTAGAGAACATCAATGTGCCACACGGGCACTCTATCAGACCTGCACAACTCGAAAATCATGCATGGGAAAGGGTAAGTAGTGGTGGACTTAAAGTCCTTCTCATGAATGACTGCCAGCAACAGCCACGCGAAATCCACCTCGAATCCCGCAACCATAGCAGCTATCAGTACTGCTCTATCCCATATAACAATATTGTTAGCAGCAGTAGGGGATAGGCAGTGACAGACCAATAGCCAGAGGAATTTCGCCGCGAATGTGAGGTTGACCTTCTTTATTTCGCCTCTGGGCTCCAGCACCCAATCAGCACCCTCACCATCAACGGAGACGTTCTGGTCTATCCACCTCTTGGTGGTCTCTCTCACCACCATATCACGCTGGAAACGGCCGTCCTTTATCAGCTTCCACCGGTAGTCAAACTCGGATGTGAGGGGGGCCCTGGTTGCATCAACATCAGTACCATATAAGAACCTGCGAATGGTGGACCCATATCCACCCGCTTGCCGCGGACACGAACATAATCAAGTGGTGCGTGTTTGGCGGGGTTAGCCCGCTTGTCCAAACGAGCCTTAAGAGTCGCCACATAAGATGCGTAGAACTCTCGCACCACCTCCTCGCTGTAATGGACCACGCTCCTAGCCATCCACTATAGTCGATCGCGGGTGAAGAGGTCATATATAGCTGGCATCGTGGGAAGACTCCTGGTAAGAACTCGCCGCTCGACTGTCAGAGTCCGAGTCATGACCCCCTTGTCGTTGAGCAGCTTCGCATCCCTGTATATCTGGTATTGGCCCTTGACACACCAACGGTTAGGCTGATCAGCAACCGGTACGGGGACATCGGTCAAGGGTGCTGGAGTAGAATCCGCACTGTCATCCTCATCAGATGAGGCAGAGTGGACCGATGTAACTCGAGCAGTGGCACCATGTGAAGATGACGCTTCCTCAGAACCGGAACATCCGCAGAGCCCGACGCTCCCTCAGAAACTGCAGCAAACCCAGTGCCGGTCAGTGTGCGCTCCTCATCAAACTGGGAGGCAGTGACTGCGCTGGACGCCACCCTCTTGGGCGTGCTCCGAGAGGTCCTAGCAGCATGTGACGGTGTCTGGGTGCCTGGTGGCATGTTGTCACACCCCTTTTTCGCGGGTTCGGAGGCGAGAAGGGTTTTTCCAATTTAAGTGACGTTATTGATTAAGGGATTATTTTATTTTTTCAGAGTTGCCACTTGGAATAGAGTTATGGTGTTCCAAGTCATCTTTTTGTTTAATCCTTAACCAAAAGAAAATGACTCTTTATTTTGGTTTGCGGATCAGAAATTCAGGTAAGGAATTCTGTTGACCGAGGGGAAGGTATCAGGCATCCCTCGAGTCTCGTGGTTCAAGCACGGTCGCTTTTATTGACTTATACTGATTTTAAAATATTTTTGGATATATTATTTTTAGGCCATGAATTATTTGCATTTTTTATTGTTGAAATTTTATTTGGTCTCAAATTAGATGCATAACTGCATTCTTGACTTTGACATTTGGAGACATAACTGTCTTCATCTCTCAAGTTCATCACACCTAATAATTTTTATTTACACTTCTTGATTTAAATTAATGAAAGTTAGTTATTAAAATAATTTGGTCAAGATGCGTAATCGCATTCTTGAGTTTTTAGTGTCTCAAAAAAGATGTGTAACCACATTCTTAATCGAAACAAATATTTATTAATATGCCTAAAACTAATCTAGTCATTAAAATAAATATTTTTCCTTTATAAATAAAACTAAATAATGTAAAATAAATATAAATGTTGAGGATACAATATGTAATTCTGGCATTATTTGTATAGCTTTTATTTATATGTTAATGTTTTATATTTTTATTACTCTTAATGTTAATGTCAAAATTAAGCATACACTTTTTACTACAATAAAACAATAACAAATTGTTAGAATAAATCTTATTTTTGTGTGATAACATAAAACAAAAACAATTTGTTTTATTTATTTATTTATTTTTTAGCTTAGTTATATCTACTTTATCATTATTATTTAAATCAAGACAAGAAAAGATGTTATGACCTATTCATTTTAAAATATCACAACTAACATTTTTTCTTAAAAACAATTCAATGTACTAACTCTAAAACCTTAATTAATTTTCTATATTCAATGAGATTCTACGTGACATTAACTACAAACTTATTCAGAGCATCAAAATTGTACAATAATAAATAACAACAAATGTATTTAATTTTACATTTTTATTTCAATCGAATTCTGAATGAAACAAAACTATATGAGAAAAAATTCATAAAACTACATCAGATTTCATATATAAATTAAAAGAGATAAGTTAAAGTTGAATACCGCAAAAATCTTGACTGAACCTCGATTAGAACACCCACAAAACTTTTGTTTAGCGTACTATATATATATATATATATATATTGTTTAGATAAAGTGGTGATGAAAAAATGGGAATGTGTTTTTGATTTTTTTTTATTGCTGAAAATTTTCTGATTTGGGAGTGATTCCTCTCCTCTTTTTTTTTTCATGTGTTTTTGCTGAATTTGTTTTTCTTCTTTTGCTTTTCTCATGTGTGTATATATATAGTATGTAGGAGTGTATGTGGGTGTGTGGGTGAGTGGAGAGGATCATGTGAGAATGTGGGAAGTGATAGTGGGGTTGTGGGTAGATGTGATGATAATATTCTTATAATTTAAATATATCAAAATTATAAATAATAAATATTAGTTATCTAGAACCAATTAAAAAACTAAATGGCTAATTAAAAATATAATTAAGAAATACTAGTTTATTTATTACATTTAAATTATAAGAAGATATATTTTTCATTTTTTTTTATCAATTTAAATAAAACTTACCTTAAAAGATGATTCTATTTGTGTTGTTTCCGAATCTATAAAAATAACTTAATAAAAATAAGACAAAACTAAAATATCTAACTTAAACATAAAAGAAATATTTAAGGAATAAAAAAAATAGTATAAACCCTTATGTTCGGTCAAAAATTACGTGTCTACAGTTTGCCCCTCTTTGACAGGAAACACGAAGTGTTTTCAGACAAAGAAGTAGACAAAGCGACAAGTTTTGACCGAACTCTTATTTGAAGAAAATATATGACCGAGCCCTTGTTTGGGACAGCCTACATATCCCGGGTTGTAAGGGAATCAATTCACGTGTAGTTCAAGGAGATGAGGTGATAAATTGAAAGTTAAGTGAGGTTCCATCGAGATTCCAGATTGCGGCTCTTATCCAATTTACATAAAAATAAAAGGTACTAGTCAAAAGAAAAATAAAATTACAAGCTCATATCTATGCAACTTCTCTTGAGTCTTCACTTGAATCTTGACTTTAAGGTATCACCTTGATTTTGGGGTGAGTATTTTAACCTTGAATTGGATTGGAGGCTGAACTTGCCACTTAGACAGAGCTTTTGACATTCTTCAAAAATAACAATTTGAAGATGCTCTTGAATGACTGCATGTTTTCTTGATCGGAAGCTGACTAGTAAAAGATGTGAGGAAGTCAGGTCGCAACATGCATTGAAGAAGCTGATTCTGACCATCATGGGATCGATCAATCTGAGAAAGAGTAAAGACTTTGTTCTTTAATTTCAGATCCATATTTCGGTTGAGTAAACCTGAAAACCATCACAAACAAAAGAAATAAACAAAAATTTTGCCCCAGTTTTCACTGGAAAAAATTCTGGGTTATTAGCAAATGTAAATATAAACTTAGACTAAAAACAATTATCCTAGGAGAAAAAAAATAACTGTTTCAAACTAGGAAATGTTTATCCTAGGAGAAAAATAAAATAACATCTTAGACTAGGAAATATTTATCCTAGGAGAAAGTTACCAAATCTCATTATCCAGGAGGGTCCTGCTAATCCCATTATGAGGGTCATGTTGAAACTACGTCCCATTATTCAGACGCTAATCCCATTGTTTAGGAGGGTCCTGTTACGCTAATTCTCATTGTTTAGGAGGGTCCTGTTACGCTAATTCTCATTGTTTAGGAGGGTCCTGCTAATCTACTTTCCATTGTTTAGGAGGGTCCTGCTACGCTAATTCTCATTGTTTAGGAGGGTCCTGCTACTCTAGTTCCCATTATTTAGGAAGGTCCTGCTATGCTAATTCCCATTGTTTAGGAGGGTCCTGCTACTCTAGTTCCCATTGTTTAGGAGGGTCCTGCTATTCTAGTTCCCATTGTTTAGGAGGGTCCTGCTAAGCTAATTCCCATTGTTTAGGAGGGTCCTGCTAAGCTAATTCCCATTGTTTAGGAGGGTCCTGCTAATCTACTTCCATTGTTTAGGAGGGTCCTGCTACGCTAATTCCCATTGTTTAGGGGGGTCCTGCTAATCTACTTCCCATTGTTTAGGAGGGTCCTGCTACGCTAATTCCCATTGTTTAGGAGGGTCCTGCTAATCTACTTCCCATTGTTTAGGAGGGTCCTGCTATTCTAGTTCCCATTGTTTAGGAGGGTCCTGCTACGCTAATTCCCATTGTTTAGGGGGGTCCTGCTAATCTACTTCCCATTGTTTAGGAGGGTCCTGCTAATCTACTTCCCATTGTTTAGGAGGGTCCTGCTATTCTAGTTCCCATTGTTTAGGAGGGTCCTGCTATTCTAGTTCCCATTGTTTAGGAGGGTCCTGCTATCTAATTCCCATTGTTTAGGAGGGTCCTGCTAATCTACTTCCCATTGTTTAGGAGGGTCCTGTTATTTTATTTCCCATTGTTTAGGAGGGTCCTGCTAATCTACTTCCCATTGTTTAGGAGGGTCCTGCTATTCTAGTTCCCATTGTTTAGGAGGGTCCTGCTACTCTGAATTATCAAATATAATTATCATAACATTTCAAATTTTAGTTTTAATTTTGTTATTTATTATTTTTTTTATTTTTTTTAGAATTGAAAGTTTTTATCCAAGAAATAATAATAATAATAATAACAAAATAATGAAAAATAACTGCCTCAAACGAAATAGTGTTTATTCTAGAACAGAGAAAATAAGTGAATAAATAAAATAATCATATTAATAACGGTCTCCGACTAGGAAGTGTTAATCCTAGAAGAAAATGAGAAATAAATGTCTCAGACTAGGAAATATTTATCTTAGGAGAAAAAAATACATGTAATTTTTAATTAATATTTTTTTTTTTTACAATAATGTTTACAAAATTTGAGTCTTCAATTTTCATTTGTTATTTTATAATGGCGGTTGATTTGTGGCATTGGCTTTAAGGATAACTGTTCCTGTTGTTGCCATGTTTAAAACTACTTTAAGTTTGAGAGTTAAACTGCTTTCATCTGCTATTCAGCTCACCTTGATAATCTTAAAATACATCTCTAGTTATTCAGAATTTTCAACTTCAAATTCTTCATATTGTTTCCATCTTCTAACAATCATTGAATCTTGTATTCAAATAAATTCTCAAATTTTGTCAATTGTTGACAAGTTACTATGAACGTCACTATTTCTTGAATCATGTCACATTTGATGTGCTTACCACACTTTGTTTTGAGAAGTTTAAGAAATGATAGCAATTTTGAAATCATTTTCTGCATGCTTTAATGAAAACTAACTCAAGGAAGAAATACAAAAGGAATTGAGCTATACAAAATAATAATAAAAAAAAATTATTCCTTTTGAGGAAAAAAAAATGAAAATAAAAATAAAAAATAAAAATAAAAATAAAATAAAAAGAGACTCATTTCAGAGTGATGCTCAATTTCTAATGATCATGACATGCATGTGAGATTAAATGGCTTGATCTGTCCAATGAATCTAAACTTTATCTTGGTCAAACTTTCAGCCTTTTGAAGTCATGCTTTTATAATCCAATCTTGTACTAGATTCATGCCTCACATTTGACTTGTGGTGCCTCAAAATGTTTTTCACCAACAATCTCACTCATTTTGTATCTCTCTCACTCATCATCGTCTTATAGTGCCCTGAGGGTTTTCACCAATAAGACTCTTATTTTTCACTTTCTCTTAAGACAATTGATGCCTTATAGTACTTTGAATGATCTTCATCGATAAGATTCCCTCATTTTCACTCCTCATACGAAGGACATGAGTTTTTCTTATATGATAATCAACACTAAAAGCTTACTTGACTTGTCATTGTTAAAAATTGATCAGAAGGTCTTTATTTGGATTGTAACATGGCTTTTGGATAGGGTTACAAAGAAAGGATTGTCATAAAGACTCAAAGATAATGCGGTAACAGGGTTAAGACTTACAACTTTTGGAATCGACTCTATTTAGTATAAAATAATAATATTATTATTATTTTTTGCCCCAGTTTTTGTGATGAGGACCTTTCAGATTTCTTTTCTTGGTTGGACCGAACCTTATAATAAGGCTGCCTACGTATCTTTTCAAAGCAAGAATCAGGTCAAACGTAGTTCAGAAAGTCTGTTCTTTTGTTGTAATTGAATTTTTATTTTTTTTCAACTTTTTTTTTCTCGACTATTTTTTAACTTCTATTTTCTTTTCTTTTTTTCTTTCTTTTCTTTTTTGAATTTATGACTCTTTATTCTCTTTTTTTTTTACTGTATTTTGATTCCAAAAGAGGGGTATGAAAAAAAAATAAATTTAAGGCTCAAAAGGGGTAGCAAAGATTACACAATGTTTGGATATTAGAATGAAATGCCTTCGTCATATCAATTATTAAAAATGTCAAATACAAGCATACTATTTAAGATGTGAAGTAAAAATCAGACACTATCTCTTTGCAACGTATGTATTGTTTGATATCTATATATTTGTCAGCTTGAAATCTCCATCTGAGTAATAACTTTTTGAGGACAAATGACATATGTTAATTCTTTATGCATTTTTCCCTACTAAAGGATGTATCAAGGTGTTTAAGTCTTTTATTCATTTTCTTGAATATTTTTTTTTTGAACTTATATGGCGTATACATTCCATGAGTAGATATATAAGATCTCACCAAATCATCTTGCATAGCATGTCACAAAAATTGAATTGAAAAGAGATGCATATGTGGAAAGCCAAATAAAACGGATCAAAATGACACAAGAAAAATATTGTATTAAGATTAAAGGACTTAGTAATCAGACAACAAACTAAATTTTAGATTACAACTCTATAATAACTCAAATTACGACAAGACTCAACAAACAAACATATAAGAGAAATGATAGAAAAATCTAAAATAAAATAAGGAAAGATTGCATAGCAGAAATGATGACAAAATAAGCTATCAGTACTCTCTTTTTAGAGAAAAGAAGAGTGTATCCCCATCACCAAGCTTGACTTCTTAGCCACTACTTTGCACGCTAGCCTTCGTGAAAGCTTCAACAATTTTAATTGTTTTTTCTTGAGAATTTAAAGAATTTTCATATTCTTTATCATCACATATCATTTCGATGAAGTGTACATCATTATGCTCCGGTAAAAGTATTCTTAGTAACATTTGGGGGGTCATAATTTTGAACCACAATCCTCTTTGTTTGAATCATCTCGTCCACCTTTCTTCTTAAATTCCGACAATCTTCAGTACTGTGCCCTAGAGCATCAGAATGATATGCACACCGCATTGTAGGATTGAAACCTTCTGCATGTGGGTTCACATAAATTTGAGGAATCGGCTCTATCATCTTCAAATGTTTCAACTTATTAAATAAACTTGTGTAAGACTCTCCAATTGGTGTGAAATTATTTCTAGGCCTTTGACCTCCTCCAAATCCCTGTCTCGGACGAAGATTATAAGGTGTTTGAAAATTCTGAGAAGATGGACGAACATTTTGATATGTTGGTGCTCGCCATTGAGAATTGTTTGTTGGATATACATGTGGTTGTGCACCATAGACTGCATATTGAGGTGGGATCATAGAGTATTGTGTATCTTGCATGGGGATATAGTGATGGTATTGAGGTGGTGCAGATTGATAAAATGGACCCCTTGGACTTTTTTGTGTGTCTGACACAACATTCACTACATCCTCCTTCAGTTTCTTTCCTCCAAGATTTACTGATCCAATTTTAATCACCTGTGTGGTGGCTTTCAAGGCAGCTTGACTTACAATTTTTCCAGACTTGATGCCATTTTCCACTATTTCACCAATCTTAATAACTTCGGCAAATGCTTTGCCAACAACAGAAAGTAAATAATGAAAGTAGTTTGGTTCTTGTGCTTGGAGGAAAACATCAATCATTTCAGACTCTTTCATTGGCGGCTTAACCCTCGCAGCTTGCTCCCTCCACCTTATAGCATATTCACGAAAATTTTCGATGGTCTTTTTTCTCATGTTGGCCAGTGAAGTACAATCTGGAACTATGTCAATGTTATATTGAAATTGTTGAACAAAACATCGAGCCAAATCATCCCATGTATGCCAGTTAGAAGTATCTTGATCTATGAACCATTCTGAAGCAATTTCCATCAAACTTTCCCCAAAATAAGCCATGAACAATTTTTCTTTATTTCCGGCCCCTCTCAGTTGATTAAAATATCTCTTTAAATAAGCTAGAGGGATCTCCATGTCCATCATACTTCTCAAAATTTGGAGTTTTAAAACCAATGGGTAGATGAACGTGGAGAAACATGCATAAATCATTAAATGAGACACTTTTGTGACCTCCCAATCCTTGCATATCTCTTACACTCTGTTCCAGACTCTTCATTTTCCTAGCCATTTCTTCATGTTTCTCGTTTTTAACAATTTTTCCAGCTTCAATAGAAAAACTATACTGATGAGTGAGGATGAGAGCTTGAAATTTTAAGAGCCTCTTCACGAGTGTAGCCATGATCATGAAGAACTTAGGACGAGGGATCATTATTAGATTTGGGCGCCATTGTTGGTTGTGGAATACTATTAGTCGGTGCAGTTCGCACGAAGAGTGAGTTACTCATCATAGGTATACTCAAAGGGCGCACTGTAGAAGTTCCAGCAACGTTGGATGTGTTAGCATAAGGACCAAATCCAGGTGGATAAATTGGATTATTTGTCGACACTGGGATAGGGGGTGACATGTTTGTATTTATACAGTCGGAGATTGAAGATGGTGGAGCTTGTCCACTCATCCAAGCTTTGTACATCTTTGTCATATGTTGTCTTAATACTCTTACTTCTTCTGTTGACTCTTTTTCTTGTGAGGTCATTTGGTTTTGGACCTCATAATTATCTGAATTATTTCCGTCTTTCTGAACCATTTTTTCCCTTTTGATCTTGTATTATAGGGATGAGATGCCAGCTTAACCACAAACCAACCACCTTAATTTAACTGTGTGCACGAGTGATAAAGTTTGTTAGGGTTAGACATTTCTTAATTATTAATTAATTTATTTTTATTTTTTTTAAAAATGATTTGATAATGCATCGATCAAATCTGTATCATTATTTGATGGCATGATTAAACATGATTGTTTTTTTCTAAAACTTAATAACTAAGTTTTTTTATTATTATTATTTTTTTAAAGCTTTCTTGCTTTTTTTTTTGAATTTTTGAAAATAATTTTTTTTAAGATCACCGAACCCATAGAGGGTTGCCTACGTATCTCATTAGGGTGAGAATCAGGTGTGCGTAGTTCGTTCAGGTTCAACAGCTTAATTAAATTTTTTTATATATTAACACTTGTCTGAAAATGAAATATTTTGATTTTTTTTATTAATTATACAAAAGAAACTTAAATATATTTTTTAGTTGAATAGTGATTTTTTTTTTTTAAGTATAATAACTCCTATAAGAAGAAATATTTTTTTTTTGTAAAAATCAAAATTTCACTACACTAATCACACTAAATGAGTCAACTTCTAGAGACTTTCTAAATAGATGCACTTCCATATAGCACATAAAATGAGCTAAATTGTTAAGTGAGAGAGGGATAAGTCTAAACGGACTCAACTCTTGTTTCAAGACTCACTAAGTCAAATATAAATTATTCAAATGAGTGGAGTCTACTAGTGGTAACCAGGACCTGAAGAAGATAAGTGTCTAGACTGGCTTACTCAAGTGGACAACTCGAGTCAAGGAGGGACAACTTATCGGTAACAGCGCTATTCCGATTTTATTGCTTGTCCAACCTCGCCTAACATATGTGACTAAACATCCTTCATTAGGTGCCAAGACACTCCAGCTTTATCTCAATGGAAGTAGGATGCATAACTGCATTTCTATGAATGTGTGCAAGTGTAGTCAAAGGCTCATAAGGTGTGAGTAATTTTTATTTTTTATTTTTATTTTTAGAGAAGTTCAACAATATAAATGTAAAAGCAAAAAGAAGAACAACAAGTAGCACATTAGGCCATCAAACAAAATATATCCACTCAAATAAAATAGTAAAATTAAGTAAAAGTCAATAACAAAGCTCGATTTCTTGTTAGTCCCCAGCAGAGTCGCCAGAGATGTCACACCCCTTTTTTGCGGGCCCGGAGGCGAGAAGGGTTTTTCCAATTTAAGTGACGTTATTGATTAAGGGATTATTTTATTTTTTCAGAGTCGCCACTTGGAAAGAGTTATGGTGTTCCAAATCACCTTTTTGTTTTAATCCTTAATCAAAAGGAAATGACTCTTTATTTTGGTTTGCGGATCAGAAATTCAGGTAAGGAATTCTGTTGACCGAGGGGAAGGTATCAGGCATCCCTCGAGTTCCGTGGTTCTAGCACGATTGCTTTTATTGACTTATACTAATTTTAAAATATTTTTGGATATATTATTTTTAGGCCATGAATTATTTGCATTTTTTATTGTTGAAATTTTATTGGTCTCAAATTAGATGCATAACTGCATTCATGACTTTGTCATTTGGAGACATAACTGTCTTCATCTCTCAAGTTCATCACACCTAATAATTTGTATTTACACTTCTTGATTTAAGTTAATGAAAGTTAGTTATTAAAATAATTTGGTCAAGATGCATAATCGCATTCTTGAGTTTTTAGTGTCTCAAAAAAGATGTGTAACCACATTCTTAATTGAAACAAATATTTATTAATATGCCTAAAACTAATCTAGTCATTAAAATAAATATTTTTTCTTTATAAATAAAACTAAATAATGTAAAATAAATATAAATGTTGAGGATACAATATGTAATTCTGGCATTATTTGTATAGCTTTTATTTATATGTTAATGTTTTATATTTTTATTACTCTTAATGTTAATGTCAAAATTAAGCATACACTTTTTACTACAATAAAACAATAACAAATTGTTAGAATAAATCTTATTTTTGTGTGATAACATAAAACAAAAACAATTTTTTTTTTTTTTTTTAGCTTAGTTATATCTACTTTATCATTATTATTTAAATCAAGACAAGAAAAGATGTTATGACCTATTCATTTTAAAATATCACAACTAACATTTTTTCTTAAAAACAATTCAATGTACTAACTCTAAAACCTTAATTAATTTTCTATATTCAATGAGATTCTACGTGACATTAACTACAAACTTATTCAGAGCATCAAAATTGTACAATAATAAATAACAACAAATGTATTTAATTTTACATTTTTATTTCAATCGAATTCTGAATGAAACAAAACTATATGAGAAAAAATTCATAAAACTACATCAAATTTCATATATAAATTAAAAGAGATAAGTTAAAGTTGAATACCGCAAAAATCTTGACTGAAACTCGATTAGAACACCCACAAAACTTTTGTTTAGCGTACTATATATATATATATATATATATATATATATATATATATATTGTGTTTAGATAAAGTAGTGATGAAAAAATGGGAATATGTTTTTGATTTTTTTTTATTGCTGAAAATTTTCTGATTTGGGAGTGATTCCTCTCCTCTTTTTTTTTCATGTGTTTTTGCTGAAATTTTTTTTCTCCTTTTGCTTTTCTCATGTGTGTATATATATAGTATGTAGGAGTGTATGTGGGTGTGTGGGTGAGTGGAGAGGATCATGTGAGAATGTGGGAAGTGATAGTGGGGTTGTGGGTAGATGTGATGATAATATTCTTATAATTTAAATATATCAAAATTATAAATAATAAATATTATTTATGTAGAACCAATTAAAAAACTAAATGGCTAATTAAAAATATAATTAAGAAACACTAGTTTATTTATTATATTTAAATTATAAGACGATATATTTTTATAACTTTTCATTTTTTTTATCAATTTAAATAAAACTTACCTTAAAAGATGATTCTATTTGTGTTGTTTCTGAATCTATAAAAATAACTTAATAGAAATAAGAAAAAACTAAAATATCTAACTTAAACATAAAAAAAATATTTAAGGAATAAAAAAATAGTATCAACCCTTATGTTCGGTCAAAAATTACGTGTCTACACACGTATTCGGGATCGCGTTCATCGTCGGACGAGCCAATCACCAACCGGCGGGAAGGGGTGACAGACTTGGAACAACCTCGAGAGTAGACTAAGTCTTGCTTGGGGGCCATTTGTACCTATAAAGGAGAGTTGATAGTTTCATTGTAAACATCTGACACACCCAAGAGAAGCAAGACCAAACTGTGAAACATAAAACACAGTCCAATTCAGAACTGCAGAACTGACTGACGGACACTGCCGACGGTCCGTCAATAGAATGAAGGTCCGTCAGTGGTGTCCATCGATGGACACTTAGTAAAAAAAAATTTGGAATTTCTGAAACACAGGTTCTGTTAGAGACGACGGACCTGCAGGACGGTCCGTCGAGCGACCGACGGACCGTAGACCTAGACCGTTAAGGATGACGGACTTGTAGGACGATCCGTTGATCAGACGACGGACCGTCGACCACCCCGTGGGTAGACACTTAGACTAAAATCTAGGAACCCTCAACAAATAGGGTTCTGTTAAAGACAACGGACGTGCAAGACGGTCCGTCGATCAATCGACGGACCGTAGACCACGTTCGTCATTCCAGAGTTAGGTAAATATGGGGAGTGGCTATTGATGGACCCCATCGATGGTCCGTAGACGGGGTCTCGTACTGTTGGTCAGACAGATTTTTGGTAAGCCATGGTTGGTACCCCAAAAAACAATATTTAAGCAAACTAAGATACATTAAATACATCTAGCATTTAACAACCCATTTCGTCATTCCTAGGGCATGAATTATCGCAATTTTAAAATTAGATTCTAAAGGATCAAACCCAAAGTCGAAAACAACAACACTCAAAGCACATTACATTTCGACCATAAACCCCCAACTCATTCACTTTCCATTATTCTAAGGGACTAGGAACTTAGTTTCAACAATTCAAGCATGCAATTTTTGTCCCAAAGTTAAGACCCACATACGTATAACATCAATTTAGCATGAAAATGAACGAGAATTCATTGAGCAGATCAGAATGACATACCTGTGTACTGTAGTGGAGTGAATGGGGGGATGAATATGTACACGAAACCACACCGATCCAAACTTTGAACACTGACCGGAAGGAAGACAGAAACAGATGGGTATCTGGAAGAGAAAAGCTTTTGGGATTGATAGGGATTTGGGGAAGAGGTAAATTAGAGTGTTTAAGGGGGAGTGAGTGGAGGAGTTGGAACAAAATGGGGAGGGAAACGGTTTGGAAGGGGATTTTGAAAGGGTGGGGTAACTGAAAAATTTAAAAATTCAATATATAGCCGGTCGGGTCGGGTAATTGGGTCTGGGGAACTAACGATTCCCCGTCGACGGATCGTAAGTCCATCGACGGTCCGTCGACTGTGCCCTAACTTAGAAAAATTAAAAAAAAAACTGGATCTACGGACCCTACCGACGGTCCGTCAGTGGGACGACGGTCCGTCGATTGGTCCGTCGATCAGTGCACCAGACCAATTTTCTACAGATTTCTGGTGATTTGGTTCCTGCACATTTAACACCCAATAAGCTAATCTTTTTATATTTTTTGGACACTTTTTAGACACGGGCCCTAGTCTACTCTCTAGCCAACACTTCTAAATAAGAAAGCAAAAGAAAATTCATACGTGACATTAAGTAAGAAAAATAGAAATAATGCAACTACGCCTATAAAATCACTAAAAACCTATTGTTGGCTAGAGAATACATATTGGGTTGCCTCCCAATCAGTGCTTTATTTAACATTGCGGCACGACGCAAGACTCTTGATTACTCAGACTTCATCAAGATGGTATGCCTCGATCACTTCATTCGCATTTTTAGCATGTCCTAGATAGATTTTGATTCGCTGCCCGTTCACCTTGAACCTTACACCCTCCTTATTCTCCAACTCAACCGCTCCATGAGAGAAAACTTGGGTGATCAAGAATGGACCAGTCCATTTGGACTTGAGTTTGCCCGGAAAAAAGCGCAACCTAGAGTTGAACAAAAGCACCAAATCCCCAACCACAAAATCGCGCTTCTCAATCTTTTGGTCATGGTACTTCTTTATCTTTTCTTTGTAGAGGGCTGAACTTTCATATGCCTTCAAGCGAAACTCATCAAGCTCATTTAACCCATTCAACCTTTGTTCCGCTGCTTCATTCCAATCCATCTTCAGTTTCTTCATTGCCCACATGGCCTTATGCTCTAACTCAACTGGCAAATGACAAGCCTTCCCATATACAAGTTAGTATCGAGACATACTTATGGGCGTCTTGTATGTTGTCCGGTAGGCCCAAAGAGCATCATCAAGCCTCCTTGACCAATCCGTTCTACTCGCATTCAACATTTTTGCCAGAATCTACTTGATTTCCCTGTTTGACACCTCAACTTGCCCACTAGTCTGAGGATGGTACGGTATGGACACATTGTGGAGAACCCCATATTTCTCCAACAACCCTTTGAACAACTTATTGCAAAAGTGGGATCCCCCATCACTAATAATAGCCCTTGGGGTGCCAAATCTGGAAAATATGTTCTTTTTCAAGAACGCGGTGACACTCTTTCCTTCATTATTTGCAAGTGCTATGGCTTCCACCCATTTTGACACATAATCAACGGCCACAAGAATATACTTCATCCCATGAGAACTCACAAAGGGACCCATAAAGTCAATACCCCACACGTCAAACAACTCAATTACAAGAATGGGATTTAAAGGGAGTTCTTGCCATCTAGAAACACCTCCATCTCTTTGGCACCTATCACATGCCTTGGCGAACTCATTAGCATCTTGGTGAATGGTTGGCCAATAGTAGCCACATTGCAAGATTTTATGGGCTGTCCGGATACCACTATGATGCCCACCCACATGCGAGGAGTGGCATGCCTCCAAAACACTCAACATCTCAACTTCCGGCACACAACGCCGAATAAGCCTATCGGCACAACTCCTATATAAATATGGCTCATCCCAAAAGAACTTTTTCACATCATGCATGAATTTTTTCCTTTGATGAAAGGACAAGTCCGATGGGACGATATCACTAGCCAAGTAATTCGCAAAATCAACGAACCATGGAATCAAGTCTTGAGAAGCGGTCAATACATGCTCATCAGGGAAATCAATTTCAGCCTTTTCACCCAATTCTCGCATAGCTTCATCCTCTAGTCGGGACAAGTGATTGGCTACTTGATTTTCGGTCCCTTTTTTATCTTTCACTTCAAAGTCAAATTCTTGCAACAGTAATACCCAACGAATCAATCTCGATTTTGAATCCTTCTTTGCCATCAAATATATCAAGGCAGAATGATCAGTATGCACTATAACTCTTGTGCCAAGCAAATAGGATCTAAATTTCTCAAAAGTAAAGACTACCGCAAGGAGCTCCTGTTCAGTCACAGTATAGTTCTTTTGGGCTTCATTAAGGGCTTTACTGGCATATTAAATGGGGTGAAGGATTTTATCCCTTCTTTGACCCAAAACTACACCAAGCGCAACCCCACTAGCATCACACATCACCTCAAATGGCTTACTCCAATCCGGGGAAATAATAATGGGCGCAGACACCAATTTCTCCTTCAACTCACAAAATGCCTTAAGACAGGATTCATCAAAATAAAACTTACACTCTTTCTCAAGTAACTTGCACAGAGGATGTGAAATCTTTGAAAAATCCTTGATGAACCTCCGATAGAAGCCTGCATGCCCAAGAAAACTCCTCACACCTTTTACAGAGATGGGTGGAGGAAGTCTCTCTATCACCTCGACTTTAGCTCGATCAACCTCTATACCCTTCTCTGAGATGCGATGGCCCAATAAAATACCCTCTTTCACCATAAAGTGACATTTTTCCCAATTTAGCACAAGGTTGCACTCTTTACATCTTTTGAGAACTTCAGATAAGTGACTCAAACAATGATCAAATGAGTAACGAATAACAGAAAAATCATCCATAAATACCTCAATGGTGTCCTCCACCATATCGGAGAATATAGACATCATACATCTCTGAAAAGTAGCCGGTGCATTACACAACCCGAAGGGCATCCTCTTGAACGCGAAAGTTCCATAAGGACAAGTAAAAATGGTTTTCTCTTGATTTTCCGGTGCAATAGAGATTTGATTGTAACCCGAATAACCATCAAGGAAATAATACCACCCCTTTCCTGCAAGCCTATCCAATATCTGATCCATGAAGGGCATAGAAAAATGGTCTTTTTCAGTCCATGCATTCAATTTCTGGTAATCCATACACACTCTCCATCCGATCACCGACCTCATTGAAACAAGCTCATTTTTATCATTAGGGACCACAGTCATTCCCCCTTTCTTGGGTACACACTGAACAGTGCATACCCAACTACTATCAGCAATCGGATATATGACTCCAGCATCCAACCACTTAATAATTTCCTTCTTCACTACCTCTTGCATAGGTGGATTTAAACGTCTCTGGTGCTCAATACTTGGCTTATGATCGATCATGAGTTGGATTTTGTGTGAACAAATACCGGGAGGGATCCCAATAATATCCGCAATAGTCCACCCAATAGCTCTCTTGAACCTCTTCAACACTTCAACCAAACACTCTACTTGATGCACCTTCAAATATGACAAAATAATTACCGGCAAAGTGTCATCTTTCCCCAAAAATACATACCTCAGATGAGGTGGTAGAGCCTTAAGCTCCAATTTTGGAGCCTCCTCAATAGATGGTTTCGCGGGTGGATACTCGCGATGCATCATATTTAACTCCAATTTCTTGGGTTTGAACCGAACATCACCTCGATCAAGTGCCGCAACCAATGACCCATACTCTGCAATACCATCACTCTCAAAGTTCATAATCATTGCTACTAGTGCCTCAACACCAAGACATTCTTCTATTTGGACCTCTTACGAACTATCAACTCTGTAGGATATTGCAGATACCGATTGGATCTCACCACTCTGCCTCATAGACCTACAAATATTGAAAGTCACTTCTTCATTGTTTAACCGAAACTTTATCTGCCCTTTCTCCATGTCAACCAGGGCGCGACCGGTAGCAAGAAATGGCCTCCCAAGAATAATAGGCACCTCAAAATCCACCTCACAGTCAAGAATCACAAAATCAGTCGAAAATATGAATGACTTCACCTTCACTAACACATCGTGGAGTATCCCAATAGGCCTCTTCACTGTTCGATCGGCCATCAGTAGCCGCATCGCAGTGGGTTTTGGATCACCCAAACCCAACTTTTTGTAGATGGATAGAGGCATGAGATTATGCTTGCCCCAAGATCACATAATGCTTTTGCGAAGTGTAACAGCCCGATTGTACATGGAATAGTGAAAGCACCCGGATCTTCTTTCTTTTGCACTAGAGACCTTGTAGCAATAGCACTACAGTGTTGCATCCTATCATCATCTTCAAAACTAACCGATCTCTTCTTAGTGACCATATCTTTCATGAACTTGGCGTAATCGGGCATTTGTTCAAGAGCTTCTATCAAAGGAACATTGATGGAAAGCTGTTTCAACATATTAATAAAACGCCGGTATTACCATCCTCGGTCTTTTTCACCAACCTTTGCGAGAATGGTGGTGGTGGTCTTGGAATGAGAGTCACCTTTTGGGGATTCTCTACTTCTTGTACCGCTTCATCTACCAACTCGCCACTAGCTTCTACTACCTCATCTTCTCTTCTCATCTTATTTTCTACGCCAGACGGCATAGGTGGATCTATGGTTTGCTTACCACCTCGAGTAGTGACTGCCATACAATGTCCATCATTCTTCGGATTTTGAACAGTGTTGCTAGGAAGAGTACCCGGTTGACGAGGGTTCACAGTAGACGACAATTGGGCCATTTGTATCTCAAGATGATTGATTGAGACTGCATTGTTATGCCGTAATTTTACTATCTTTAGAAAAATCACTTTTTGAAATGTTTTTAAGTATAAAACAATTTGAAAAAAATACTTAGAAAAGAGTCGCCACTTAATTTTTTAAAGAAATTAAGAAAACTTAATTTAAAAAGATTTTAACAGATTAAATCTTAATAAATTTAGAGAAAATGGGTAAGAGGTTCTTATTTACGCTTCAAAAAGGTTTTTAAGGCATTTGAAGCGCCCGCTAACATGCGGTTATCCTATGACTTAGGTTAATTGTTTTTTTTACTATTCTTAGGAACATGGTATAATATACGAATAATGATTAACAACATTCGTTCAACTTTAAGAAAATATTTAAACAAAGATTAATTTTTTTTTTTTAATTTAAGAAAATGGAAACTTAATTAGAATTTTTGAAATTTGATTATAAGTGAATAGAACTGAATTAGATTATTATTGTTTTTAATTATTTTAAAAGATAATAACATCAAACCAAATTGATTAACTTGAGCATGAAAACCCATTTCAAATTAGTAGAACAATAAAAGCTTCGTCTAACTTCAAATAATTTTTTTTTATAAAAAATATGGTAAAATGGTTAAGTGAAAAACATTAAAGAATATATCTTTTAAATATATTCGACTTAACTAATGATATTAATTTTACTCATACACTTGACATAAAAATAGATGATTGCAAAAGGTGTTTAAATAGTAAACCAGCATAAAGAAATTAACTCATATTTTGGGGATTTAAGTAAGTTAATTACCAATTCTAAAGTTAGAGTTAAATGATAAAAATAACAAGCAATAACTAAAGACAATTAAATAATAAAGAGAGGAAGAGAAGAGTGTGGGCCTTTTGGGCCTATTACTGCCCAGAAACATTGGGCCAAAGCTGCTGATTTTTGGATTTTTAAATCAATTTCCGTTTTTGTATATACAAGCTGTATATCTATGTATACAACGCGTATAGCTGCCTCGTTTCCTGTATCTTGGTCTGTATACCGAATGTATGCAGGTCACTTCAACCTCTAGCACCTGTATTTTGATTTTTTGGACATGTACATCAATATTCACCATGTATACCAGTGTATACTGCTGTATACAACATGTATCTTTCCGAACTTTCCGAGGCCTGTTTCAGCTTCCGGCATCGTCGGACATTGACGGGGATAACTCAAATATAGGTGTTGTTGAATTTGATTCAATGAAATAATGCAAGGAAAACAGAGCCTTATTAGACTCATCTCGAAATAGAGTTCATGCAAAGGGAAAGGACAACAAGGATTAGGAAAAGAGCTTATTCATTAAATAAACAATTAAACAATAGGCATGACTAACTACACAATCAGTTTGACTAAAGAAACACATAAGATAGTTAAGGGAATACGAATCATGGCCGACCAAACTTATCATAACTAATGAATTATAAAGCAACTAGCACTTAACAAATTAAGGATGACTAACAAATTGATAGATTACATGACAAAGGGCTACATTTAGGTCAATGGTAGGAGACCAATCTCTTAGGATGGCAACGCTAGTTTACAACAAATCTAAACAAACTAGGCACCCAAATTATCATGCTAACAAAACACTTGTAAAAGTCAAAAATTTAGGTAAAAGAAAAAAAAAATATAACACCATCAAACCAAGGAACTTGATTATCACAATGACACTATCATAATATCTTAACCATTTATGAAAAAACAAGAAAAGTAAAAAGTAAGGAAACATCAAACAATTGGATTTTTTTTTTAATTCATGCTAGAGATTGAAACATACCGAATACAAAATGGAATGGATATTACCTTTATCGGGGCAGCGTTCCGGGACAAACGACCTTGGAGGAGCACCCACCACCACACAAGATTCCGATGAACTCGAAAAATTGAAAATTATATTATTAATTTTTTTTTTTTTTGAACTCTTGACCTTAAACTTTTGAAGACATTTGAGGCATGTATTATTAGATGGAAAAATCTCCCTATCAATTTCTTCTTTTCTCTTCTCTAAAAAAAATTTCCCTATCAATTTTTTTTTTCTCCTCTAACTCTTTTTTTTTTTTCACCACAATTTTTCTCCGCCCCCCCCCCCAACACTAAAGAAGATGGAGGTTTATATAGAGGGATTCGGGGTCGATTTTCAAATTCAAATCTTGAAGAGATAAGAAATAAAGTTGTCCATGGTACCAAATTTTCAACGGAAAAGAAAGAGAGAGGAGAAGAGGACGTGATTTGCTGCGGGATTCTCGTGATTTGCAGGGATTTTCGCTGGATCTGCTCACTGATTTTTCTTGTTGTTAGGTGAAGAAGATGAAGTAATGGGGTAGGGTGGTACTGTATATTGTTAGTGGGTTGGTCATTGAAAAGAGTGGGCTGGAAATATTGTTAAGAATAGGGGCTGTAGAAACATGAATTGGGCTAAAAAATGGCCCAAATTGGGTATGATTTGTTGGGATTTAAGAGAATGGAATTGGGCTGGGCAAAATTATAAAGTTGGGCTGCTGGGAATTGAAAAAAAAAAGGGTCCAAGATTTGGTTTTCAAATGGGTTTAAGGGAAATGGGTTATGTCTTGGAATTCTAAGAAATAGTCAAATTAAATTTAATTTAGGGAGTTTGACTAAAATTTAAGAAAGATGAATTAACATCAATTAATTAACGATCTTCTTAATTTGAACAAAAATAAAATAATTAATTTAATCATAAACTATTAATTCAAAAAAAAAATATAAACTATAAATTAGCCAAACTAATTAATAAAAGATTTAAGTAAAAACTAAAATATTTTTGAGATGATTTTCAAACATTAATATAATAAATATATGCAAAATCATATAGAATATGTAATTTTTTATTTTTTTTTAACATTTTAAAATTTATAATAATGACAAAATTACTTAAAATAACTCGAAAAATATTTAAAATATTTAAAGTTAATTATTTCAAATCGTTGGAAATTTAAGAGGCTCGATGACTAATTTATATTGTGGAGGCCAAAATTGGGTGTCAACAGCTGTCCCTCGTTTGACTTGGATTGATGAAAGAAATTCTAGGCAAATGAAATTGACGAATCCAATTTTGACCGATCACATCTTCATCTTTGGGAAAAGTAATTCTGGTATGGGCTTTAGGAATTATGGCCGAACCCCGGTATTGGGTTTCCTACATATCTCAGGTTATATGAGAATTCAGACCACTTGTAGTTCGATACGCTTGATTTAACACACGATTATTAAAGAATTCAAAAGTCATTTCGATACCAAATTATGAAGGGACCGGAATGCTCGAGAATAAGATTTGAAAACAAATATTGGAATACAGCCGAGTTTTCAACATTGAACCCGCCTACATATCCTCAAACCTTGGGAATCAGGCTGTTTGTAGTTCGACTCGATTAGTTGAAAAGGAAATCTATTATGCAAGATAACCTTTGGTTTGGAGGAGTGACAAATAAAACGAGTGTGGAAAAGAGGTTTGCAACCTCTTAGCCATGAATGTGGAGCTCTTCACATCCATAAGTAAGAACTTACATGGACATAATTTCCAAAGTTCGTGGTGCACTGTCACTCAGATTAGAAAGTTGCCTCCGGTGAGAGTGAAATGTTTCACGGATGCAAAATTGAAACCGATGAACTAAAAGAAAAACTCACACGCCTTTGATAGGGGTGTGGTTTGATTGTAGTGGAAGTTGCTCGTCAGCTCGCGTCCTAAGAGTTTGATACTTCTCTTTGGACTATGTCCCAGTTCGCTGCTAAGAAAAAGTTCCACGTTGTGCTGCATCCTTTTTGATGTCATCCGCACCTGTGGTTTGATTTGAGAATTCATCCTCTTGGATGCTCTCGTCAGATATTGAAACAAACTTGTTAGTAGAAACTGTAATTTACATAGAGAGGTGTTATGTTTTACCCTCTTCGGCACACATTTCCATCAGTTTTGACACAATAGATGATGAATTGATATGATGCGACATGATGATGACTTTATTGATAATGTAATATTGTTGATGATGAACTTCATTGATAGGATGTTGCTGCTACTTTGATAATGAATATATTGATGCTTGATCGATAAGATGATGTTGCTACATTGATGATCCATTGGAAGGATGAATGTTGATCCATGGTGGGATGATGTTGTCGAAGCTTGATTGGTAAGATTATGTTTATATTTTGGTGTTCGAAGGAGCAATGACTCTCTCGGCATTTTGAAGATGATGGCCCTCTCGGCGTTTGAATATGCAATGGCCCTCTCGGTATTTGAAGATAATGGCCCTCTCGGCGTTTGAAGATGCAATGGCCCTCTTGGAAGCTTGAATATGTAATGGCCCTCTTGGCAATATAAATATGATGGCCCTCTTGGCAAATTTGAATATGATGGCCCTCTTGGCAGTTTGATTATGCAATGGACCTCTCAGCAGTTTGAATATGCAATGGCCTTCCTGGCAACAGAAATATGATGGCCCTCTTGGCAATTTGAATATGATGGCCCTCTTGGCAGTTTGATTATGCAATGGCCCTTTTGGCGGTTGAAGATGCAATGGCCCTCTCGGCGGTTTGAATATGCAATAGCCTTCCTGGCAATAGAAATGTGATGGCCCTCTTGGCAATTTGAATATGATGGCCCTCTTGGCAGTTTGATTATGCAATAGCCCTCTCGGCAGTTTGAATATGTAATGGCCCTCTTGGCAATATAAATATGCAATGTCCCTCTCGGCGTTTGATATGAATGGCCTTCTTGGCAATTTGATTATGCAATGGCCCTCTCGGCAATATAAATATGCAATGGCCCTTTTGGCAATTTGAATATGATGGCCCTCTTGGCGGTTCACATTACCGTGTCTGATATGAACGGGATTTGTGAATATTTTCCAATAGTTGTTGATGCTGATAAAATGTAATTTGATATTTTTATAGATGGTTGTACATGTTGAGAGTTATTTCTTCACTCGTTCCTATTTTGAACAAGGTGGTGCTGCTCATATTCTGAACTGCTGCTTTTCTTTTAAAGAACTTAAATGACTTTTCTTTCTCTACAGAAGAGTTGTCAATTTCGGGGAGCTACTCGTCCTTTTGAATTCTCCATATTCATTTAATGGAGGAATATGATGATCTTGAGGCAATCTTATATACCTGCATTCACAGAAAAATTGTTAGTTTTTAAAATAAACTGATCTGTGTTGATTTCTTCCAGTCGCCTTGCTTCTTATCTTTCTATCTTTGGAAGTTTGGTTGACCCTACGAATCGCAATATACAAAAGACAAGATCATATTTAAATTAAAACACATGTTATGTATGAAATTTTTTAGAAAGATAGTTTTAAAGAAAATCTCTGCCAATTAATTGCCACGACATGCACGACACAATCAAAACCCTTTGTCTCAGATTCTATTCTGTCATGATAGGTAGATTGTTGGAATTTTTAGATATCCTTAGCAATATGTCACGTTGCAGTATTTGAAGTTGACTCTGACGTTCCGAGTACCCTTGATTGAATTTTTGAGGCCTTCCTCAAAAATTCTGTCCCAGTTGCAACTCACAATATATCTTATGTCTTGAGAATTTGTAAGTCTCTTCTTGAGAATTTTTGAGTCCCTCTCAAAAATGTTGTCCCAGTTTCTATTGTAAAGAAAAATAGAACATCTTACGGGAGATATAACCGAACCCTTGTGGCGCCTACGTATCCCGTTGAGGCAGGAATCAGGTCATACGTAGTTCCCCTCTTGAGAATTGTTAGAAATAAGAAATTTTGATAAGGAAACGACCGAGGCCCATATAGGCCGCCTACGTATCTCATTCTTGAGAACTCAGGTCGAACGTAGTTCAAGTACAAAGGAATGTTTCCAAAGATTAATGTGATAATGATTACAAACAATTTGCGATTACAATGAAATAAAGGAAAGAAATGACATTCTTCAAATGTAATATCTCTTGACGGCATCTGAATTGATAGCTTTTCGCCATACTCTACCGTCCATCTCTGCTAGGACCAAAGCTCCTCTTGACAGTACTTTGTGGACAACATATGGTCCTTGCCATTTAGGTGCAAATTTTCCTTTATATTCCTCTTGATGAGGGAAAATGCGCTTCAACACCAATTGACCTACCTCAAATGTTCGAACTCTTACTTTCTTGTTGAAAGCACGAATCATTCTCTGTTGATACAACTGGCCATGACAAACGACACTCATTCTTTTTTCATCAAGCAATGTTAACTGCTCATATCTATCACGAACCCATTCGGCATCGCTCAATCCAGCTTCCTGAATAATTCTCAAAGATGGTATCTCAACTTCAGCTGGTATCACTGCCTCTGTTCCGTATACTAACAAATACGGAGTTGCTCCAGTTGAGGTTCGAATTGTGGTGCGATAACCTAGCAAGGCATAAGGCAAATTTTCATACGAACATTTGTAGTTGTCAATCATCTTTCTCAATATCCTCTTGATGTTCTTATTGGCAGCTTCCACAGCTCCATTCATTTGAGGACGATATGCAGTTGAACTACGGTGGGTAATTTTGAATTGTTCACATATCTCTTTCATCAAGTGACTGTTAAGGTTTGCCCCATTGTCTATGATGAAAGACTCAGGAACTCCAAAACGACACATCAAATTATTGCGAACAAAATCAGCTACAACTTTCTTCGTCACAGATTTATAGGAAGCAGCTTCGACCCACTTCGTGAAATAATCAATGGCGACCAAAATAAACCTATGACCATTGGAGGCAGCAGGCTCAATTGGTCCAATAACATCTATGCCCCGTGCTGCAAATAGCCAAGGGGAACTCATTACATTGAGCTTGTGAGGAGGTACTTTGATCAAATCTCCATGTACTTGACATTTATGACATCTTTGGACAAATCGGACACAATCATTTTCCATAGTCATCCAGAAGTATCCTGCCCTTAAGATTTTCTTTGCTAATGTAAACCCATTCATGTGCGTCCCACACACTCCAGCATGAACTTCTTCAAGCAATCTTGTGGCCTCTGCAGCATCCACACATCGCAGTAATCCCAGATCGGGAGTCCTTCTATAATGAACCTCCCCATTCAAAAAGAAGTTGTTTGCCATTCTTCGGATTGTTTTCTTTTGGATACTTGTGATTTTTTGGGGTATTCACCAGCTTCTAAATACTTTTTCACATCGATATACCATGGATTTCCATCCGATTCCGATTCCACATGTACACAATGTGCTGGTTGTTCTTTTAAACCTATCTCCAGTGGGTCAATGTAACTCTTTTCTGGGTGTTGTATCATGGATGATATGGTTGCGAGGGCATCAGCAAACTCGTTCTGTATTCTCGGGGTGTGTCTGAACTCGGTCTTCCTAAATCTTTTACATAACCTCCGTACCAGTTGTACGTAAGGTAAGATTTTAGGATTCTTCACAGCCCATTCTCCTTGAACTTGATGAATCAACAAGTCTGAATCACTAATTATCAGTAATTTTTGAACATTCATGTCAAGAGCCATTCTGATGCCAAGAATACAAGCTTTGTACTCAGCCATGTTATTAGTGCATTGAAATCTAAGCTTCGCTGTTGCTGGAAAATGTTGTCCTGATTCAGATATCAATACTGCTCCAATTCCTGATCCTCTAGAGTTAACTGCTCCATCAAAGAACATTCTCCACCCAGGATATGATTCTGATATGTCTTCCCCTACAAACAATACTTCTTCATCAGGGAAATACGTTTTAAGTGGTTCATATCCTTCATCTACTGGGTTTTCAGCAAGGTGATCGGCCAAATCTTGGCCCTTGATTGCTTTCTGAGTCATGTACACAATGTCAAACTCACTCAACAGCATTTGCAACTTTGCTAGCTTTCCTGTGGGCATTGCCTTCTGAAATATGTACTTGAGTGGGTCCATTCTTGAAATAAGATGTGTTGTATAAGCTGATAGATAATGTCTCAATTTTTGAGCAACCCAAGTCAAAGCACAACAAGTTCTCTCTAAGAGGGTATAACGAGCCTCATAGGATGTGAACTTCTTGCTCAAATAGTATATAGCTCTCTCCTTTCTTCCGGTTTCATTATGTTGTCCCAACACACACCCAAATGCGTTGTCAGAGACGGATAAATACAATAACAAAGGACTACCCGCGCGTGGTGGCACCAGTACTGGTGGATTTGAAAGGTAACTTTTGATGGTGTCAAAAGCCTTCTGACATTCTTCAGTCCACTTGGTTGGCGCATCCTTTCGTAGCAACTTGAATATGGGTTCACAGATCACCGTTGATTGGGCTATGAATTACTGATGTAATTCAGTCTTCCCAGAAAACTCATTACTTCTTTCTTAGTCTTTGGAGGAGGTAAGTCTTGAATTGCCTTGATCTTGGAAGGATCAAGCTCGATACCTCTTCTACTAACTATGAAACCGAGTAACTTCCCTGCAGGTACTCCAAATGCACATTTGGCTGGGTTCAACTTCAAATCATACTTACATAACCTGTCAAAAAACTTTTCCAGGTGCATCAGATGATGCGAACTCTCGCGGGATTTTATGATAACATCGTCCACATACACCTCAATTTCTTTGTGGATCATATCATGGAATATGGTGGTCATAGCTCTCATGTAAGTAGCTCCAGCATTCTTGAGGCCGAACGGCATCACTCGATAATGGTAGACTCCCCAAGGTGTGATGAATGCTATTTCCTCTGCATCTTCTTCATCCATTAAGATCTGGTGGTATCCCGCAAAATAATCCACGAAAGATTGCAACTCATGCTTGGCACAATTATCAATGAGTATATGGATGTTTGGCAATGGGAAATTGTCTTTTGGACTCGCTTTATTGAGATCCTGATAATCCACGCATATCCTGATTTTTCCATCTTTCTTCGCCACTGGAACAATGTTATCCAACCAAGTGGGATACTTGGTTACTTCGACGACCTTTGATTCGATATGCTTTATGACCTCTTCTTTTATTCTTAAACTTAGATCGGGCTTGAATTTTCTGGTTTTCTGCTTTACCGGACAATACTCTGAATTGATAGGCAACTTATGGGAAACAATATCAGTGCTTAATCCTGGCATATCATCATAAGACCAGGCAAACACATCGATGTATTGTTTGAGCAGCTCGACCAATTTTTCCTTTTCTATTGCTGTCAAATGGCTACTGACTCGGGTTTCTCTAACCGACTCGTCATCTCCTAAGTTGACTATCTCTGTCTCATCCAGGTTGGGCTTTTTATCATCTTCAAGGTTTCTTAAGTCCTCGGTAAGGTGTTCAGGCATCATAGTTTCCTCATCATATTCTTCCCATTCATCTTCATTGACCTTACTTGGTTCACCGTGTTCGTGACATATCATGACATTGGCAAGTTTAGATTCATTTTTACTGAAAAAGAAAAATAAATCAACCATGTTAGATAGAAAGAGTTTGAATGTATATATCATAGAGTAATTTGCAAAAGCAAGATAATCAATTTAAAATAAACGACACTTTCATTGGAAAAAAGGCGTACAAACTTTGGTCATGACTCATGTCAACGTGAGCCATTTCCTTTTTTTAAAACATTACGATGAAAATAAAGTGACATAAAGGGTTGTTTCGGGCCTCGTCCGAACTACACCGATTTTCAAAAGTAAAACTTCAAATCTTGTCTTTGTCTACCAAGCAATTTGATGAATCATAAGTGGAATGGCCACCCAATTCTGTAGCGTCTCTTCAGGTTTGGCATCTCGGATGGCGGGTGTCGCGGTGCATTCTTCCAAGATCACAGCACAATCTTCTTCATCAAACAATCTTCCCATCCCTTCCACCAGACCATCAATCTCAGGCTCTAAAGCTTTAGCAGTAAATGACTGGTACAATTCTGGAATAGACTTTGATAGATCAGGGTCATGCATCTTCCTTGCTTCTGCTTTGAATAATTCCTCCTTTGTTGGGGTATAACCAACGCCAAAGTGGAAATTTTGAAGTGGGATAGGGAGAGGTTCGGATATGCCATCCAAATTCTTGCCCAACCCACGTCCAGGCTCAAAACCGCTTCTTAGCATGGTTGTGGCAAGCATTTTATACACCGGCGGCATTGGTATTTGCGGTGTTATATATTCAAAAGCAGCATTCATTATCTCCACCATGTGAAAGTCAGTACCTTGAGATGAATCGTCAATAACTAGAACAGAGAAACCAGGGTAACTACGATTATTCCCTTCACCATAAATGACAATTTCATGGTCCTCCCAAATGAACTTTAAAAGTTGATGCAATGTGGATGGTACTGCCCCAACCGCATGGATCCATGGCCTTCCTAGCAACATATTGTAGCTTGTGGATATACCCATCACTTGGAATTCAGTGACAAATTCTGCAGGCCCCATTTGGATACACAAGTCGACCTCCCCCATGGTCTCTCTTTGCGAGCCATCAAACGCCCTTACGTTCATGCGACTTTGACGGATTTTCCCAACATCATAATTTAGTTGAGTAAGGGTTGATAACGGGTAAATATTGAGTCCTGAACCATTATCAATCAATACTCGAGCTACAAATTTGTCCCTGTATTTGACAGTGACATACAAGGCACGGTTGTGCATCACTCCCTCGATTGGTAACTCCTCTTCTCGAAAAGAGATTTGGTGACTCCCAATGACATGACTAACCATAGTTGCCAGATTTTCACCATTTGTTTCCGTCGGTACATATGCTTCATCGAGTACCTTCAACAATACTTTCCGATGGTACTCGGAACTCATCAATAGAGCCCAAACAGATTTGAGCGGGAGTTTTTTCCAAATGCTTGACAATGGAATACTCCTTAGGCTGCATTCTTCGCCAAAACTCTTCAGCCTCACCCTCTGTGATCGGCCTTTTTTGGTTCTCCTTCCTTCGTATTTCTTGAGCTAACTCTTCTGGAACATAACATCTTCCAGAACGTGTCATCCCTTGAGCCGTAGCCACCTGGACAATAAACTTTTCTTTGGGTTGCTCGTTGTTTCTTTCCTTTGCCAAAGCGAATGCCAGATGAGGCGCAGTTATTACAACAAACTCTAGACGGGCCTTTATGATTAAAGAGGCCACTGTTGGTATGAGTGAGTTGACATTTGCTTCACTGACAGTCCCGTTAGCGAGCCAATCTTCGTCACTTTCAATCATATTGCTGGTCGTTCCCCCATGATTCGGTAATGGGTTAATATTTACATTGGGGGCAGGGGCCTGAAGAGTGATGACTCTATTATCGATCAAATCTTGAATCTTATGTTTTAAATTGATACACCCTTCTGTATCATGTCCTGCTCCTCCAGAATGGTAGGCGCATCGTTGATCCGCTCGGAAGAACTTTGTTGTGGGTTATTGTCTTTGCGTCTACTGGTTGGATCAATCCTGCTGCTCTCAAACGCTCAAGAGTTGGGTATGTGTTTCTGCCAAAGGAGTGAAAATTCTTGGAGGCTTTCTTTCGAGGTACGGCGGGGTAAATTATTGGTATTTGGGTTGTTTTGTCCAGGACTTTGGTAGGCCGGTACGTTGGTTTGGTGATTTGGTGGTGTATTTTGGTAGGTTGGTGGTTGATTTTGATAGATAGGTGGTGATGGTTGGTAGTTCTGTTGTGTATAGTAGATTGGAAGTGGATCTTGTGGAGGTGGTTGGTAATTATTTGCGGTGGAGAATCGGTTGGAGTTTCCAATGGCAGAACCATACCCAAAATACCTTTGTGGCCTTGGCCTTGGGCTAAAAGATACAACAGAGACATCCTCTTTCTTTTTCCTAGAAAATCCTGTGGCCATGGATGTCGAGGATTTGTTGGCGGCCTGCAAAGCAGTGAGACTTGTAACCTTTCCAGATTTGAGACCATCCTCTATGGCTTCTCCTATTCTGATCAGCTCCGAAAACTTCTATCCCATCATGGGCAACATCCTTTCATAATACTCGGGCTCTTGAGCTCGAATAAAAACAGAGGTTATTTCTCTTTCAGTCATCACAGGTTGTACCTTTGCAGCTTCTTTCCTCCAGCAACATGCATATTCACGATAGTCCTCCGTGGTCTTTTGCTTGATTTTTTCCAAATAGTATCTATCGGGGACATCTTCAACATTAAACTGGAATCTTTCCAAAACATCTTTGGCCAAAGCCCCCCATGTAGACCACTGACGGAGCTCTTGAGATGTGAATCATTCTAACGCCTCCCCACTCAGACTTCAACTAAACAACCTCATAATTAATGCATCATTTTTCCTAATACCCACGAGTTTGTCGCAATAAGCTCGCAGGTGAGCCATGGGATTGCCAATACCATTTAAGGTTTCAAATTTTGGAATTTTGTAACCTTCGGGTATTTCCAAGTTAGGGTGCATGCATAGGTCTTCATACTCAAGTCCTATAATTTTCCTTGAAGTTTGAACACTTTTAACTGCTTCAGAGATGGCCTCCTTCATGACATTCATTTCTTGCTCACGTTTTTCTTCTTTCAGCCTCCACTCCTTCTCCATCTCTTCATAGTGATCCAATTTTGGTTGAACGGGAAAGCTAGAACATGGTTCAGGGATTGCGTTGGCTGGTGGAGTTTGGAATGTTACACATGGATTATTGGAGATTGGGGGTGGGATTTGATAGGTTGGCGTGAAGTTTTGGGAGTGATTAGTGTTAGGTGCTTGATTCTGATTTGGTATTGGTGGTGGTATTTGGTAGGAAGTGCTGGCATAAGGAGCGTTGGATACAGTTAAGTCAATGGTATGAGGATTAGGAGTGGAAGTGATGGGTCCTGTGGTATGGGTTGGGAAATAGTTGGGTAACGGAGAACTTAATGATGGAAAATAAGGAGGAGGTCTTCTAGCTTCAAGGGGTGGTTCATTCGATGCAATGGCCAGTTTGGCCAAATCTTTGGTTTGTTGAAGCTCTTCCTGCATATCTGCAATCCGTTGCATTAACTGAGAGATCAACTCACTCTGATCAGTGAGTTCAGCATTTCTGATGGTCACATCGACTATTCCCATTTCTTCAGAAGTACCATGCTTTTGCCTTTATCCAAAGAGTGATCAGGGAAGGAAGGTATGATTGCTTTAGATCTTGTAAAGTAGGGATGGTCTGCCAGTTTGATTTCAACAAAGATCAGTTTTTACCTGTAGAGAAAAATCACTCAAAAGACACATATGTTAGTCTTTGTTTTTAACGAGATATGCAAATAAAAAGACATAAAAATAAACCCACAAGTGTCATTTTGCTTCAAGCAGATTAATCCATGGAAATAATTTGGGTGAACGGGAGGACTCGAATGGAAATAAATCTTTCTGTGATAGAATTAAGAAGGTCGACTTGCATTAAACGCTGTTAAATTCTTCCACTCTTTAGTTTCTCTTTCATTAACCGAAGCACTAGATGAGATTGGTGTGTTGACGTCTTTTCCAGACATTCTAGCAAATCGACCTTCCTGTGGCGGATGATTTTTTTTATTTTATTTTTTTGAGAGATTTGGAGTAAATGATTAATATAATTTTGAGAAACTTGAATGACACTTCAAGAATAATTTGGACGGACTTTGTTGTTGTGAATGTTAATATATGCTTAGAGTGCTCTAAAAATAATAGTGGATTAATTCTGCTTTTAGACAAAATAACACATCACAACACACAACAATTATATCAAGCAGCACACAAACAATTTATATCGCGTCCTAGACTTGTGATCTTTTTATGCCAAAGGTAGGCCTAAACGTCAAACATAATGTGATTATGATAGATTGATCCAAGCCATTAATTTTGACAACTCGAGTTTGGGACACAAAGACAGAATATCCATTAAATACCAACCACAAGGAGAGAATACATAAAAATGACACAAAATAAGGATAATTCTAAAATTCAGACTAAATGTTGTTATCAATCATGCCGGCGGAGGAAGTGATGATGACGCTTCCACGTTGTTAGGCCCTGCTCCAGCATTATCCAAATATTGCATTATACTTTCCATTTGAGCCCACATTTCAGGGGTGACTGCTTTGGTTCCGAGATGATAATGCCTTATCCAGATCGTCGTCCCAATATCCTCAAAACCTTGTTCGCCTTCTGGACTCATGCTGTTGCGATCTTCTCGAAGCCATACCTGATATTCTGGAATTTCTCTTTCGGGACCCTTTCCTATATCCATCGTGAGAATATTGTTCCATTCATGAAGTATCTCTCTGGCTCTAGGAACTTCGAAGTTTGGTCCGAAGAAAACTTTAGAAACCCTCATGTTGGCTCGAAGAGGGATTATTTGTACCCGACCAAATTGCTGAAGTACGCGCACCGGAGCATATGGTTGGAGACCTTTCAACCCAATAAGCTCGATATAGTAAGACCTCTTGCATCTGATATACGCCGGGGAATGCGAGAGTAATGGATATTTCCACTGAATTTGGTCACTGGTGCGGGAGGCAAGATATTCATACCAATCATCAGTACCAACCGGAGATACAAACATTTTTGTCCTGTCGAAGAAACTGTCAATATGATTTACGTTACTAAAGCATATGTCATCCATATTTTTACGCTTGTGAAAATGTTCCATTGCCCATACTTGTAAAAGAAGGTTGCAACCTTCAAAGAAGTTTGTTTCCCCTCTCTTACATTTCCCAAGGGCTCGAAATATTTCTGCTAAAATCATGGGAACTAGAGTGAGCTCTTCGCCATTAACACCTTCAAAAAGTACACGAGCCACTGAACATATGCAGGTGCTGATATGACCATGTTCTCGTGGAAACACTAAAGTTCCTAGTAAAGCCACAGTAAATGCGATAGGGCGTCTAGCTTGCCAATGAACAAGAGTGCAAGAGAATTCCTTCCTAAACACTTTGTAACTATTTGAGCTTCCATACCTTTCATATAAGTAATCGAGAGAAACCCAATTATGTTCGAAACATCGAAGTTTCTTTTCATTTTTCAGTCCTAAGTAGCGAAGAAATTTCTTCCCTGATTGACTGTGAGGAATAATTTGACCTTTTCCTCGATACTTCAAACTGGTAAAATAATAGATTTCCTCCAATGTAGGTGTTAGTTCAAAGTCTTTAAACGTGAACATAACACGGTCTGGATCCCAAAACTGAATTAGCGCTCTAATCACATGTTTGTCTTGGTTAACCTTGAATAGCATAGGGAGGCACCCCAATCTTTTTGCAATTGCTAGCTTTTCACTTGGAGTAAAATTTTCCCACCAGGTCTTCAATTTGTACGGAAAACCCTCGACCATCCTAATTTTGGGCACTTGAGGGACTGAATTCATCTACAAATTAAAAAAAAAAATAAACATATAACTTCCAAACTCACTATGTCAAATTTAGGCTTGGATTAGTCTATCATTATCACGTTGCACGAAACATGTTTTTTTTTTTATCGTTGGGTCGTGAAACTCATCGACGTAAAGGTGGACTTCTTAAATGTTGAATCGATACCCTTGATCGATTCATCTAAGGCATATGCATGCATGACTTAAATTGAGGGTTGGTTTAGCTCTATCTTATGTTTTCTAAGATTTGGCTTTCTAGACACAAGGTTCCCGAGTGGACAACTCGAGTGAGAAGGCTACGCGGTTACGCGGAAAAAGATCCGGACACCCCGCGCATATGCCAACTCTCCTAACTTTAGGAACTTTGAAAGAAGTTTGCGGGTGCACAAAGCACACCTTGCGTGTACTTGTGATAGTGTGAATTTCCAATAAGTGGAGAAATATGAACGGAATAACAGTTTATAAAGCAGTAACAGATATACAATTTATGAAAACAATAACAAATAAACAGTTTATATCACATAAGTATAAAAACAAGACATTAGGCATGCGATATAAGCAAACAAGTAACCATATGCTAAAAACATTAATAATTAACCTAAGTCTATTATGGTTAGAACCTATAAATTCCCCAGCAGAGTCGCTGTTATGCCGTAATTTTACTATCTTTAGAAAAATCACTTTTCGAAATGTTTTTAAGTATAAAACAATTTGAGAAAAATACTTAGAAAAGAGTCGCCACTTAATTTTTTAAAGAAATTAAGAAAACTTAATTTAAAAAGATTTTAACAGATTAAATCTTAATAAATTTAGAGAAAATGGGTAAGAGGTTCTTATTTACGCTTCAAGAAGGTTTTTAAGGCATTTGAAACGCCCGCTAACATGCGGTTATCCTATGACTTAGGTTAATTGTTTTTTTTACTATTCTTAAGAACATGATATAATATACGAATAATGATTAACAACATTCGTTCAACTTTAAGAAAATATTTAAACAAAGATTAATTTTTTTTTTATTTTTTTTTTTATAATTTAAGAAAATGGAAACTTAATTAGAATTTTTGAAATTGATTATAAGTGAATAGAACTGAATTAGATTATTATTGTTTTTAATCATTTTAAAAGATAATAACATCAAACCAAATTGATCAACTTGAGCATGAAAACCCATTTCAAATTAGTAGAACAATAAAAGCTTCGTCTAACTTCAAATATTTTATTTTTTTTTAAAGATATGGTAAAATGGTTAAGTGAAAAACATTAAAGAATATATCTTTTAAATATATTCGACTTAACTAATGATATTAATTTTACTCATACACTTGACATAAAAATAGATGATTGCAAAAGGTGTTTAAATAGTAAACCAACATAAAGAAATTAACTCATATTTTGGGGATTTAAGTAAGTTAATTACCAATTCTAAAGTTAGAGTTAAATGATAAAAATAACAAGCAATAACTAAAGACAATTAAATAATAAAGAGAGGAAGAGAAGAGTGTGGGCCTTTTGGGCCTATTACTGCCCAGAAACATTGGGCCAAAGCTGCTGATTTTTGGATTTTTTAATCAATTCCCGTTTTTGTATACACAAGCTGTATATCTATGTATACAACGCGTATAGCTGCCTCGTTTCCTGTATCTTGGTCTGTATACCGAATGTATGCAGGTCACTTCAACCTCTAGCACCTGTATTTTGATTTTTTGGACATGTACATCAATATTCACCATGTATACCAGTGTATACTGCTATATACAACATGTATGTTTTCGAACTTTCCGAGGCCTGTTTCAGCTTCCGGCATCGTCGGACATTGACGGGGATAACTCAAATATAGGTGTTGTTGAATTTGATTCAACGAAATAATGCAAGGAAAACAGAGCCTTATTAGACTCATCTCAAAATAGAGTTCATGCAAAGGGAAAGGACAACAAGGATTAGGAAAAGAGCTTATTCATTAAATAAACAATTAAACAATAGGCATGACTAACTACACAATCAGTTTGACTAAAGAAACACATAAGATAGTTAAGGGGAATACGAATCATGGCCGACCAAACGTATCATAACTAATGAATTATAAAGCAACTGGCACTTAACAAATTAAGGATGACTAACAAATTGATAGATTACATGACAAAGAGCTACATTTAGGTCAATGGTAGGAGACCAATCTCTTAGGATGGCAACGCTAGTTTACAACAAATCAAAACAAACTAGGCACCCAAATTATCATGGTAAACAAAACACTTGTAAAACTCAAAAATTTAGGTAAAAGAAAAAAAAATATAACACCATCAAACCAAGGAACTTGATTATCACAATAACACTATCATAATATCTTAACCATTTATGAAAAAACAAGAAAAGTAAAAAGTAAGGAAACATCAAACAATTGGATTTTTTTTTAATTCATGCTAGAGATTGAAACATACGGAATACAAAATGGATTGGATATTACCTTTATCGGGGCAGCGTTCCGGGACAAACGAGCTTGGAGGAGCACCCACCACCACACAAGATTCCGATGAACTCGAAAAATTGAAAATTATATAAATTAATTATTTTTTTTTTTGAACTCTTGACCTTAAACTTTTGAAGACATTTGAGGCATGTATTATTAGATGGAAAAATCTCCCTATCAATTTCTTCTTTTCTCTTCTCTAAAAAAAATTTCCCCATCATTTTTTTTTTTCAAAAAAGATCCGATCTCCTCTAACTCTTTTTTTTTTCACCACATTTTCTCCAAGGAACTTGATTATCACAATAACACTATCATAATATCTTAACCATTTATGAAAAAACAAGAAAAGTAAAAAGTAAGGAAACATCAAACAATTGGATTTTTTTTTAATTCATGCTAGAGATTGAAACATACCGAATACAAAATGGATTGGATATTACCTTTATCGGGGCAGCGTTCCGGGACAAACGAGCTTGGAGGAGCACCCACCACCACACAAGATTCCGATGAACTCGAAAAATTGAAAATTCTATTATTAATTTTTTTTTTTTTTTTTTAACTCTTGACCTTAAACTTTTGAAGACATTTGAGGCATGTATTATTAGATAGAAAAATCTCCCTATCAATTTCTTCTTTTCTCTTCTCTAAAAAAAATTTCCCTATCAATTTTTTTTTTCAAAAAAGATCCGATCTCCTCTAAAAAAAAATTCCACCACAATTTTTCTCCCCCCCCCCCCCCCCAACACTAAAGAAGATGGAGGTTTATATAGAGGGATTCGGGGTCGATTTTCAAATTCAAATCTTGAAGAGATAAGAAATAAAGTTGTCCATGGTACCAAATTTTCAACGGAAAAGAAAGAGAGAGGAGAAGAGGACGTGATTTGCTGCGGGATTCTCGTGATTTGCAGGATTTTCGCTGGATCTGCTCACTGCTTTTCTTGTTGTTAGGTGAAGAAGATGAAGTAATGGGGTAGGGTGGTACTGTATATTGTTAGTGGGTTGGTCGTTGAAAAGAGTGGGCTGGAAATATTGTTAAGAATAGGGGCTGTAGAAACGTGAATTGGGCTAAAAATGGCCCAAATTGGGTCTGATTTGTTGGGATTTAAGAGAATAGAATTGGGCTGGGCAAAATTATAAAGTTGGGCTGCTGGGAATTGAAAAAAAAAGGGTCCAAGATTTGGTTTTCAAATGGGTTTAAGAGAAATGGGTTATGTCTTGGAATTTTAAGAAATAGTCAAATTTAATTTAATTTAGGGAGTTTGACTAAAATTTAAGAAAGATGAATTAACATCAATTAATTAACGATCTTCTTAATTTGAACAAAAATAAAATAATTAATTTAATCGTAAACTATTAATTCAAAAAAATATAAACTATAAATTAGCTAAACTAATTAATAAATTATTTCAAATCGTTGGAAATTTAAGAGGCTCGATGACTAAATTATATTGTGGAGGCCAAAATTGGGTCTCAACAGCTGTCCCTCGTTTGACTTGGATTGATGAAAGAAATTCGAGGCAAATGAAATTGACGAATCCAATTTTGACCGATCACATCTTTATCTTTGGAAAAAGTAATTCTGGTATGGGCTTTAGGAATTATGGCCGAACCCTAGTATTGGGTTTCCTACATATCTCAGGTTATATGAGAATTCAGACCACTTGTAGTTCGATACGCTTGATTTAACACACGATTATTAAAGAATTCAAAAGTCATTTCGATACCAAATTATGAAGGGACCGGAATGCTCGAGAATAAGATTTGAAAACAAATATTGGAATACAGCCGAGTTTTCAACATTGAACCCGCCTACATATTGTTTTATTAAAAAAAAATATAATATATGTGTATATATTTCTTGAAAAAATGACTAAGTTTCGGAAAATCAATTAATCTTATGATTTAAGAGAAATCGACTTTCCAAATTAACAGAGTCGCCACTTGATTTTTTAGAAAAATCAAGAAAACTTAAAATTGTTTTCAAAAGATTTAAACAGATAAAAATCAGTTGAAAAGGGTTCGAAGTTCAATGTACATTTCCGAGAAGGTGTTAGGCCCTCGGAATGCCCGCTAACTTGCGGTTGACCGGCGATTTGACTAAAAATGACTATTTAAAATAATTCTTTTTAAAATTTTTTAACTAAGTTTAATAAATTCAAATTTTATTTATTTATTTATTATTATACTTTCTAAAATTAATTATCTTAAGGAGGGAAATAAGCTAAAGGGTTATTCTAAAGGAGATAATTTAAATATTTGACAAAACTAATAAATAAAATAAACACTAAGCAAAATCTATATGTATATGTATATATTAAATATGTAAAAATTAAGGGAAATGACTTTCGTTTGAGAATTAATTAAATTGGAACCAAAATGTTAGTCAATAACAACAAATAAATGAAGAGGGAAGAGTAGAGTAGAGTTTGAACTTGGGCCAGTTGCCCAAATTCATTAAATTGGGCTTAGCCCACCTGTCCTAATTCTAAAATTATCACAAATGGACTTGGGCCTTTTGCCCCTACTTTCCTTCAAATGACCTGTGTATACACTTTGTATATATTTCTGGTATATAGACTGTATACGATCCGTTTTGGGGCCTGTCAATCCCGTATTTTCGCTGAAACTTACACCCTGTATTTCCTGCCTGCGTTTTTCTATTTTTTGCGCCTGTATATTGTATTTTCTGACTGTATATCAGTGTATACAGCCAGTATATCGACCTGTTCTTCAACTTTTGGGGGGCTGGAAAATTAATTTCCAGCAATGACTTTACTGCTTTCAACTTGTACGCCATTTTCCAGGGGGCTAGACGACTCGGAGATACGAGGAAGATAAGTCCGTCATGGACTCAAAGAGGATCATGCAAAAAATAAAAATAAAAATTAAAAAAATAAAAAAATCACTATACAAATAACATCATAATTTATTCAAAAAAAAAAAAAATGAGAAGTAAGAATAAAAATATCACCTTCTTTAGAGCAGCGAACTAGAGACGGTACGAGCAAGGAACTTGTCTTCACCACGCGACTCAGTTTCAAACGACGACCGGGAGTTATAGGCAATATTTTCTACTATGAATGTTCAAAAAAAATTTTTACTTTAACTCCCTTTTCACCCTTTTTCCCTTCTTTTTTTTTTCTATATCAATGAAAAATATATCATGAATAATCAATAATCAATAAGGAATAATGAATATTGAATATTGAATGTTGAATTGAAAAATGAATTGAATTGAATTCTTGAATTCTTGAATTGAATCATGTATTCTTCGCCTTTCTTGAATTCTTTTAATTCTTCTATTTTTTCCAAATCATGATTGAGAAAGAAGAAGAAAAGAGAAGGTATTTATAGGAGATTTTTATGGTAGATTTAGGGGGGAAATGGAATGGATTGGGATGAATTTAAATTTCAAAATTCAAAATTCAAATTCAAAAAATTACTTTTTTTTAGGGGGGGCAAAAGGAATGGATTTTGGGATGAATTTGAATTTCAAAATTCAAAATTCAAAAATCAAAATTTCAAAATTCAAAAATTCAAAAATTCAAAATTTAAAATTCAAAATCCAAAATTCAAAACAAAATTCAAAATTCAAAATTCAAAATTCAAAATTCAAAATCTCCCAAAAGTGTAGTTGAGAATTAGTGGGCTGGGAAAATATGGAATGGGCTGCTAAAAATTGAATTGGATCTTGGCCCAAATGTTTCTAAAGTTGAGTTAAGTTGAAAGTCTAAGATGGATTAAATTTAAGAAATAATCAAATTGTGTTATATTAATAAGTTTGGCTAAATCTTAAATAAGACAAATTAATATTAATTAATTAACGAGCTTCTTAATCTTAACAAAAAATAAAATAATTAATTTAATCGTAAACTTAGTGATTCAAAAATATAACCTAAACTTACTAAATTTAAAATATTTTTGAGATGGTTTTTGAATGATTATAAAATATACTAATTATGTACATAATTATGTAAGATATATATATTCTCTAAAAAATATAAGAAATGGCAAAAATTATTCAAAATAACGCAAACTTTATATTTTTTCTTAAACTTAAAAACTAATTATTTTAAATTGTTTGAGAATTTAAGAAGCTCATGAATTAATTCCTACTGGGGAGGGTCAAAATTGTGTGTCAACAACTGTCCCTCATTTTACTTGGATTGATGCAAGAAATTTGAGGAAAATGAAATTGACCAAGCCAATTTTGACCGACCACATATCCATCTTTCAGGCAAGGGATTTGGTACGGACTTTAGGAATTATGACCGAGCCCTGAATATGTGTTTCCTACATATCTCAGGCTATATGAGAATTCAGGCCACTTGTAGTTCGATACGCTAGATTTAACGCACGATTTGAAAGAAATCAAAAGTCATCTCGATACCGAGTTATGAAAAAATCGGGATGCTTGGGAATAAGATTCGAGTGGAATGTTAGAATACAGCCGAGTCTTCAACATTGAGCCCGCCTACATATCCTTAAACCATAGGAATCAGGCTGTTTGTAGTTCGACTCAATCGATTGAAAAGGGAATCTATTATGTTTGATAACCTTTGGTTCTTGACAAGTGACAAAGTTAAACGAATATGAAAAGGAGGCTTGCAACCTCTTAGCCATGAATGTGGTGCACTTCACACCCATAATTAAGAACTCATATGGACATAATTTCCAAAGCTCTCGGCGCAGTGTCACTCAGATTGGACACTTACTTCCGGTAGATCAAAATTTCCGGATGCGAGACCGAAACTGACAAAACCTAAAGAAAAACCCACATGCCTTCTGATAGGGCTGTGGTTTGATTGTGGTGGAAGTCGCTCCTCTGCTCGCGTCCTAAGAGTTTGACACTCCTCTTCGGACTATGTCCCAGTTCGCTGCTAAGAAAAAGTTCCACGTTATGCTGCATCCTTTTTGATGTCGGCTGCACCCTGTGGTTTGTCTTTGGAGAATTCATCCTTTCGGATGCTCTCGATAAAGACTGAGATAAAACTCATTAGCATAAAAACTCAATTAAAAAGGGAGACAGTGACTTTTACCATATCGACACTTAATTGTTCTCCTCGACATTTGACGTCAACTCGGTCGGTTTGACGTAAAGCAAATAGAGCTTATGTCTTATGTATGTAATGCAATCTTCAATGTATTCTTCATTTGATGTTGAAATAAATAAAAATTGATGCAGTGCTGATATTTTCTCCTGGTGTCGTCTTCGATGCTCTTCTTGATGTTTACTTTTAACATAAATAAAAGAAATGCTGCTGATGCCGGTGGGTGAATATTTCTCTTGAGATGCACGATTTCTACTCCGGTAGTGCATGATTTCTTGTGGGGTATGAATATTTTCCTGCGATGCATAAATTCTGCGAGGCATGAAATCTTCTCGCGATGCATAAGTTTCTGCGGGGTGTGAATATCTTTCCGCGATGCATAAATTTCAATGAGGTATGAAATCTTCTCGCGATGTATAATTTTCTGCGAGGCATGAATATCTTCTCGCAATTAACTTGTGATGCATAAATATTAACTCGCAATGCATGATCTTCCGCAATGCATGAATATTGACTCTCGATGCATGATTTTCCGCGATGCATGAATATTTGCTCTTGATGTCATCCTTCGAATCTAGCTGGACGTTCTTTATAGACTTCATGTTGTTGGAAATTGACTGAAATAAACAAATCAAATTCCCAAGCTCCTGGTATAAGCAATAAAATAATTATTGCGTCTTTAGGAACATCGTTAATTTGAGAGAGATTTATCCTCCCTCGACTCCTCCATATTCATCGATCAGAGAAATTCGCTGATTTCTGAGCAATATTATAAGCCTGCATCCACAGAAAAATCGTTAGTTTTAAAATGAACTGATCTGTGTCGATTTCTTTAGTTGCCTGTTCCCTTGTTCTGCTATCTCCGGTTGATCTTCTTGATCTCCCAACTATTGACAAATAAGACAAAATACTTTATGCCAAAACAAAGGAAACATAAAAGAAAAACTTTAAGAAAAACAGATTTCTGAAAACTGAATTTTGAAAAAAGGTCACTGTCAAGTGTCATGTCACGTCAGGCTTAGCGAACTTCTCTGAGCCTGATGCTTGGAGGTATATCTGATTATCCGATGGGGAGTATTCAAAGCCAATCTAGACTTGTTGATAAACCCATGTTTGAAATTTTGAGGCCATCTTCAAAGTTTCTGTCCCAGTTAACGGTATCGACTTATCTTTCAACTATCACTAAGCAAATCGTGGAATTTAGATCCTCTTAAAAATTCTATCCCAGTTGCAAATATCAAAATATATTCAGTCTTGACTTGTTGAGGATTCGGAGATGTCATTGCTTGTTTTCTGCATGGCAAACTCTAGTGATATTTGCAACAAGCTAGCTAGCTCAATAATTATCCAACTGTAATGAGGTGGATGTCTCCAAAATATTCCAATTGTAATGAGGTGGGTGCTCGATAATATTCCATCTGTAACGAGGTGGATCGCTCGATAATATTCCAATTGTAGCGAGGTGGATGCTCGATAATATTCCAACTGTAACGAGGTGGATGGCTCGATAATATTCCATCTGTAACGAGGTGGATCGCTCGATAATATTCCAACTGTAACGAGGTAGATGCTCGATAATATTCCAACTGTAACGAGGTGGAGACTCGATAATATTCCAACTGCAACGAGGTGGATGCTCGATAATATTCCATCTGTAACGAGGTGGATCGCTCGATAATATTCCAACTGTAACGAGGTAATTGCTCGATAATATTCCAACTGTAACGAGGTGGATGACTCGATAATATTCCAACTGTAACAAGGTGGATGGCTCGATAATATTCCAACTGTAACAAGGTGGATGCTCGATAATATTCCAACTGTAACGAGGTGGAGACTCGATAGTATTCCAACTGTAACGAGGTGGATGCTCGATAATATTCTAATATAATTCAAGAATAGGAACCTGAAATGGAAAAAACAAATATATGAACCACTTATGGGGTGGATCGCCCAATAAAACTATATGCAAAGTCTTTGATTGGCCAATCAAAGCACATAATCCACTTATGGGGTGGATACCCAACAAATTATAATTTTGACTCTGACAATTATCAAGAAACACGTACGCCTAAATTGCTACGCGACGAACATACTAAATTGACGTATATGCACGTCGAGACTACGATTCTCTCTTTAAAATACAGAATTATCGAGGTGAATGACTTAATTCCTTCACATTAAAATTAAAGTCACTCTCGTCTTCCTTGACAAACTCAACAGAATTAGAGTTTGGTGCAGTCATTTTCAATTGTTATCGAAAACTTGTAACAATTCGATAACTTTGACTGTAAAGGAAATATTGCGGTCACCAACATCTTTCTGATGTGATGGACTCGATGATTTTCCCTTGCAACACTTCTAAGTTAGTGTCACTTTTGATCATCTTCAGATTTGATGTCGATTTCATATATAATTGACTTTTATCAATACTATCACCTGCAAAGCTCGACACCAAACATTAGTATCGATGATGAAGTAAAGAATAAAAGTAAAGTTGGAACTAGATTGAGTCATTTGGCTTATCGAGATTAGGCTATAATGCGCCCAACTGTAACTTTGATCATGACTCGCCGCTAGCGACCCTCTCACACATTGTTTCTTAAAACTTTGAAATAATCTGTCAGCGTTTGTCTTCAACATTCCTGCAAAATAAGATAAAAAAAATTGTTTAAAAATCTCTTGAGGCAACATAATGAATAGAGATAAAATGAGATGGAAGGTTTTCTAAGTTTTATTGATGAGGCCACGATGGGTGCAAATGACGCCTTTTGCCACTCTTGACGTCTTTATATAGCCATTTTTGTGACTTCGATGTTTCTGCATCCAAAGAAAAATTTTTAGTTTGAAAGACTGATTTGTGTTGATCTTGTCTCCACGCTCCTTCATGCGGTTGGCTTACACGGTCGCCCGTCCTTTGAAAGACAGTCTTGATCTGTCTCGGTTTGAAATATATTTAACTCTAGTAACTTGCTTTATTAATTCTGAGGCTGCTCATTCTAGAATTTTGAGGCCCCTCCTCAAAACTCTGTCCCAGTTTGCCTCGATAGTATAAGACTTTTAACAATGGACATTGTTGTGTGGCATTTTTGAGATCATCTCAAAAATTTGTCCCAGTTGCACATTTCAACATGATTCTCCATAAAATATTATCTTGGAATTTTGAGATTCACCCAAAAATCTACCAGTTGTATTTTGGTATTTCAGTGTTGACTTGTTGAAGAAGTCCATTTTCAAATGAATTTTTGAGATCCTCTCAAAAATTCTGTCCCAGTTTCCATTATAAAGAGAAATAGAAATCTTGCTGGGAATATGACCAAGCCATTGTGGCGCCTACGTATCCCGTTGAAGCGGGAATCAAGTCAAATGTAGTTCCCCCCTCAAAGGTTAACCGAAAATAGGAAATTTTAATAAGGAAATGACCCAGGCCGACACAGGCCGCCTACGTATCTCATTCTTTGAGAATTCAGGTCAGACGTAGTTCATTACAAAGGAAGGTGCAACAAAATGGACAAAAAGATTTAATGTGCATTTTCAAAAGAAAGATAACAATAACTTTACATGTAGGATTCTGGCAGACGTTGGGCATACTTCCTTTCAACCATTTGATGATGAATATCTTCAAATGACTCTGTTCAAAGATATTTGGAAAGGCTTAATCAATATTGATCAAATTGTTGTTGATCATGTTTTGAATCTTGTGCTTGAGGGTTGAACAATTCTCTGTGTAGTGTCCAGCGGCTCCAGAATCATAAGCACATCTGTGGTCAGCTCTGT